>BSBM01000519.1:8782500-9337500 GCA_027924585.1 Larix kaempferi
TAATCTCTTTCATAACTCACTAGTCGTTAAGCATCATAATTGATTTCTAATCATCCTAATTCAATTCATAAACTGCTAATCATTTAAGAAACCATACTTTACTTATAATATCATTTATTTCGTTAATCAGTTAGCCATTCATCCGACATGCATTTTCTTTTTCTCACATCACATATTTCATCATACAACTAACCGCTAAGCAGCATATTCATGTACAAACATCACATTTTTCATAACACGACCAGTTAATAAGCAACATGCAATTTCATCAATTTTAGATAAATTATGCACTTCCACAAATGCCATTCAATCCGTTGTTTTCATTCATCCAATTGTCGTCATGCACATCTTCAGGTTTTCCTCAATCATTAAGACATATCAAGACTTAAGAGACCACTTTATCGAAGTTTGTTCAGCCGGGTCACTCAACAGGTGTCCTTAAAGTCCACAGTCATTCTAGGGGCATTACAAACTCGGCTCTGATACTACTTGTAATGTCCCTAAAAAAAACACCCTAAAAAAAAAATTCTAAAGGTCTCTGCAACTTCGTAACTGATACTTGTTGGCCATTAATTAACTTCAATCACTACATAAGTTCTTTGAAGTTCTCCTTTTATTTAAATTAACTTTAATGTTGAGATGTTGTGGGATTTCTTCATGTTTATATCCAAAGGGGTTATATTAGCTCGCCATACTAAGGATTTCTTTCTAATGAAATAACATATATAGAATTGTATAGATTAAAACTATCCCTTTATATCTCTTCCTAAACAACACATATGTGAAAGTGTTTATACATTTTTTTTAGAAGAAACATATCTTAATCATAATATCTCATTCTAAATTCCCCCCTAATCAAACAATACATTAAACTCATATATACTTTCTTTTAAAACAAGGGCGATGTAAGAATGTTCGATCAATTTGTAATTCTCAAAGTATATATATATATATATATAAACTTTGTTTCCAACTACTAATTATAATATTTAAAATCTGGAGGATAAACATAGATAAAATTATAATGTCTCGTAGATAAACATAAATAAAATAAGTAATAATAAATTATTGAGACGCTTGTAAAAACCCCAAAGAAGAGTTTTTAGAATAAAAGAATTAAAGAAATAAAAAGAACTGAAAACAAGACAGGAAGGGGGGGATTACTCCTATATATAAGTGTATAACATCCTGAACAAAGAGAAGAGAGGAGAGGAGAGAAAAGTGAGAACAAAAGAAAAGAAAAGAACCGAAATAAGATAATAGGAACTAAAAGAAAGAAATGAAGGAAGGTTAAGTCTGGAGCATTGAACGAGAGGTGGAAAACTCGCAGCCAGATATGGAATAGAACACGACAAGTGTTCTGGTAGGAGTACTACCAATTTTTTGTAAGAGGATTCAAACACGAGAAATGTTCTGGTGGGTGTACTACCAAATGTAATGCAGGAGAGGTTGATTCCAGGATTCAAAGGTTTAAAAGTCCTCGGGACACTCAAAGAAACTCAGGAGAACTGAGTGAGTATAACTAATATGAACTAAGCATAATTTAATTATATTTAAAAAAAAAAATTTCACAAAAAATGGATTAAATTTTAGTAGTGTTACAAGGTGTCTCCTCCCAACTAACTCACCCATAAGGGGAATTGAACTCGGGTCACCCTGCTCAAAAGGACCACACCTTAACCGAATCAGCTAGACACATATTTACATAATATCAATAATGAATTTTTTGATATATCAAATAGAGCATTAAATGTTTTGGTTATATTTTGTGTGTAGTATAAACTTTGTTAGGTCTTTCCATCTAATAATAGCTTGTGAAAAGAAATTAATGGGAGTGAGTTAAAAGGTGGACAAACTCAAGCTTGGGGGCAAAGTTCTGCATTGATCTACGTAAGGGAGGAGCTAGGTGCTCTTGGCTCATGAAATAAAAAATTATGAAAATTAATTTAAAAAATCCATGTTTACCTATAAAATAAAAATAAAAAATTTACGTCCCTTCATAAAATACAAAATTATGAAAAGTAATTAAAAAAATCCATGTCGGCCAATAAAATAAAAAATTAAAACTAAAACCCACTAAAAAAATACATCTCAAGAAATTGGATCCCTCTAAGTACTTGATATATCAATGTTTAAGATGGATCTAGAGTGATCCTAAAACAAACCAAACCCCATGGGTAATGTTCTATAGTCAAATTTATCATATGTTAAAAATTTTATAGTCAAACTTCTCATATATTCGAAGTTATGTAGTAAAAAATCCTATGCATTCTTAATTATTTTATCAAATTAATTCCCAAAAATAACCTTGAAATTTTTTCAATGGCATTTGTTTATCTATAAAGAATTCTAAATAAAACAAAATTCAAGTTCTAAATAAAACAATATTCAAGTGATGCTAGTTTTGTTAAGAAAAAATATTAACCAATTAAGTTTATATTAAATGCTTAAATATATTTAACAATAATGAATTTGATAATTATCATTAAAATAACTATATTTTTTTCTTCGTCACGAAATTAGGTTACCATGGTCTCTTATGTACAAGTATACCCATTATATATTTAACCCAATTTCATCTTTGCAACCAGCTTGCCTCAGTTTCACGTTTGTGACTTTGTGTTAAAATCTGTGAAAAGCTTTCGAAGATCTGTGTAAAGCTTTGGGTAAAACTGAAGCAGTAGCCTACTCAAACTATATTCTAAAGCAGTAGCTTATTCAAAGTATATTCTAAATTGATTTTTAACAGAAATATAAAATGTGACCTGATTCAAACTATATTCTATATTGATTTTCAACAAAAATATAAAATGTGACTTTCAAACTATATTCTAAATTGATTTTCAACAGAAATAAGATATTCTAAATAGGCTGAGATGATCTTCTCTCAAATACAATTATGAAATTAAAAATTTAGAGGCTTTTTTATATTGAATTTAGGTCAACCTTTCTTATAATAAAATAATATTAAGTAGTTTAAAATATTAAAATAGTATTCTTCAGCAACATCAGGCATTCTGAATGGGTCATTTGCAATTTATCATCACCAGGAAAATGAAATGGAACTTCTTGGAGTATCAAACAAAGTTCCAAGGAGTATCATACAAAGTTTAAATTTTTTAGTTTAATAGCTTTGTTTGACGAAGTTCCAAGGAGTATCAAACAAAGTTCCAAGGAGTATCATTTGTATGGAGATGAAAATTAAGAACAAAAATTCTAAACATAAGATAATTTAAATAGATAGTATTGAAATATATAACATTTCAATTTTTTTAATAGATACTCTACATCAATTAAAAGATAGAAATATTCATTTATTTAATTTGATGCAATTATCATTATTTTTATTTCCCAACGTATATGAAAGTGGCGGGGACATTAATTTTATTGACACTTAGAGCCCAGCTAATGTTTGGAGAGAAGAGTGAATGCAGATTGCTGGGTGTATGGCTCTTGTTGGCTGGCAATAGTTGTCAGCCTCGGGACCTTCCCGGGCATGGGAAGCGTGGCATCTGTTTTAAATGCAGCTGTTTTTAAAAGCGGTGTATGTGGATTTGGAAGGTTTTCATGATGCGGGGTCAGGACTATGAAGGGTGATAGGGTTTTGTAACCCGGTGTTAGTGTTTTTCTAAGGGTTTTATGATTTTTTTTGGGTGACGGCAATGTTTGTGGGTTTTGGGTTTATTGCACCAAGTCTCGGTGTTCTACAGTCTAGTATAAGGGAGATATTGTAACCTTTGTTCCTAACAAAAGAATAAAAAAATAATTAAAACAATTATGTCTAATCATAAAATAAAAAAATTACGGAAAAGCTTTAAAAAAATCCATGTTGGCTCATAAAATAAAATATTATGAAAAGTAATTAAAAAATTAAACAAATCTCATAAAATAAAAAATTATGGAAAGTATTTAAAAAAAATCCATGTTGGCTCATAAATAAAATAATATTAAGAGTAATTAAAAAATCATGTTCGTTTATAAAATAAAAACTTAAAACTCAAACCCGGATCTATCAATCAAGAGAGATCAATTTCTTGAGTTTAAATTTAAAAAAAGAAACACACCTTGAGAATTTGTATCCCTCTCGGTGTATGTGTTGATAGATACGGGTTTAAGATGGACCTATGTTGGTTTATTATTATTCGTGGAGTTAGGGCTGCTATTATTGTTGCGGTATTGGTTTCAAGTATAGGTACTCATGATTTCTGCGATCATAGGGTGTTCAAATACGAAGTGCCATCAAGTATCACATTTGCGAGCGATTTCCATAATTTGCTTTAATTGCTCATACCTCTCACTTCGATTTCTTTGCCATTTGAGTAGAATATCATGGAAATTTATTGAAAATTAAGAGCTATTGTTCCCAATGATTGTAACCAAAATATCTTTAATACAATATCATCACCACCCATTTGAATTGCAATCAATAGGATCCCCAACAATAGACTACTACTTGTCCACTTGAATACTGATCCCCAACAATAGACTACTACTTGTCCACTTGAATGCTTATCACAACTTAGAGTACATTGTAACTCTAACTAACATTATTCACTCGTATGATGGTAATTGCATTGATTTTTTCGATTAGTATGACAATGTAGATAACCACCCCAATTGAGAAGGTTAAAACAAAGTTTTTGCACTAGTTGAAAATTTTCACTCCCCACATATAGAAACCCTTATTCATCCTAAGCTATAAACTTCGAGTATTTTCTATATAAGATAATTTGGTGCATGGCATATTGTATTGATAACAAATGGAATTCCCTAGTTTGAGAAGTGTGATTAAATTTGGAAGGAAAAATGACACAAAAACCAGTGTAAAGGCCGTTAGGAAAACATGGGCATACATTGACAATTGGGAACAGTAAAAGAATCTCAACTTAACTATTTGGCATTGAAAAAATGGTTGAGTTATCTAGGGTTTGAGAAAAGGTGTGACAAGGGAGCACAACATTGTGGCTTCACTAGTAACTACTAAATCACTAATGACCTTTAACTGAATGTTGGGGTTAATTTTGGAAGTCTATAAAATATTCAACAATGTTATATGCAAATACATACATACAGATTTAGGCATATCAAAGGAAATGAAGCATAGTCAATGTAGTAATACAAGTCACATTTAATATATATATTCTAGAAGATGCAAGTGGCTACACCTAACTATCATATTATTTACTTCATTGAAGTACCATACAAACTCAACTTCACCATATTGCTGAAAATCTGAGTGACAAAGGATTCTAAAGTGCTGCTACCCTTTCCTCTTCAAAAAATCGTAGATAAAATATGAAGATATCCATCATCGTATGACTTTTTATTGTTGCAAAAGTAGTTGGCTATTTTTATCTAGAAGAAATCACCTAGATCAAACCCAATTTTATTATTTACCTTGCTTAAAGATTTGGTCATGTCAAGCACATTGCCTCCCTCCCTTACCTAGAGAATTTATTAGACTATTACCAGTTTCCATTCAAGAGTTAATACATTCATGCAACTTTGGATTGCATTTAGACTTACCATCCTCATCACGAAAGCATGTATTAGAATCTCATGAGTTTCGGTATTAGGAAGGCATCCTTTGAATATCTTCTAATGGCATATGTTTGGTTTATGGCATATGTTTGGTTTATGGCATATTTTATTCATATGGTGAAAGAGATAATTTTCTTCTTTAATCTTTCCTAATTCATAAAAATCATTAATTAATATATTGTAAGAAATGACACCCGACTCATAACCATTGGTTTCCATCTCATTCTAGACAAGTATTGCTCGGCGAAGGTTTCCTTTATTACATATCACATTCATCAATGTATTTTATGCCACCACATCAGGAACACAACCCTTTCTACCCATGTCATTAACTAATCTGATTGCACATTCCAAATTCCTTTGTTAACAGAATCCTCTCATGGGAGTAGTGTAAGCGACAATGTTAGGACTATAGCATGAGTCCATGTCATTTCATCAAGTAGTTCACTTGCAACACCCACTTGTCCATCCTCAAATTTATCTTTTATTAATATGTTATAAGTACATATATTATGCCTAATCCCAAAAATGTCAATATCATCGTACAATGCCCCATCCGTATCCAAATGGTTTGACCTAAAAAGTGCACTCAGTAGGGTATTAAAAGATCTAATGGACCACTACTACTTGAAATCCTTCATCTTTTAAAATATCTTAAAATCTTGTTTGGGCATGTGAGCTAGGCTATATATTTTGACGGCGAAGAAATACCATATCACGTCCATTCATATTGGGGTTTTGAACACTCCTAAAAACCTCAAAAATATATTGCCTCATATTAAGACTCAATGGGGGTTTTTAATTTGACATAGTAATATAAATATTGGGGGTTATTTTATCTGGGTGGGCTTATGAATAACGTTCAAATCGTGGGATGTATTGATGCCTTCACATCATGGGCTCAATTCATACCTCCAAATCCCGGGTTGGATTCATACCAATCTTATTTTTTGCTAAGGAATAACCTCCAAATCGTGATATACATTCATACCTCCAAATCATGGGATGTATTTATATCAATCCTAACTGGTACTAAGGAATAACCTCCAAATTGTGGGCTAGATTTATACCTCCAAACCATTGAACTTATAAAGTCTTCTTTTTTAGAATAATTTTCTTCATGAATGGGATTTATCTAAGATTTCATTTGCCCCATGACCATTAAAATGGGTAATAAAAATATTAGAAGAAAATAATAAAATTCATAAATGTGATTCCCCTTGATGAGATGTGCTCTTAAATTCCAAGTCAATTTTGCCTCCATCCATAAATATGATCTGTCCTTTTAAATTACTAGTGTTGTTCGAATAATTTAATGTGGTATGTTCCTCCATTTGGTTTTTGAGGTTCACAGTTTTATGATGCAAGCAATTTTCTCATCCATATTTTGTCACCCATTGATTTCCTCGTGGGGCCTTCGTAGTTTGATATTTATTTTATACCACTTGGAGTCCAGCTTGTGTTGACCAATGCGACCTCGATCGACAGCGGTTCACCTCACCGTTGACACATACTGCAGTCTCCCTGGGCACCGGCCCGGGTGGGTTTGAGTCCACCCAGCAACACCCGCAGAGAGGATGAGGTCTCACTCGAGGCATCCAGTAAGAGCAGATAGAACCATGTTTCCGCTGGGGGAGGAGGAAAGTTGTGGCTGCACGGACTACCTCTATTGCGGTACTTAAAGAGAAACTTTGAACATTCGGAAAGGAGTTATAACATATTACTTCATTGCAACATTTATCATCTCATGCAACATGGAAGACATTACTTAATCACAACATTTATCGTCATAGCAACAGTAAGCAAATATTACATCAAACAACATTCATACATCGCAACATTGCAAAAGATCGTACCAAAAAATCATCATTATATTACTGTCGCGATCATATACCAGAAGCAAAACATAGATCTTCATGCACAATCATTCTCCTTTCTTCACTTCTTCTCTTCTATCTCTTCCTTCCTCCTTCTTCTTAACACTTACAATTCTTATCTATTTATAGGCTTTCGCCATTACAATAATTTCCCACTTACAAACGACTTCCTAACTGACATTGTGGATAACTAACCCAATATCTAACTGACTCGGTCCAAATGACCCCAAAAAACCGCATACCGCGGTACAACTAACTCACTATTACATAATATATGGTCCAAGTGACCCAAAACCTGCCAACTGTGGTATTCTTTAATACAAAATAATCCTTTCGTGCTCTCATCCGATGTGTAGCAGCGTCACCCTCATCTGATGTGTCGCAGTGTCGGCGTTACCGCAACATTTCCCCATCAAACCGCCTACTAATAGGCCCCCAACACAATCTTGTGACTCACCCTCGACCCACATCAACTGCTGGACATAGTGCACGTCGCGGTCTTTTCCTTGAAGTCTGCATATGCCTGTTTGACATTCCGCACGAGCTCCAGAGCATCCTTAGGTGCTGCCTGACTGTTGATCACATCGTCGGCTGATGGGTGATCGACAAGCTTGTCCATGACTTGCTGTCGATAATTCTGTACTGCTTGTATTGCTTCACTAGCCTGTAGCATCAATTTCCCACCAGTGTCCTGGAATTCTTCCATCTGGGCCGCATGTATCTTCTGGCGTTCATCGGCCTTGGAAACTTGTTGTTGCATGTCCTTCAGCTCGCATGACTTAGCAACTTGCTCCATTGGTGGAAGGGTTCTCATCACAACCTTTAATGTGGCCACCTGGCCCTCCACTTCCTGTCAGATTTTAGTGAGTTGTTCAACTTGCTCATCATGAACGATGGATCCCAAAACTGTAACATTTCGGCGGTGAGCCTAGTTGCCTATGTTTCTAGCTCCTCCATCTGGGTGGCAACTTCCTCAAGTGCCCTTCTTCGTTCATCCACCTTGGCCTGAGGCGTACTTGGTTTCAACTGAGCCTTCAACAGGTTGTTCTCCTATCGCAACTGAACAATGGCATCCCCCAACCACTGCACGCGGTGGAGCACGTCTACCTTTTTTAGTGGGCTCCACGACATGTTGATAAGCCTCTATGATCGCCCAGTCAACCCGAACACCGTCGTCCCACATGCGAGCCTTTTCTGCAATAAGGAAATATTGTTTCTTTTTAAGTGCTTCAATGGTGCGACCCTTCTCGGCCCGCTCCTTCTTCAGGTCGACTTCAATGTCATCCACTACTTTTCACGCTGCAGCAACCCTGCTTGTAAACTCATCAATCTCAGCAGTTGCAGCTGCCTCTCTTTCCTGCAAGTCTTGAAAGCTCTTGCTGATTACATGCATTCTATCCGCCAGTTCCTGGGAGGCACCCCTCTGCATTGTCGCCAGTGCCATTGTCGGTAGTGCATTAACATTGACAGTCACCTAGGAAATCAACTGCAACACATTTTGCAAAACCTTGTTCTCGGTCACAACCGCAGTTGAGGGAATGTTGATATTCTTGACCCGGGGCGTGGGGCGGATTGTGACCATTTCTTGCATAGGTACATTACCGAGTTCCTTTTGTAACACTGCATTACACAAAGAATCCATATGAGCAGCAAGTGGAGAGAATCCCTCCTCCGCTTTGACGGACATCTTGTCGGCATCCGATGTGGCAGCATGGTTAGGGGCTGTAATTAATCGGCCCACCTACACCTCTGCTGGTAAGGACATTACACTGATCGTCGCATGCTCGTGGTGTCATTTTTACCGTTTTTCCTCAAGAGCGCGGTCGCTATCATCGGCAGTTGGTGTTCTGATTGACTCGTGATCAGAATTATGATGACTCTATTGATCCTGAGCTGATACTCGATCTGCAGGGCCCACTGGTGGACCTCCAGCATCAATTTCTATAGAACTCATGGGCTGTCGCTAAGCCTCTGGCCACTCATTCACAATAGCCTCCAAATATGCCATTGTCACTTTATACCTCGTCTGTAACCATTGTTGATTAACATCACGGCAAGCTTGTATATGTATGACACTTGGTTGTATTGCAAATGCCATGATAGGTATGAATCGTGCCACAGTATCTTCAAATATTCGCAGGACCTGTGTCGCAGCATTAGAAAGCATTTCCGAATATAGCCAAAACTGCAATTGGCACTCCCAGACGTGCTCGGGCTCTCGTACATACCATAGATTCTGATAACGTGTCCCTCGTCATTCCGCTGCAGCTGGGTAGTCCATACCCTGGTAGGTGCCGAACTCTTTCCATGCAACTAGAGCGATCAACAGCAACAACCAACTATATGAGAAAGCGCGTCTACCTACTTGGACGTCTGCGACATCCTCCATTAGCTGATTCAAGAGATATAGGGACCAGTTCATCAAGACTCCTTCCGCACATTGCTCTGCACAAGTGACTATTCCCGAGTTACATTGGTTAGGCCGACCTCCCCTAATCACTTTACAGGACAGGATGTTAATGCCCGTGAATACCTCCTAATTATTGAAGCTACTGGTGCGATACCCACGCCCATCCGATTCCAATTCATACTTTCGTGCCAACCGACGTGCGCACTTCTTCTCATTTTCCTTTCCTTAAATAATCTGCGTCGTATCAACGCCATTCTTGGGTGCAAGACGGTAATATAAGAAATTAAGTCAACAATGACCGGGACCTTTGTGTCCAACCACAACGAACCCCCATGGAATCATGACAAGAGATGCTTTACACAAGCACCAAATTCCACTAAGCGTCCAAAATGCGGCATGTTAATTAGCCCTAACAAGCTGGCCTGCCGCAGTCCTCGTGCCCATTCGTGTATCTCTGGAACCGATGAATTGTGTGTCTCAGGAACATATGGTGCAAATGCAATTTTGGGTTGGGACACCATGTCGTGTTCCTCGTAGCATAGGCGCATTAGTGCTGGCCCAATATCCCCAAAGCATGTCATCCCAGCCGGGAGTGCGGGCATCTTCACACTAAATTTCTGTTTCGTATTTATCTTACGTGGGGTGGCATCCGACCGAACAGGAGGGATGTAACCAAGGATATTATCTGCGGACTGTCCCAGCCATTGGGCAGATGGATGAACAGTGTGACTCGACTACCCCACCTGCTCCGGAGCTTTGCGAACCACCGTAGACTGAAGCAATCTCTTACTCTGCGGAAATTCAGAAGGCTGACACCCTCGACGCTTCTTAGCAGCACTTGATGCTCCCACCAACATGTTGGCAACCTTGCCTCCAAGATCAACAGTTTTCGAGGACACACCTTCTCATTCTATAGCAGCCGGGATGAATGGGGACTCCACTTTACTGCTAATGTCCACTGTCTCCAGTTCTCCTCGCATACCTCACCACTCTGCGTTATATACCTAACAGTAACTGGCTCAAATAACTATAGAGCTCCGCAACAACACGTCTTGCTAATTCCTCGGTGTCTTATTCCCGATGCTAAACCATACTTATAGCATCTACCCAAATCCGCCGTAATCATGACTAAATCATGCATTAACTCAACCAAATCCTATATTAATGAGGCAAATCCGTCGTTGATCTTGTCCGGTGATCGGCCAGATCTGCCATTAATTCCCATCATTCGAACAACGTCATTAATCAACTGTCTAACTGTTTGGCATTTATTACTTATTTGACCGGGTCGCAAGGCTACCATGTGTCTCTAACTGCTCTAATCTTGCAGTACAAGCCTCCCTGCTTCGCATACCTTCTTCTGTTGGTACGCCATCTGCCACCAAGCAACCTGCATCACATACATTCACTTTTTTTTTCATGCAACTCAAACATCGCACTGCTCCAAGCCCGATTGATAGGGATTCAACCTGTGACCATTTACCAGCTTGGGGAGCATCGCCCCATCCAACCACTGCAATTGAACCGCTCCTCCTAAAGTAATACTATTGATGCGATATGGACCCAGCCAATGCATCTGCAACTTTCCTGGATGTTTCATAAACTTGCTGTCATATAATAACACTAATTCACCTTGCTAAAACTGTTTGTTTTTGAGGTGGCGATCATGCCATGCTTTTTGGCGATCCTTCTCCACCCCTTGGTGAAAGCCAGTGATAAATCGATACTCTTCCAGCTCCACCAATTGTGCTAGACGTTCATCTAATGTTGCAACATCATCCATGCTCGTAATAGCCGCAATTCGTAGACTTGGAACAATGTACTCCATAGGCATAATTGCTTCCTTCCCATATACCATCTTGAAAGGTGTCTGACCAGTCAACCTTTTACATGTGGTGTGATAGGCCCACAACACTGCTGGGATTTTCAAATCCCACTCGTTGCGGTTCGCATTGCACACTTTCGTCAATGCATGCTCCAACACCTTGTTAAACGCCTCCACCGTTTCATTTTGCTGTGGGTGATAGGGTGTACTTGTTGATGGACAATCCACTCAACCGGAGGCGAGCCGGATCTCCCTAGCTCAATGCGACTATAGAACAAATAAAACAGACTACAAATGTGTTTCCTAGATCTACTTAAGGATCAAGTACTAGATGTCTTACCTCATTGATTCACTATCCTTTCTCCCGCTATGTTGTTCCATGTCCCACGGTCGTCAGATCCAAGCTACAAGACCTGTTAAGACACAGAAAAGAGAAACGAGTAAAGAGCATCTATACAATAAGAGATCTATGTAAACAGTTAAGCAGGTAAACAACACAACATCATCATGCATAAGAGACAATATTGGTGGAAAGCATTTGTATTACTGCAAATAGAGGAGTACATGATAGAGATATAGAACTACAACCAATGACTTAACGTAGCAGCCCTTCTCCACAAAATCCAATTTCCAAGCCCTTCCAAGGAAGCATGAGAGTCTCCAAGAGGTGAGTGAAAGTGTCCAAGAGAGATTTCACCAGCATGTAGACACCATGGTCTTCCTCCCTTTGGTATGGGAGTGAGCCTCGTATATATAGGACTAAGTGGATGGGGTTATGGATAGGATAGGTTGAGATATGGTAGGAGAGAGATAGGGGATCTTCCCAATGAGTTAGGGGTCGAGTACCATCTCTCCAAGAGATTAGGGATAAGCCCCCAAATGGGAAAGCTTTGAGAAAGATCTTGAAATGGCTATTTTTACCCATTAACAGACCTCGTCACACCTTGCTATAGAGCAGACTGCGACTAGTGTGCAACCTACGATGACCTCTCAAAAGGTTGTACAAACTAACTACAAATCCTCTCAAATGAATACTTGGTCCATAGGACTTCAGGTATGTATACACAATGGTCAAGATGACAACATTATCACAACGGTCATGATGAAAACACTTCGTCATAATGACGGTACTTGCAATGGTCATGATGATGACACTAGGTCATGACGACGACACTTGTGACACTTGGACAAGGGTGACGACATTTTGGTGTAACAATACTCTTCTTATGTTGTATCTGTAGCTCCTCCATTAATGCGTTGATAGTGCGATTAAGAAAGTGGCTGCCTTGATCACTCAGCAATATCTTGGGGCAGCCGAAATGAGTGATAATGTGGTTAAACAAAAATCAAACAACCGTTGCGGCGGAGCAATCAACTATAGGTGTTTCCTCGGCCCATCGGGTCAAGTACTCTATCGCCATGACAATATACCATGCACCTATGCATTTTCCTAGCGGATGAATTGGCTCGACAAAATCCATAGCCCATTTTTCGAACAGTTGCAATGTCACTTGAGGTAGTAGCAGCATCTCATCTCGTCTCGACGGCTTGCCACTTCGTTGACAAACATCGCAAGACTGCGCATAGTCTGTCGCATCATTATGTAGTGTGGGCCACCAAAGTCCTGCACGCAGTACCTTCTGGGCAGTCTCCCGACCGCCATAATGTCCTCCTGCTACTCCACCATGTCCCTTAGCCAATATCTGTGCTTGCTAATGCGGCAAGACACATCTGCGCAATATCTCATCAGCACCCAATTTATACAATTCTACCGCGATTAGCTGAAAGTCAACAGCCTTGACAACTAATTGCCTCTTCTGAGTAGTGGTAAAATCAACGGGCACGGTGCCGGTCACCATAAAATGAAGGATGTCATCAAAATATTGATCACCGGTGGAAACATGAAATAGTTGGGCATCCGGCAGCCTGTTGTTGATATTAGTCGGTTCCTCCCCTGTGTCAATCCGTGACAAATGATCTGGTCCAGCATTCAACCGCCCCGGCTTCACAATGACTTCGAAATCAAATTCCTGAAACAAAAGTAGCCAACGACAGATCTTCCCCCCCAACACAGACTTATTGACCAAGTATTTCAATGCAGAATGATCAGTAAACATTTTAAACTGGCCACCCAACAAATAGTGCTTAAATTTCTATAGTGCATAAACCATGGCGAGACCTTCTCGTTTCGTGGTAGTGGAATTCCGTTTTGCAGAGGACAGTTTCCGACCGGTAAAAGCAATGGGATGATCAAGGTCGCATTCTATGGGTTGAGCCAACACAACACCTAATGCAATCGATGAAGCATTAACATGGACATGGAATTCCTTAGTCTAGTCCAGAAAAACCAAGATTGGGGCCGATGCCATCTTCACCTTGAGTGTTTCGAAGCTATCCTGACATTTCGGGCTCCACTGGAATGCCACGTCCTTTTTTAACAACTTTTCCATAGGGGCAGTAATCATAGCATACCCCCTGATAAACTTGTGATAATATCCTGTATGACTCAAAGTCGTGCACAACTGTTTAATGGTGGTTGGCAGTTGCAACCCCAAAATGAGCGCAATTTTGGCTAGATCGACCAATAATCCCTTCTTACACACGATATGACCCAGCAATATCTCAAACTGTGCACAAAAAATATATTTCTTCAAGTTTAGTGATATCTGGTGCTGTCGACATCGCTCAAGCATTAACCACAGATTGGCCAGATGGTCGCGGATCAATCCATAAACGGTCCAATCATCCACATATACCTGCAAAAACTTCTGAATAAAATCTTTGAATGTGGCAACAACGACCAAGGAGAAGATTGCAAATGCATTCTTCAAACCAAATGGCATTATGGTGTACTGAAAGAAACCCCATTCAGTAACAAAAGTTGTCTTATGGCAATCTTCCTTAGCAATGTGAATCTGATGGTAGCCAGAGAATCCATCAGTGAAAGAGTACATCTCTTGGCCAGCCACTCCTTCAAGTACTTCATCAGTAAACGGGGTCGGAAAAGGGTCATGCAAGCAGGCATCATTCAACTTTCGCAAGTCGATGCAAATGTGCACTTCGCCGGTTTTCTTGTCATGCACCACCATAGGACTGATCTATTTGGACTCTTCCACAGGTTCAATAATACTGGCATCCAACATGCGATCAAGCTCCGCCTTGACCTTTTCTTTATGTCACGGATTCAACCGATAAGGTCGCTGTCGGACTGGATTAGCATCTGGTTTCAATGGAATCTTCATCTCTCCTAAATCACACAGGATTCCCTTCATTTCGGAAAACTTCATGGGAAACACATCTTGAAACTCATGAAGTAACTCAATAACCTTACTCATCATCTCATCGTCCCAATAATCCCCAACATTAGCAAACTTGGGAGTAGTCTCGGTGCCGATATTCATCTTGCGAAGCTGTAATGGTTGATTGAACGGATAACTTGGTGCAATAGGTGGGACCACATCACGACTTCCTTCAGATTCAGGAATGTTAAAATTTCAGGGATCATCATCGTCCTCTTGCCTTCCACTGATACTGAAGCACTCCATGAGAGACTGCATCTGGCAATGTGTGTGCGGGTCGACAAGGTAGGCTGCCGGAACAACCTGAAATACCACGTCGCGGATGAGTTGCAGGGCATTATGGACATGAGGGTTGGCATCCGCAAAAGTGAACGTATGAGTGAAACAGATTGTTAACTCCCCCCATGTTGTAATGTCTCAGCACAAATCCGTTGTAGTGTACCACGAGCGCGGTATCTCATCCAAAGTATGGACAAAAGCATGGACCCACTCATCTCTGGGTCGCGCTACCCATAAGCGTTGGCACTCCATCACATGATCGCTGGGATCAGTTCGTCCATCATACCTGCCAGTGTGATAAACCTTAGTATCGTCGAACCAAACCATCATCAACCTTCGACACTGTGACCAACCTTAAATGAATTTCTTATGTGTCACCCATCAGCGTGCTGGAGCAGCCTTCAGTGCTTCCTCCAAGGCCAGCAATAGCTGTGGTTCTAGGATGCGGTATTCAAATTCTGCTAAAAAGGTGGTTATGCCAGGAAACCCCTCATAGACAGGCAATGTGATCATTTCTGTCGCAACATGACATAAGGATTGTGTAACTAAGCCACATTTCTAGAATGGTACTTCATGCATTCGATTCTGCCAATGTTCTAATGCATCGTCAGAGTCAGAAGACGCAGAACTCTTGCTGCGCCACTCCAACTCACCGTAGGCGGTAGGATGAATATAATCTTAAAAAATATTGAATGCATGGTCCCATCTAGCGGGATCATCATCTTTTACAGGCTCCACATAGCGGCATCCTTCAGCCAAATCCAATGGGGCTATGACTCTGAAATCACGATTCTCAAAGGTCATCATGCGCTTCTTGAAGTTGATTACAGCTCCACTATCGTTAGCCCATCCGATCCCCAAGAGCACCGGATAAGAGCTTCCTCCCTCAACTACTTCAATAACATCAAAGTCAGCATAAGTCTTCATGCCCTCAATATCAATCGTGAGCTGCAGAACACGCCCAATGGGTGTTACCTTTAGATGGTTAGCTAACCAAAGCTGCACAGGAGACTAGCTCAATGGGGAACTCCCCATCTTCTTCCATGCCTACTTGGCTAAGATGTTAACATCCGAACCAAGTTCAAGAATCATAGAGTCAACATCATATTCACCATTTTGAATATTCATTCGCATTTCCTTGCCAGTCTTCTGTCGCTGTAGGGAGTTTACTGCCGATTCCTACCGTCCTTTCAGAAATCACTGCAACCATCCCTCAATCTCAACCAGAGCAGCCGGGTCTCGGGCCAATGACAGACAGCTTTCAAGAAACTTTTGCAATGTCCCTAGTGGTGGTGGTCGATCAGCGTCTGATGTAGTATCAAAGATAGGAGGCATATCACAAACAACAACCTTACCGCGGTCTTTCTCCAAGGTGCTACGTCCTTCCAGAAATGTTTCCCGCTCCGTATCAATGTCGAAAGGTACCGTCTTCTGGCCATACAAGAAAATCAGTGGTCGCGAATCATCTTCCCCGGTCGTCTTGCCTCCACGAGTGACATTGAACAGGTCCACGACCACTTTGGCCTCCTCCTCCATGACCAAATCTGCCACCGCATCTGCCCTTGTATCCTCCTTGGTAGCCGCCCTGCTGCTGGTACTGAGGTTGGTTAAACTATTGCTGCATTGGTGTGGGTGGAGTCCCTTGCCCTTGTGGTGCATACGGCGGTTGCTATACATACTGTGGCTATGGGGGAGTCATCTGCATCGGAGTGTATTGCAGCATGAACTGTTGCGGTTGTTGTTGCTGTGGTGCAAACGGCATTTGTGGTTGTGGTAGTGACTGGGCTACCTGCGGTTCCAGTTGTGGTTGTTGCACAGTACGCTGATTGTCCTTGACATAAAATACATCACACATCCTCTCTTGTAGCAACCCAAATGCACGACAATATTTGTCATCGTGACCTACCAACTTGCAGAATGTGCAGTTAAGATTTTGCGGGGTTGTGACCATTTTCTGCATATATGGGCAATTATCATGATTGTGCCCAAACACGTGACAAACGTGACACCATGGCATACTGTCACCATTCAATGGGTTTGGTACGCCTGAAACCAAATAATTATGGAAATACAGGCAATTATCCTTTGTATGCCCTTCTCTTCGGCATCGCGTACACCATACTTCATCGTGTTGTTCCTTGTTCTTCTTCAAATCTTGCAACTGTATAGTCAGGTTAGCGAGCTGTGTTTGTATTTACAACATCCCGGCTACACTATCTCCAATCGATGACGCCTCCAATCGCATTGCAATCTCTAGAGCTTCGCTAGGCGTCGATATGTTTTATTGCATCAGTGGTAGGAAAATATGGGGTAGCAGCACTATAATGAGTCATTCTTTATGTTGGGCGGCGCTCATATCGAAACTAACCTTTGCCATCAGCGTCTAGAATCGCTGGTCGAAATTCGATACTGTCTCATTGGGATACTGCTTAATTTCCTTCAATTCAGTAATGTATTGAGCCTCCGACTTAGGCCGTCTAAATTCAGCAATCAGCCCATCCCGAATCTCATCCAGTGAGTTCTCTGGGGCCCCCGTAGGGACTAAAATGAAATTCATGAACAAATCTAATTCATGACCTCACAGAGTCATGGCCAACTATCCTTTCTTGGCATTGGCATCAGTGATCTGTTTCATCGTCCAGACCGCTTCACACAAAAACCAATACTGTTCTGGGTTGTCTATTGCACTTCCATGGAAGAATGGTAACTTAGCATCATCGCCCTCCATTCTAGGCTTCCTTGCTCCTGTCATTGTGCTACTACCAATTAACTTCTGTGGAATTGACAAACTTGGCGGTGTCAAAATAATATTTCTTGCTGTTTGAGAGTTAGTGAGCGGAGGTGTGGGTACGTTGGTGCTGGGGTCTGGTCCTGCCTCTATCCTGGTTGTAGTTCAGTCATCCATCCCTATCAGGACTGTGAGGTCACTTCGTCCCGTGTGGTCTTCATTCGCAGTTTTGTGGTTCGATCGCAACAAGACCTTCTCCCGTCCTCTGCCTCTTCTCCTGTCGAAACGTCACTTCTCCTCTTGTAAGACCACTCTCTTCCTCAGCTCCGCTCATAGTCTCCTCATAGTCTACACCTATCTACCCCTTACCATTCCATATACTGTTCCCAAGCAGTGGCGGTACCCATGGCCTCTGCCCACCAGGCTGTCTACTGATCAAGATGCATCTTTAGTATACGCTTTTCATAGATTAGCATCTTAATCGACAGTTGGAGTGACAACAGAAACCTTCCCCTTGGTCCTCGAAAGAAGTATCTTTTAGATTCACTATAGGATTTCTTTGTGTCGATCGCAAGTTTAGTGATATACCCTTCCAAGATGCTATCAAACCAAACTTCAACAGCCCACGATGCCTTATTATCGACTTCCTGCAGTTCGTGAATCAATTCCTAGGTCCAAGCCATCGGCTCACCACCCTGGAAGTTCTTCTTCTGGAAGGTCAGCTTCGACAACCATTCATACAAAATGACCCAAAATTCACAAAAAAACCATTCATGCGAACCGTTGTGAATATATCTCCCCAGCCAGTGATCTACTATCAGTCGCATGTTCTGGATTTCTTCTTCAACAAACTCCTACAGCTTCTGATCGAACGATTTTTGAATCTCTGGCTTCGTCGGGTGCCACAACATGACCTCCTTCTACTATGCACATGGTCCCAACAACGGAACCATTTGTTGACCAATGCGACCTCAGTCGAGAGGGGTTCACCTCACTATCGACACATATCGCAGTCTCCCTGGGTACTGGCCTGGGCGGGTTTGAGCCCACCCAGCAACACCCGTAGAGCGGATGAGGTGTCACCCGAGGCATCCAGGAAGAGCAGACGGAACCATGTTTCCGCCGAGGAAGAAGGAAAGTTGGGGCTGCACGGACTAACTCTATTGCGATACTTAAACAAAAAATTTGAACATTCGGCACAGAGTTATAACATATTAATTCATTGCATCATTTATCATCTCATTCAACATGGAGCACATTAATTAATCACAACATTTATCGTCATAGCAACAGTAAACAAATATTACATCAAACAACATTCATACATCGCAACATTGCAAAAGATCATACCAAAACATCATCATGATATTACTGTCACGATCATATACCAGAAGCAAAACATAGATCTTCATACACAATCGTTCTCCTTCCTTCGCTTCTTCTCTTCTATCTCTTCCTTCCTCCTTCTTCTTAACACTTACAATTCTTATCTATTTATAGGCTTCCGCCATTACAATACTTGTCCACTTACAAACGACTTCCTAACTAACATTGTGGACAACTGACGCAATATCTAACTGACTCGATCCAAATGATCCCCAAAACCTGCATACTGCGGTACGACTGATTCACTATTACATAATATATGGTCCAAGTGATCCAAAACCCACCAACTGTGGCATTCTTTAATACAAAATACTCCTTCCATTCCCTAATCCGATGTGTCGCAGCATCGATGGTACCACAACATTTCCCCATCAAACCACCTGCCAACAACTCGTAAAGAAATGTTCTGGAAACCTGTGTTTCCATAGTTTTTTATATTTATATTGAATTATGGTGCTCCTCCATGAATCTTTCATGTAGATGCATAAATCGACCAATACAAATTTTCTACCGAGTTGCATTGAACTGAACAATTGAACTTAATTTTTCATTTTCACATGAAGCCTAATTTACATTTCTATGGTTGTTACAAATTTTAAAAAATAAAAATCATCCTCTAAAGCATGTCTCCCAAAGAAAAGCTTTTTTAATGCACATAAGGGCCAAATCATGTAGAATCAATTAAAAAAAGAAAAGAAAAAAAAAACATATTCCATCTCTTAGATATATGCATACCTTCCTTTTCATTTTCTCTTAAACATCTATATATACTTTTCTTTTGCAAAAAAAAACAAAAACAAAAGAGGATTGGGAGAACTCCAATGCTCAATGGTTATTTCAATCAAACCTTGCTCCACGACAACCAAGAAAAATGAGTTCAATATTTCTTGGCTCAGTGGAACCAAGAAAAGTTAGATCGATCTTTCTCAAGACTAATTATTTATTTCAACATTTTGTATTCTTCTTTAACATTTTCATATTTCCAGTTAGGAATAGTTATTAGATTGATCAATATTTGTCACATTCATAATTGTATTTTTAATTCTTATATGCAAAGCAACTGCCTTAATATTGTATTGGAACTCACATGAACATAGTTGCAAATATAAATCCTTATTTACATACCCTATGTGTTATCATTACCATGAAATGGTATCATATAAGTTTCACAATCTTTGTATCTTTATAACTATTGCATGCTTGAAACTTAACAATCGATATTTTCCCTTCTCTTGTAAAGATAGAAAACTAGATATAACCCAAGAAAATGTAACTAAATGTTGTTAATTCCCTTGCTTGCAAGAATAAATGTAGACGTTCAAGTGGAGGCAATTCATTGAATCTTGTGAATGACCCATGTTAAGTTTAAACCAAATAGACAAACAAGATCTCTGAAAGAAACACAATCACAAGATAGACACACAATATACCCTGGGAAACCCTCATGGGGTAGAAAACCCAGCAAAGCTTTCCTCAATAAGATGATCAACCAAAATACAAGATGTGCTCCTTCTCCTTGACTCCTTAGCAGATCTCCCAGACTAGTGCGCACTCTTCCACAAGTGAGTGAGTGATCTAATGAGGAGTTCACCTCCTCTATTTATACTTGACTCCCAACTGACTAAAAGACCTAATGGGGCCGACCTCACCTGAAGAAGTCTAATAACCCCTAAAATATAACTGCAGGGCCGACCCACACATGGTGGGTCTAATAACCCTAGTTAATACAAACTCCTGGAGGAATAAACATCTCCAGATACATGATAGGGTTACCTCGGAGGAATGAAACATCTCCGGAATAATAAAGTACAAATATAATATTCTTTGAAGTTACAATATTCAACACTCCCCCTTAACGAGAAGGATATTATAACAACATCTGCAAGAGCAAGGAGTCATCATACATGATACATCTATAAATCATCGGAAGCTTTCTTCAATTCATCTTCATTAGTAACTCAACCAGTTACTGGAACGTCAATGTCAATAGTGTCGATATCACTACGATCATCGGCATCATCATCATACGATCATCAGCATCGTCATCACACGATCATCAACATCGTCATCACACGATCATCAGCATCGTCATCAGCATCGTCATCCCACGATCATCAGCATCGTCATCACACGATCATCGGCATCGTCATCACACGATCATCAGCATCGTCATCACACGATCATCGGCATCGTCATCACACGATCATCAGCATCGTCATCAGACGATCATCAGCATCGTCATCACACGATCATCGGCATCGTCATCACACGATCATCAGCATCGTCATCACACGATCATCAGCATCGTCATCACACGATCATCAGCATCGTCATCACACGATCATCAGCATCGTCATCACACGATCATCCGCATCGTCATCACACGATCATCGGCATCGTCATCACACGATCATCAGCATCGTCATCATACGATCATCAGCATCGTCATCATACGATCATTAGCATCGTCATCATACGATCATATTCCTAGGATGATCAATCCTGCTCTTTTTAGGACATAGGTCCATGGATGATACAATCCAATCTTTAGTTCTCGGAGACTTCAGTCTACGGATCAATTCTGGGACCTCAGTCCGGGGACGATGCAATCCCCTGCCTGTTCATTCAGGACTTCATTTCTCGAAGACCCAGTCTACGGTTCTATTCTGGGACCTCAGTCCGGGGACGATACAATCCCCTACCTGTTCATTCAGGACTTCATTATCGGAGACCCAGTCTACGGTTCTATTCTGGGACCTCAGTCCGGGGACGATACAATCCCCTACCTGTTCATTCAGGACTTCATTATCGGAGACCCAGTCTACGGTTCTATTCTGGGACCTCAGTCCGGGGACGATACAATCCCCTACCTGTTCATTCAGGACTTCATTATCGGAGACCCAGTCTACGGTTCTATTATGGGACCTCAGTCCGGGGACGATACAATCCCCTACCTGTTCATTCAGGACTTCATTATCGGAGACCCAGTCTACGGTTCTATTCTGGGACCTCAGTCCGGGGATGATACAATCCCCTACCTGTTCATTCAGGACTTCATTATCGGAGACCCAGTCTACGGTTCTATTCTAGGACCTCAGTCCGGGGACGATACAATCCCCTGCCTGTTCATTCAGGACTTCATTCTCGGAGACCTCACGTCTACGGCTCTCTTTAGGACTGAAAGTCCAGGGATGATCCAATCCCCTCAACTGTCCACTAAGGACTTCATTCTCGGAGACCTCACGTCTACGGCTCTCTTTAGGACTGAAAGTCCAGGGATGATCCAATCCCCTCAACTGTCCACTAAGGACTTCATTCTCGGAGACCTCACGTCTACGGCTCTCTTCAGGACTGAAAGTCCAGGGATGATCCAATCCCCTCAACTGTCCACTAAGGACTTCATTCTCGGAGACCTCACGTCTACGGCTCTCTTTAGGACTGAAAGTCCAGGGATGATCCAATCCCCTCAATCTGTATTCTCATCAATACAAGTACAAGTATCCTCATCCATACAAGTACATTAATCAATATCTAGCATCAACAGCATGTATACATCATACATCAAAAGCATGTATTCTTACTAATACATCTAAAGGCATGTATACATCTGTCATCAAAAGCATGTATTCTTACTAATACATCTATCATCAAAATCATGTATACATCTAACATCAAAAGCATGTATACATCTAGCATGTATTCTCACTAATACATCTATCATCAAAATCATGTATACATCTAACATCAAAAGCATGTATACATCTAGCATGTATTCTCACTAATACATCTATCATCAAAATCATGTATACATCTAACATCAAAAGCATGTATACATCTAGCATGTATTCTCACTAATACATCTATCATCAAAATCATGTATACATCTAACATCAAAAGCATGTATACATCTAGCATGTATTCTCACTAATACATCTATCATCAAAATCATGTATACATCTAACATCAAAAGCATGTATACATCTAGCATGTATTCTCACTAATACATCTATCATCAAAATCATGTATACATCTAACATCAAAAGCGTGTATACATCTAGCATGTATTCTTACTAATACATCTAACATCAAAATCATGTATAAGTAAACTAAATAGAAATAAAAAGTCCTAAATCTAACTATTTCTAAGTGATTAGGTGAAGTCTCATTATTGATGAGACTTGCTTGCCATCAGGAATCATGCTACTCCCCCTTTCTAGGAGAGTCCTTTTGAACTACACCAAGCTTGTCTCGAAAGTATTCAAATTTCACACGAGACAGCGGTTTGGTCAGGATATCAGCAATTTGATCTTCAGTGCTCACGTACTCAAGCTTGATAGCTCCTTTCTGCACCATATCTCGAATATAGAAGTATCGGATCTCTATGTGTTTTGACTTATCATGGAACACAGGATTTTCTGTCATCTTGATGCAGCTTTGATTATCACACATAATCATAGTGGGATCCATTTCTAAGTCAAACACTCCAGATAACAGTTTCCGAAGCCATACTGCTTCACAGCTGGCAGAGCAAGCAGCTATGTATTCTGCCTCAGCAGAGCTGAGAGCCACACTAGATTGTTTCTTGCTGAACCAAGAGATCATGGCAGATCCAAGGCTATAACATCCACCTGAAGTACTTTTTATGTCTGATACACTGCCTGCCCAATCAGAATCTGAGTATCGATGCAATTTGAGTTCATGACTTCCATCATAGAGTAGACCAAAATCTAATGTACCTTTTAAGTACCTCATTACATGCTTTGCAGCTATTAGATGAACCTTTCTAGGTTCTACTAGATACTGACTTAGGGTATTTATAGCAAAGCATATATCTGGCCTAGTATTTGTTAAGTACATTAGTGACCCAATGATCTGTCTGTATAGAGTTAGGTCCACTAATTCTGATGAGTCATTAACCAAAATCTTCAAGTTGGAGTCCATGGGAGTGGCCATGGGTTTACACTCCAACATGTCAAATCTTTTCAGAATTTCCACAGTATACTTACCTTGATTTAGAAAGATTCCTCTTGGTTCTTGCCACACTTCTAAGCCTAAGAAGTAGTGCATTAATCCGAGATCTTTCATCTCGAATTCTAAAGAAAGCTTCTTCTTGCTTTCAATAATTTGTTTCTCATTTCCAGTTAGAAATAGATCATCTACATATAATAAAAGTATAACTGGTTCATCATCCATTACTTTGAGATAAAGGTTTGGGTCAGCTTTACTTTTGGTGAAACCCATGCTAGTTAAGAAGTTGTCAATCCTTCCGTACCAAGCCCTGGGAGCTTGTTTCAACCCATATAATGCCTTTTTCAGTTTGCATACATGAGTCCTTCCGTCATTTATCTCAAAACCTTGTGGTTGCTCTATGTATACTTCTTCTTCAATTACACCATTCAGAAAAGCTGTCTTAACATCCATTTGGTGTAATTTCCATTTCATCATGGATGCAAGAGCCATGATAGTTCTAATTGAAGTGTACCTAGCAACTGGTGCAAATGTTTCTTCATAGTCAATTCCCTCCTTCTGAGAGAAACCTCTGGCTACAAATCTTGCTTTGTATTTTTCAATACTTCCATCCGCAGCATGTTTTATTTTAAAGATCCATTTGGAAGAAACCACACTTTTATCTTTTGGTTTGGGAACTATATCCCAAACATCATTTTTCATTATTGACTGATATTCTTCAGTCATTGCTTCTACCCATTCTTTCTTTTGAGCTGCCTCTTCATAGCTAGTAGGTAGTTGATCCACAAGATCACACATCAGGGCCATATAGTTGGACACTAGCTTTGGTTTCTTCCTTTCTCTTGTGGAGCCTTCAGGAGCACCATATCTTTCTGCTCCTTGAATAATATCTCTAGCCCATGCTGGTCTTCTTTTCCTAGATAATTCTGCAACAGGAGGTTCTTGTGGTTCCAGCATGTCATGATCCTCTGGTATGTCCTCTTCAGGGATGTGAACAGTCTCTGAGATTCTGGGAGATGTATCTTCTTCATAAACTTCTTCAAGTTGACATTTTCTAGATTTCTTGAGAGCTGCTTCCTCATCGAAGGTTACATCTCTACTTATTTCTATATGATGGAAACCTGGTATGTAGATTCTGAAGGCTTTGGAAGTTTCACAATAACCAACAAACATTCCCTTCTTACCTGAGGGATCCAATTTGGATCTCTTTTCTTTTGGAATGTGGATGTACACAGGACACCCAAATATTTTGAGATGACTTACCTCAGGCTTCTTTCCTGTAAAGACTTCTTCTGGAGTTTTGAAGTCAAGAGCACTATGAGATAGTCTATTTTGCACATATACTGATGTCTTGGCTGCTTCAACCCATAGATACATGGGAAGGTCTTGATCATGTATCATAGTCTTTACAGCTTCCATGATGGTTCTATTTTTCCTCTCAGCTACCCCATTTTGTTGGGGATTGTAAGGAGTGGTTAGTTCCCTTTTGATTCCAGCTTCTTTACAGAAATCTTCAAATTCCTTTGAAGTATATTCTCCACCATTATCTGTTCTGAGAATCTTGATTTTCTTGTCTGAGAGGTTTTCTATTAGAGCCTTGAACTCTTTGAATTTTCCAAAGACTTCATTCTTACCCTTTAGGAAGTATATCCAAGTTTTTCTTGAATAGTCATCAATGAAAGAGAGATAATATTCAAACCCACTTAGAGATGTGGTAGGCATAGGTCCACATACATCTGAGTGTATTAGTTCTAGAGAGCTCTTAGTCTTTGTTTCACTTTTCGGAAAGGGATTCTTGATATTCTTCCCTTTCTTACATCCTTTACATGAGCCATCATGATATACCTTCAAGTTTGGCAATCCTATGACCATCTTACTCACATAGGGTAAAGCTTTATAGTTGATGTGAGCTAGTCTTCTGTGCCATAGTTCACTGGGACTGGAAACTTCATGAGCAAGGGCAGATTCTGGATGACCCTTGAGTTTATAGAGTCCTCCTTCTTCTTCACCAATGACAATTGCATCTTTGATTGATTTTCCTTTGGACCACATGAGCACTTGTCCATCTATGAAGGCTACTCTAAAGCCTTTCTTGTCTAGTGCTGAGATAGAAAGTAGATTCTTCTTTAAACCTGGGACATATAAAATTTCTTTCATCTTCAAAGGTGTTCCTGAATCAAGCTTGTAGCTTGCTTCACCAATTCCCTTGATGGGATATTGATAGTCATCTCCTAGAGATACCTTCTGGGGTGAAGACTTCTCTTCAATCTTGGAGAGAGTTTCCTTATGACCTGTCATGTGTTTTGAAGCACCACTGTCAATGAGCCAAGTGCCTTCACCAGGAGACACAGATCCAGAGAGAGCAGAAAATAGTACATATTCTTCTGGTTCTTCTTTCCTTACTTTAGATCTTTTCTTTTGAGGCCTTTCCTCTACTTCTTCTTCTTCTTCTTCTTCTTCTTCTTCACTGTCATCTTCTGCCATATGAGCATGATGTCTTTTGTGAACAAACCTTTTCTTCTTCTTCTCTGGTAGGGTACAGTCTCTGGCATAGTGTCCTAGCTTGAGACAATTGAAGCATTGGACTGTGGAGATGTCTCCCCCTTTCTTCTTGAATCTATGAGAGGGTTGAGGCCTTTTGTGGTTTACTTTCTTGAAGTAGCCTCTCTTTCCTCTTTTGGTGTGGGTGGCCAAAGCTTGGTCATCCTCTTTGAGAAGTGCTTCTCTGTTGGCAACCCTAGCCTCCTCTTGAACACAATCTTCCCATACTACATCAAACTTCATACTTTCTTTTCTGGCACACATAGTTTGAATGAATGACTCCCAAGGTCTAGTGAGACCATTTAGAGCTGTCATCACAAGTTCATCTTCATCAAGAGTATCACCAATGGCATCTAGTTGTTCTTTGATTAGAGAGACTCTTGAGAAGTAGTCTTGAATGGATTCTCCTTTGTGCATCTTGGTACTTTTCAATTGAGTCCTTAGATTCATCTTTCTGTTGATGTTCTTTCCTTCATACATTCTTCCTAGGGCATCATACATTCCCTTTGGAGTCTTCTTGGAAGACACTTGGGGAATCAAGTGGTCTTTAATGGAATCAGCTATGATTCTCTTTGCCCTAATCAGATCCTTCCTGTGTTTTTCTTTGGCTTCATCTTCTTCTGGTTCTGCAATTTCCTCCTTGATATAATGAGCAAGATCATTCTCCTCAAGAATGAGACCAATTCTGTATTTCCATGCTCGGAAATTCTCTATGCCTTCTAGCTTGTCTTCAAGCTTAGTATTTGGAGCCATCTTCTCTTGGGGGAGTCCAAGAGACAGAGTAGACTTACCTAGGAAGTTACTTTTCACTTTTCCGGAATCTGGAACAGAATTTTATCGCACTTTTGGTAGAATTAGGGTTTGACTTTCCCGGAGTTCTACCCAACCAAAAAGTTCGATCTATAGCTCAAAAGAATGCTCTTGAGAAGGGTTATCCAGACATGTAATTAGAAATCAAAAATTACAACTTTTTTCTGAAACCAAAAATCTGATGTATCGCACTTTTGGTAGAATTAGGGTTTGGATTTCCTGAAGTTCTACCCAACCAAAAAGTTCGATCTATAGCTCAAAAGAAAGGTATTGAAGAGATCTATCCAGCCATGCAACCAAAAATCAATAATACCAACTTTGGGCTGAAAACCCTAACTTCACCAAAGAGAGAGAAAGAGGTATTCTTACCTTGTGAAAGATGTCCTATTCAGTCTAGCTCTGATACCATGTTAAGTTTAAACCAAATAGACAAACAAGATCTCTGAAAGAAACGCAATCACAAGATAGACACACAATATACCCTGGGAAACCCTCATGGGGTAGAAAACCCAGCAAAGCTTTCCTCAATAAGATGATCAACCAAAATACAAGATGTGCTCCTTCTCCTTGACTCCTTAGCAGATCTCCCAGACTAGTGCGCACTCTTCCACAAGTGAGTGAGTGATCTAATGAGGAGTTCACCTCCTCTATTTATACTTGACTCCCAACTGACTAAAAGACCTAATGGGGCCGACCTCACCTGAAGAAGTCTAATAACCCCTAAAATATAACTGCAGGGCCGACCCACACATGGTGGGTCTAATAACCCTAGTTAATACAAACTCCTGGAGGAATAAACATCTCCAGATACATGATAGGGTTACCTCGGAGGAATGAAACATCTCCGGAATAATAAAGTACAAATATAATATTCTTTGAAGTTACAATATTCAACAACCCAAATCTAAGATATGCATATGATCATATGGTGTTATTGGAAAGTAAGATGAATATTTCTATGTTCAATTGGGTTCAAACATCAATTATGTTTGTTTTGATAGGAAGGTAGGGAAGTCCATCTACGAAAGGGTTTCAATTTTGCATTTTTATGGAGTTCAATTTACTAAGCTTATAGAAAGCATGAGCTCTCTATGGCTATACTTGTATTTACATGATATAAAATTGGTAGATTGGTAGGCTGTGGTGTGAAACATCTACAATTGTCATCTTTTCTAAGCATTGCATTAACTATTGGAATATTTGTCTTTTACATTCTTTGTTACATTGATCACTTGACAGGGTTTCCTTTTATGCATTTTCCCTTTCCCGTTACTATTTTGTTGGGTCTTCGACTATCCAATGCTACAAATTGATTAGTCGCCCCTGCAATCCCGGTGGGATCATTATTAGCATTATACTATTATTTTATTTAGCATCATGTTTTCTTATAGTAAGATGTGTTAGGGCTCCTGTTTGTTACAACTTGATAATATGATATAAAGGGGGTATTAAAAATGGATTGATAAAATTGGATACCTACAATATCTGATGAAACTAGGGGTTTTCTTAATTGGAAATGTATATTGGGAAGGGGGTTCAACAATACAATTTTAGGAGGCATTTTCAAATATTTAGTGAAATTAGGGATATTCTTTAAAATCATGTGAATGATTTTTCTATGTAACAAGTTCGTTGAGTGAACCCCCTCTGTTAATGATAAAGCCTTTTGTACACATATAACATTTTATCCATTTTTGCAAAGAGCTTCCCATTACCTAATTTCTCAATAAATTTATCATAGATGGGAAGAATGGGTGTGTAACTAGGTGTGTTGTAGGATCTCTTTAATAATCTAAGCGCCAATTTGGGGTCCTTCTCTACTTTAACCATTTTTAGAATGGTGTATGGGATTATGCCACTCAAATCACCATTTTCACAGGCATTTCCATTTCCTTGGCCCTGGCTATGTCTATGCTTGACTTTGTCTTTGGCTTAGATTCTCTGAAACTACTACATTGTTAATGTTTTGAGATGCAAAGAGTGTTGAAGTCATGCCTAGGAATTCTTGACTAATCACATACTGACTAAGTTAGAGTTGTGTGAATTCAGAGTCCTTTGTGCCATGAGGCTTCTTTTCACTAGACTTAGGGCTTAAGGGGATATTTCTGTCAAGGTTAAGAGAATCATAACAAAAATTATTTCCAGAACAGGGGACTGATGGTCATTGTTCTGTAGAAATTTTTCGTTGGCATCTTGCCCTTGAGGTTGTGGTTGCATATTTTTTGAAACATTTAAAACAAATGTCGGCTAAGGCCAAGTTATGCCAAAATATCTTAAAGAAGGCACAAATTTTAGTCTTCTCACGAAACATATGAAATGCTCCTTGTCCAATGATATCCAATTAGGCATCTTTTGCATAGAATATTTTGTTGGAATGAAGATTGGTCAGTTCAATGGATTGGAAGAATAACATTGAAATTCTCTCCATGCCAATTTATTGTAAACATAGATTTTAGTCAAACAAGCCTTACCTTGATGTTGTTGGGACAATACAATAATAATTTTATTGATGCCGAAAATTTTAAAAGCTCCATTATCAACTTCATTGATAAATCCTTTGCAGAGGATCTCTTTGCCATGCATTTGGTCAATAATTGCCCCCTAGTTTCACCGGTTCCTTTATTTAGCGGAATTTAAATCTCGCTATATCATACTAAAACACTCTTCACACTACATTAATTCCAAAAAAAAAATGCACACATACTGAGGTTTCCATATACTCAAAAAAATTTCTTGCTTTGGGAATTTTATTTCTAGTGGTTTATGAATGTATAGCTACTTACTATAATGCAAACAAGCTATTGAAACCTAGCAAACTGATTGTCAGATTTCTTTTTGCAGTACTTGATGGACTATGTACTAAGAAACTTTAGAAGACGATTGATTACAATCTTAAATATTCATAGAGACCTTCAACAACCTGCTGTTCTAGAGTTGATAAAATTGATGGTATCATCCGAGAGAATATTACTACTCTCTTGAACTGCATTAATTCTACATTGCATTCTAACAAGGTATCTATTGAGGCCCTTTTTGCACATATGCACAATTGGATAGAAAGGGATTATTATTTGAAATATGTTTGTGAGTTGGATGCTCTTATTAACATTTCAATTCAGGCATGCCAAGCACTGTTCTTTAGTTCTCTTTTAGCATTGTGCATTGTGTTTTCAAACCCAAAATCATGCCACAATTCTCTATTGCATTTTTGACATCTCTGAGAAGCCATTAATGAAATTTTATATGCCTGGTTCTTCTACCCTAACTGATGGGCCATCCATCACAAAGAAGTGTCATCAACATCAATTTTGTTTTTTAAATACTCAGACATAGTCGCTATAGCGACAGAACAAACATAGTAATTTCTTTTTCGGGCAGTGTTATTCTGTGGCTATAACGACAATCATTTCATTGCTATAGCCACAGAATTGTCGCTATAGAGATGATTCCTCAATAACATAACAACAGATTTTATATACAAGAGATGTAATGATCGTCGCTTGTATATCAAAATTGTCATTATGTGAATGTCTGGTTGTCTCTATAGCGACAATGCACCATCACTAAAGCGATGATCCGTCATTAACATTGTTGAATATTGTAACTTCAAAGAATATTATATTTGTACTTTATTATTCCGGAGATGTTTCATTCCTCCGAGGTAACCGTATCATGTATTTGGAGATGTTTATTCCTCCAGGGGTTTGTGTTAACCAGGGTTATTAGACCCACCATGTGGGGGTCGGCCCTGTAGTTATATTTTAGGGGTTATTAGACTTCTCCAGGAGAGGTCGGCCCCATTAGGTATTTTAGTCAGTGAGGAGTCAGTATAAATAAAGGAGGTGAACTCCTCATTAGACACACTCACTCACTTGTGAAATATAGCGCACTTGTCTGGGAGATCTGCTAAGGAGACAAAGAAGGAGGGAGCACATCTTGTATTTTGGTTGATAATCTTATTGAGGAAACATTTGCTGGGTTTTCAGTGATCTTGCTAGTCTATTTGGTTTAAACTTAACATGGTACCAGAGCTAGACTGAATAGGACATCTTTCACAAGGTAAGAATACCTCTCTGTCTCTCTCTCCGGTGAAAGTTAGGGTTTCCGCAAAAAGTTTGTATTATTGAATTCTGGTTACATGGCTGGATATCCCTTCTCAATACCAATCTTTTGAGCCCTAGATCGAAATTTTTGGTTGGGTAGAACTCCGGGAAAGTCAAACCCTAGTTCTACCAAAAGTGCGATAAGTGAGAAATTGGTTTCAGCAGAAAATTGGTATTTTTGAAAACTGATTACATGACTGGATAGTGCTTCCCAAGACCATTCTTTTGATCCCTAGATCGAACTTTTTGGTTGGGTAGAACTCCGGAAAAGTCAAACCCTAATTCTATCAAAAGTGCGATAAACCAGAAATTTTTGTCTCAGAATCCGGAAAGGTAAAAAGGTAAATACTTCCGGGTAAGTACTACTCTATCTCTTGGACTCCCCCAAGAGAAGATGGCTCCAAACACTAAGCTTGAAGACAAGCTAGAAGGCATAGAAAATTTCCGAGCATGGAAATACATAATTGGTCTCATTCTTGAAGAGAATGATCTTGCTCATTATATCAAATATGAAGTTGCAGAACCGGAAGGAGATGAAGCCAAAGAGAAGCATAGGAAGGACTTGATTAGGGCAAAGAGAATCATAGCTGATTCTATTAAGGACCACTTGATTCCCCAAGTGGCTTCCAAGAAGACTCCAAAGGAAATGTATGATGCCCTAGGAAGAATGTATGAAGGAAAGAACATCAATAGGAAGATGAATCTAAGGACTCAGTTGAAGAGTACCAAGATTCACAAAGGAGAATCCATTCAAGACTACTTCTCAAGAATCTATCTAATCAAGGAGCAATTAGATGCCATTGGTGATACTCTTGATGAAGATGAACTTGTGATGACAGCTCTAAATGGTCTCACTAGACCTTGGGAATCATTCATACAAACCATGTGTGCCAGAAAAGAAAGCATGAAGTTTCATATAGTATGGGAGGATTGTGTTCAAGAAGAAGATAGGGTTGCCAACAGAGAAGCATTGCTCAAAGAAGATGACCAAGCCTTGGCCACCCACACCAAGAGAAGAAGGAATCGATCATACTTTAAGAAGGATAGTCACAAAGAGTCTCATCCTCTACAAAGATTTCAAAAGAAAAGAGAATCCTTCCAAGGAAGAGATTACTCCTCAATCCAATGTTTCATTTGTCACAAATTAGGACACATTGCTGAGGACTGTCCTAACAAGAAGAAAAAGGGTACTTACCACAGAAGACATCAAGCACATCTCACAGAAGATGATAGTGAAGAAGAAGTTGAAGAGGAAGAAAGGCCTCTCAAGAAAAGATCTAGAAGAGAAGAAGGAGATGAAGAAAGGACCTTCTTCAAGAGAAGACCTAGAAGAAATGAAGAAGAAGATGCAGAAGAGTATGTTCTTTTCTCTGCACTCTCTGGATCTATAACACCTGGAGAAGGTACATGGGTCATTGATAGTGGTGCCTCAAAGCACATGACAAGACAAAAGAAGACTCTATCAAATCTTGAAGAAAATAACTCTCCTCTAAAGGTATCTCTTAGAGATAACTATCAATATCCCATCAAGGGAATTGGTGAAGCAAACTACAAACTTGATTCTAGAACCCCCATGAAGATGAAGGAAGTTTTGTATGTCCCAGGATTGAAGAAGAACTTGCTTTCCATCTCAGCATTGGACAAGAAAGGATATAGAGTTGCATTCATTGATGGAAAAGTATTTATGTGGTCCAAAGGTAAATCTATTAAGGATGCAATTGTTATTGGTGAAGAGGAAGGAGGGTTGTACAAACTCAAGGGTCATCCAGAAGCTTCCCTTGTTCATGAAACCTCTAGCCCCAGTGAGCTATGGCATAGAAGACTAGCTCACATTAACTACAAAGCCTTACCCTATGTAAGCAAGGTGGTCATAGGACTACCAGATTTGAAGGTTGATCATGATGGCTCATGTAAGGGATGTAAGAAAGGGAAGAATGTCAAGAACCACTTTCCAAAGAGTGAAACAAAGACTAAGAGTATCTTGGATCTAATACACTCAGATGTATGTGGTCCAATGCCCACCACTTCTCTAAGTGGATTTGAATACTATCTTTCATTCATTGATGACCATTCAAGGAAAACTTGGATATACTTTCTAAAAGGTAAGAATGAAGTCTTTGGAAAGTTCAAAGAGTTCAAGGCTCTAATAGGAAATCTCTCAGAAAAGAGAATCAAGATTCTCAGAACAGATAATGGTGGAGAATATACTTCAAAAGAATTTGAAGAATTTTGTAAAGAAGCCGGAATTAAGAGAGAACTAACCACTCCCTACAATCCGCAACAAAATGGGGTTGCTGAAAGGAAAAATAGAACCATCATGGAAGCTGTGAAGACTATGATACATGACCAGGATCTTCCCATGTATCTATGGGCTGAAGCAGCCAAAAAAGAAGTATATGTGCAAAACAGATTATCTCATAGTGCTCTTCATTTCAAAACTCCAGAAGAAGTGTTTACAGGAAAGAAGCCCGAGGTAAGCCATCTTAAAATATTTGGGTGTCCAGTGTACATCCACATTCCAAAAGAAAAGAGAACCAAGTTGGATCCTTCTGGTAAGAAAGGAATATTTGTTGGTTATTGTGAATCATCCAAAGCCTTCAGGATTTACATACCAGGCTTTCATCATATAGAAATTAGTAGAGATGTAACATTTGATGAAGAAGCAGCTCTCAAGAAATCTAGAAAATGCCAACTTGAAGAAATCTATGAAGAAGATCCCTCTTCTAGAAACTCAGAGGCTGTACACATTCCTGAAGATGATCCACCAAAGGATCATGACATGTTAGAACCAGAAGAACCTCCTATCACAGATTTATCTAAGAAAAGAAGGCCAGCATGGGCTAGAGATATTATCCAAGGGGATGAAAGATATGGAGCTCCTGAAGGCTCCATCAGAGAAAGAAAGAAACCAAAGCTAGTGTCCAACTATATGGCCTTGATGTGTGATCTTGTGGATCAACTACCTACTAGCTATGAAGAGGCATCTTAGAAGAAAGAATGGGTAGAAGCAATGACAGAAGAATATCAGTCAATAATGAAAAATGATGTTTGGGATATAGTTCTCAAACCAAAAGATAAGAGTGTGGTTTCTTCCAAATGGATCTTCAAAATAAAACATGCTACAGATGGAAGCATTGAAAAATACAAGGCAAGGTTTGTATCCAAAGGATTCTCTCAGAAGGAGGGAATTGACTATGAAGCAACATTTGCACCGGTTTCTAGGTATACTTCAATTAGAACTATCATGGCACTTGCATCTATGATGAAATGGAAATTACACCAAATGGATGTTAAGACAGCTTTTCTGAATGGTGTAATTGAAGAAGAAGTATACATAGAACAACCACAAGGGTTTGAGGTTAAAGACAGAAAGACTCATGTATGCAAACTGAAAAAGGCATTATATGGATTGAAGCAAGCTCCCAGGGCTTGGTACGGAAGGATTGACAACTTCTTAACAAGCATGGGCTTTACCAAGAGTAAAGCTGACCCTAATCTTTACCTCAAAGTGATGGATGATGAACCAGTTATATTGTTGTTATATGTAGACGATCTATTTCTGACCGGAAATGAGAAACATATTATTGAAAGCAAGAAGAAGCTTTCTTCAAAATTCGAGATGAAAGATCTCGGATTAATGCACTACTTCTTAGGTCTAGAAGTATGGCAAGAAACAAAAGGAATCTTTCTGAATCAAGGTAAGTACTATGGAGATTCTAAAAAGATTTGATATGTTGGAATGTAAACTCGTGGCCACTCCCATGGACTCCAACCTGAATTTATTAGTTAATGATTCATCGGAACTAGTGGACCTAACCCTATATAGACAAATCATTGGGTCATTGATGTATCTAACAAATACTAGGCCAGATATATGCTTTGCTGTAAATACTCTAAGTCAGTATCTAGTAGAACCTAGAAAGGTCCATTTAATAGCTGCAAAGCACGTGATGAGATACCTAAAAGGTACTTTGGATTTTGGTCTATATTATCTTGGAGGTCATGAGCTTAGGTTACATGGTTACTCAGATTCTCATTGGGCAGGAAGTGTCTCAGACAAAAAGAGTACTTCAGGTGGATGTTATGGTCTTGGATCTGCCATGATCTCTTGGTTCAGCAAGAAACAATCTAGTGTGGCCCTCAGTACTGCTGAAGCAGAATACATAGCTTCCTGCTCTGCCAGCTGTGAAGCAGTGTGGCTTCAGAAACTATTATCTGGAGTGTTTGACTTATAAGTGGATCCCACTGTGATTATGTGTGACAATCAAAGCTGCATTAAGATGACAGAAAATCCTGTATTCTACGATAAGTCAAAACACATAGAGATCCGATACTTTTATATATGAGATATGGTGCAGAGAGGAGCTATCAAGCTCGAGTATGTAAGCACTGAGGATCAAATTGCAGATATCTTGACCAAACCTCTGTCTCGAGTGAAATTTGAATACTTCCGATACAAGCTTGGTGTGGTTCAAAAGGACCCTCCTCGAAAGGGGGAGTAGTACAGTCACTGATGATGAGATTGCCACATCAAACACAAGGTTGATGATAAGGTTACCTATTCACCACACCTAGATACTTAGAAACATTAAGATTTAGGACTCTTATGCTTAGAATACTTAGTTATTACTTATACATGCTTTTGATGTTAGATGTATACATGCTTTTGATGACAGATGTATTAGTGAGAATACATGTTTATGCTGTTAGATGTATACATGCTTTTGATGACAGATGTATTAGTGAGAATACATGTTTATGATGTTAGATGTATACATGCTTTTGATGACAGATGTATTAGTGAGAATACATGTTTATGATGTTTGATGTATACATGCTTTTGATACTTAATGTATGAGTGAGAATACATATGTTTTATGATACATGTATTGATTAAATGTACTTGTATGGATGAGGATACTTGTACCTGTATGGATGAGAATACATGTGAGGATTGGATCATCCCTGGACTTCAGTCCTAAAAGTGAGCCGTAGACGTGATGTCTCCGAGAATGAAGTCCTTGGTGGACAGATGAGGATTGGATCATCCTTGAAATCAAGTTCTAGAGTGAGCCGTAGACATGAGGTCTCCGAGAATGAAGTCCTTGGTGGACAGATGAGGATTGGATCATCCTTGAACTCAAGTTCTAAAGTGAGCCATAGACATGAGGTCTCCGAGAATGAAGTCCTTGGTGGACAGAATAGGATTGCGTCATCCTTGAACTCAAGTTCTAAAATGAGCCGTAGACAGATGTCTCCGAGAAAGAAAAGGATTGAATCATCCCTAGACCTCAGTCCTAGAGTGAGCCGTAGACAGATGTCTCCGAGAAAGAAAAGGATTGAATCATCCCTGGACCTCAGTCCTAAAGTGAGCCATAGACAGGTGTCTCCGAGAATAGAGCATATGACTACATCGTCCCTAGACCTTGGTTCAAAATGCATGTGATTGGACTAATCATCCTTAGACAGTAAATCCAGTAATTCTGAAAGGAAGGATAGTCTTAAATGAGATCGTGATTGGACTAATCATCCTTAGACAGTAAATCCAGTAATTCCGAAAGGAAGGATAGTCTTAAATATGATTGTGATTGGACTAATCATCCTTAGACAGTAAATCCAGTAATTCCGAAAGGAAGGATAGTCTTAAATGAGATCGTGATTGGACTAATCATCCTTGGACAGTAAATCCAGTAATTCCGAAAGGAAGGATAGTCTTAAATATGATTGTGATTGGACTAATCATCCTTAGACAGTAAATCCAGTAATTTCGAAAGGAAGGGTAGTCTTAAATATTGATTGTGATGAGATTGATCCCGTAATTCCGAAAGGAAGGATCATGTGCATTGCTGATGATCGTGTGATGACGATGCTGATGTTCATCTGATGATGATGCTGATGATCATGTGATGACGATGCTGATGATCATGTGATGACGATGCTGATGATCGTGCGATGACGATGATCATGTGGTGACAATGCTGATGATTGTGTGTTGACGATGCTGATGATCGTGCGATAACGATGATCATGTGGTGACGATGCTGATGATCATGTGATGATGATGCTGATGATCGTGTGATGACGATGCTGATGATCGTGTGATGATGATGCTGATTATTATCCGATGACGATGCTGATGATCATATGATAACGATGCCAACGATCGTGTGATGATGATGCCGATGATCATGATGACGATGTTGATGTTGACATTGATGTACCAGTAACTGATTGAGTTACTGATGAAGATGAATTGAAGAAAGCTTCCGATGATTTATAGATGTATCATATATGATGACTCCTTGCTCCTGCAGATGTTGTTATAATATCCTTCTCGTTAAGGGGGAGTGCTGAATATTGTAACTTCAAAGAATATTATATTTGTACTTTATTATTCCGGAGATGTTTAATTCCTCCGAGGTAACCCTATCATGTATCTGGAGATGTTTATTCCTCCAGGGGTTTGTGTTAACTAGGGTTATTAGACCCACCATGTGGGGGTCGGCCTTGTAGTTATATTTTAGGGGTTATTAGACTTCTCCAGGGGAGGTCGGCCCCATTAGCTATTTTAGTCAGCGAGGAGTCAATATAAATAGAGGAGGTGAACTCGTCATTAGACACACTCACTCACTTGTGAAATATAGAGCACTTGTCTGGGAGATCTGCTAAGGAGACAAAGAAGGAGGGAGCACATCTTGTATTTTGGTTGATCATCTTATTGAGGAAAGATTTGCTAGGTTTTCTAGCCCATGAGGTCTTCCCAGGGTATATTCTGTGTCTATCTTGTGATTATGTTTCTTTTAGTGATCTTGCTATTCTATTTGGTTTAAACTTAACAAACATAGCGATGGATTTTCTATAAAAGTGACATGATGATGGTCTCTATGTGCATGATGGAACGTCGCTATAGCGACGGTTCGTCGTTACCTAGGAAAGCAACTACCAAGTTCTTTCCTTCGTTATAGCGACAACGTCTTGCTGCAATAGCGACAAAGACCTGTCTCTTTAGCGATGATGTCTGACACACCAACGTTTATATAGTGAGAAATAACGATTTTCCACTCATTGCATGGTTCATCTCTTTCATGTCTCCATACTGATGAAAGGTTTGAACTATGGCTACAGTGACGAAAATGTTGTGACAAAAATATGGGGTTATGTTCATCGCTATAGCGACGCACAAGTGTTGCAATAACAATGATTTTCTGTGGGAAAAATGTGCACATGTAATAGTGTTATTCTCCCACAACAATTTACAATATACATGAATTGGGGGATTTGTAGGGAGCCATTTGTACCCTAGAACTCATAGAATAGTGTGGCATATTTCTCTTCACATAACCTAGAAAGAAATGTTGCCATGATTATATAAGGAGATATTAGATAGGATGTGGGGTATAATCCCTTGTCTCTAGATTCGAAATTTTTCCCTTTTACCCATCAAATCCTCAATATCATGTGATATTCCAATTAGGAAATCCATAGAAATAGTTGTCCAATTCTGTGTAGGGATGGGAAAGGGTTTGGGTAGTCCCGAAAGGAGTGTCGTTGCACCCTTATTGACCTGGAAAGTGTCACAGTCAAACACCATCTGTTGAATTGTCATTTTCAATTCTTGCCAAAAGAAGTTACATTGTGCCCGGTCATACATTTTGAGGAACCTAGAGTGCCCTACTGATGAAGAAGCATGGAGTTCATTGAAGAGATATCCTTGTTGAACATATTGCAACCAATTTGGAACAAGCAGAGAAATAGATGTAAGAGAAATTGGGTCATCAAATGTGCGAGAAGGAGCATCTTCCACGATATTGTCCTTACCCTTCTTGTAAGTGATCGCATAGGCATAACCCATGAGTTGGATAACCCATTTTAGGTGTGCTAGGGAGAAAACCCATTGTTTAAGGAAATTTTCCAGACTCTGGAGATCAATCTTGATGTAGAAATAATTCCCTAATAGGTATGGCTACCACTTCTGTACTGCATGCAAAATAGCCATCATTTCCTTCTTAAATGTAGATGCGGCTAAATTCTTACTGGAAAGGTCTCTTGAAGGAGAAAATCCCACTAGTTCAACAAAGACACCTGCATATCTATCCAAGGAAGTAGGGGAGACCGTTGATGGGTGCATCCGAAAGGAATGGAGTTGAGCGATGACACCATGTGAATTATTCTTAAGGATATTTTCCAGGTGATGTGAACTGATGATGCAGAGATACCATTGTTGTAAGCCCTTCAATTTTTTTTCTTTCCTATTGATTGAAAACTGCATCCAAAGTTCATCAAAATCCCATAATATGGGGCCAAGCATGCGTAACCATTGAACGCCCAAAACCACATCACATCTACCTAGTGACAAGGCAAACATTTCAGAGTGCAGGAAATAATCTTCCAGAGAGATACGCACATTGTGACACTTCCCCTTGCAAGGTAAGGTGCCCCTATTGGCAACCATGACTTCAAAGTTGGAGTAAGGATGGACAAAACAATCAGCCTGTTTGGCGATCCGAGGGTCAATGAAGTTATGAGTGCTACTAGAATCAATGAGTATTGTAAGAGGAAGCTTCTTGAAGTAACCCTTGACCCACATTGTTTGGGGGGTGGTGATGCCAGATAAAGCATGGAGAGATATCTCTGTTTGTTCATCCTTGGACATTATTTGGGTATTTACATAGAGATGAAAATTTAATATTTGGGTATTTACATGGAGATGAAAATTTAGAACAAAAAAGTCGGCCCTTAATGAAATATAAAATGAAACATATTTATGCTATAGTTGTTAGCCTCCGAACCTTCAGAAGATATATTACAGCTCCTAAGGAGATAATAGTACAGTTCTAACAAAAATAGTTGCTAGTTAGGATATATTACAGCTCCTCAGCAGATTGTTGTAAACATAATTCTAGCAATCGAACTCAGTCTTATGAGATGTAAACTTGTGAACCTCAAACTTAAGAAGCTCTTTAATTTTCTACTCTAAATAGAATTTGAGGTAGGATGAGTCAATCTTCTCTCAAATCCAATTATGAAATTAAAAATTTAGAGGATTTTTTTATATACAATTTAAGTCAACCTTTCTTATAATAAAATAATATTAAGTAGTTTAAAATATTAAAATAGTATTCTGCAACAACATCAAGCATTTTGAATTGGTCATTTGCAATTTATCATCACCAAAAAAATGAAATGGAACTTCTTGGAGTGGTTATTACATTAAATTTTTTAGTTTAATAACTTGGTTTGACAAAGTTTCAAGGAGTATTATTTGTATGGAGATGAAAATTAAGAACAAAAAAGTCTAAACACAAGATAATTTATCTCTAAATTAAGAACAAAAGAGTCTAAACATAAGATACTTTAAATAGATAGTATTGAAATTTATAAGCATTTCAATTTTTTAATAGATACGGTACATCAATTAAAAGATAGAAAGATTCATTTATTTAATTTCATGCAATTATCATTATTTGTATTTCCTGAACATATATGAAAGTTGCGGGGACATTAATTTTATTGCAGCTAATATTTGGAGAGAAGAGTGAATGCAGATGGATGGTTGTATGGCCCTTGTTGGCTGGCAATAGTTGTCAGCCTTGGGACCTTCCCAGGCATGGGAAGCGTGCCATCCTCAGCCCCGATAGTTTTAAATGCATCTATTTTGAAAGCGGTGTATGTGGATTTGGAAGGTTTTCATGATGCGAAGTGAGGGCTATGAAGAGTGATAGGGTTTTGGAACCCTGTGTTAGTGTTTTTCTCAGGGTTTTATGATCTTCTCGGGCAATGTGTAGGTTTGGGCTTTATTGTACCAAGTCTGGGTGTTTTACAGCCTAGTATAAGGGATATGTTGTAACCTTTGTTCCTAACAAAATAATTAAAAAAATTCATATGTGATCATAAAATAAAAAAATTATGGAAAATATTTAAAAAAAATAATGTGGGCTCATAAAATAAAATATTATGAAAAGTAATTAAAAAATTAAAAAAATATCATAAAATAAAAAATTATGGAATATTTTAAAAAAATCCACGTTGACTCGTAAAATAAAATATTATTAAAAGTAATGAAAAAATCATGTTCATTTATAAAATAAAAACTTAAAACTTAAACCCGGATCTATCAATCAAGAGAGATCAAATTTCTTGAGTTTAAATTTAAAAAAAGAAACACACCTTAAGAAATTGGATCCCTCTCGGTGTTTGATAGATACGGGTTTAAGATGGACCTATGTTGGTTTATTATTATTCACGGAGTTAGGGTTGTTATTATTGTTGTGGTATTGGTTTCAAGTATAGGTATTGGTGATTTCTGCGATGGCAGGGTGTTCAAATACGAAGTGCCATCAAGCATCACATCTGCCAGTGATTTTTGTACTGCCCGTTTGGTGTTTAAATGTGACATACAAATTTGCTTTAATTGCTCATACCTTTGAGCTCAATTTCTTTTCCATTTGAGGAGAATATCATGGAAATTTATTGAAAATCAAGATCCATTGTTCCCAATGATTGTAACCAAAACATCTTTAATACAACATCATCACCACCCATTTGAATTGCAATCAATAGGATCCCCAACAATAGACTGTACTACTTGTCCACTTGAATGCTTATCAAAGCTTAGAGTACATTGTAACTTTGACTAACATTATTCAGTCGTATGATGGTAATTGCATTGAGTTTTTCCATTAATATGACAATGTAGATAACCACCCCAATTGAGAAGGTTAAAACAAATTGTTCGCACTAGTTGAAAATTTTCACTCCCCACATACAGGAAACCTTATTCATCCTAAGCTATAAACTTCGAGTATTTTCTATATAAGATATTTTGGTGCATGGCATATTGTATTCATGGAAAATGGAATTTCCTAGTCTAAGAAGTGTGATTAAATTTGGAAGAAAAAATGATGCAAAAACCAATGTAAAGGTGGTTAGGAAAACATGAACATACTTTGATAGTTCCAAAACAATAAAAGAATCTCAACTTAACTATTTGGCATTGAAAAAATGGTTGAGTTAAGTAGGGTTTGAGAAATTGTGTGACAAGGGAGCACAAAATTGTGGCTTCACTAACTACTAAATCACTAATGACCTTCAACTGAATGTTGGGGTTAATTCTGGAAGTCTATAAAATATTAAACACTGTTATATGCAAATACATACATACAGATTCAATCATATCAAAAGAAATGAAGCATATTCAATGTTGTAAGACAAGTCACATTTAATATATGTATTCTAGAAGATGCAAGTGGCTACAACTAACGATCATATTATTTACTTCATTAAAGTACCATACAAACTCAGGTTCACCATATTCCTGAAAATCTCAGTGGAAAAGGATTCTAAAGTGCTGCTACCTTTTCCTCTTCAAAAATCGTAGTGATGCTACCCTTTCCTCTTCAAAAATTGTAGTGATGCTACCCTTTTCTCTTCAAAAATCATAGATAAAATATGAAGATATCCATCATCATATGACCTTTTATTGTTGCAAAAGTAGTTGGCTTTTTTTATCTAGAAGAAATCAGCTAGATCAAACCCGATTTTATTCTTTACCTTGCTTAAACCTTTGGTAGTGTCAAGCACATTACCTTCCTTACATAGAGAATTTATTAGAGTATTACAAGTTTCCATTCAAGAGTTAATACATTCCTGCAACATTGTATCCATGATTTTTTTGGATTGCAAAGACTTACCATCCTCATCACGAAAGAATGTATTAGAATCTCATGAGTTTCGATATTAGGAAGGCATCCTTTGAATATCTTGTAATGGGACATGTTGGTAGCCTTGTACACCTTCCTTTTCTTGCACAACCCCTTCATTAATGCATTTTAAGTGACAATGTTTTGTTTATGGAATATTTTATTCATCTCATGAAAGAGATACTTTTCTTCTTTAATCTTGCCTAATTCATAAAAATCATTAATTAATATATTGTACGAAATGACATCCGACTCACAACCATTGGTTTCCATCTCATTCTAGACCTCTATTGCTTGGCGAAGGTTTCCTTTCTTTCATATCCCATCCATCAATGCATTTTATTCCATGACATAAGGAACAAAACCCTTTCTACCCATGTCATTAACTAATATGATTGCGCATTACAAATTCCCTTGTTGACAGAATCCTCTCATGGGAGTAGTGTAAGCGATAATGTTAGGACTATAGTGTGAGCCCATCTTCTTCATTTCATCAAGTAGCTCACTTGAAACACCCACTTCTACATCCTCAAATTCACCCTTAATTAATATGTTATAAGTACATATATTACGCCTAATCCCAAAAATGTCAATATCATCATACAATGCCCCCGTATACAAATTGTTTGGCCTAAAAAGTTCACTGAGTAGGGTATTAAAACATCTAATGGACCACTATTAGTTGAAATCCTTCATCTTTTAAAATATCTTAAAATCTTGTTGGGGCATGTGAACGAGGCTATATATTTTGATAACATTAATGATCACAGGGCTTTACTGGCAAGGCAATATCATATCACGTCCATTCATATTGGGGGTTTGAATACTCCTCAACACCTCAAAAATATATTTCCTTGTATTAAGGGGTCAAAGGGGGCTTTTAATTTTACATAGTAATATAAATATTGGGGGTTATTTTATTTGGGTGGGCTTAGTAATAACCTCCAAATTGTGGGATGTATTCATGCCTTCAGATCATGGGCTCAATTCATACCTCCAAATTGTGGGATGGATTCATACCAATGTTACTTTTTGCTAAGGAATAACCTTCAAATCGCAATATAGATTCATACCTATAAATCATCGGATGGATTCATATCAATCCTATCTGCTACTAAGGAATAACCTCCAAATAGTGGGCTAGATTTATACCTCCAAACCATTGAACTTATAAAGTCTTCTTTTCAAGAATAATTTTTTTCATGAATGGGATTTATCTAAGATTTCATTGGCCCTGAGGCCATGAAAATGAGTAATAAAAAAATTAGAAGAAAATAATAAAATTCATAAATGTGATCTTCCCCTTGATGAGATGTGCTCTTAAATTCCTAGTCAATTGTGCCTCCATCCATAAATATGATATCTCTTTTTAAATTACTAGTGTTGTTAGAATAATTTAATGTGATGTGTTCCTCCATTTGGTTTTTGAGCTTAACAATTTTATGATGCAAGCAATTTTTTCATCCATATTTTGTCACCCATTGATTTCCTCGTGGGGATTTCATAGTTTGATATTTATTTTATACCACTTGTAGTCAAGCTGGTAAAGAAATGTTCAAGAAACCCTTGTTTCCATATTTGTTTATATTTATATTGAATTATGGTGCTCCTCCATGCATCTTCCATGTAGATACGTAAATCAATCTATACAAACTTTCTGTGGGTTTAAATTTTCTACCCAGTTGCATTGAACTCAACAGTTGAACTTAATTTTTCATTTTTGCATGAAGCCTAATTTACATTTCCTTGGTTGTTACAAATTAAAAAAAGACAAAAAAACAATCATCCTCTAAAGCATGTCTCCCAAAGAAAATCTTTTTTAATGCACATAAGGGCCAATTCATGTAGAATAAATTAAAGAAAGAAAAGAAAAAAAAGCATACTCCATCTCTTAGATATATGCATACCTTCCTTTTCATTTTCTCTTAAACATCTATATATACTTTTCTTTTGCAAAAAAAACAAAAACAAAAGAGGATTGGGATAACTCCAACGCTCAATGGTTATTTCAATCAAACCTCGCTCCATGACAACCAAGAAAAATGAGATCAATCTTTCTTGGCTCAGTGGAACCAAGAAACGTTAGATCAATATTTCTTGTCTAATTATCTCTTTCAACTTTTTTTATTCTTCTTTAATATTTTCATATTTCCAGTTAGGAATAGTTGTTAGATTGATTAATATTTGGCACATTCATAATTGTATTTTTAATTTTTATATGCAAAGCCACCGTCTTCTTATTGTATTGGAATTGACATGAACATAGTTGAAAATATAAATCCTTATTTGCATACCCTATGTGTTATCATTACCATGAAATGGTATCATATAAGTTTCACCATATTTGTATCTTTATAACTATTGCATGCTTGAAAATTAACAATCGAGATTTTCCCCTCTGCTGTAAAGATAAAAAAAACTAGATATAACCCAAGAAAACATAAGTAAATGTTGTTAACTCCCTTGCTTGCATGAATAAATGTAGACGAAGTGGAGGAAATTCATTGCATCTTGTGAATCACCCAAATCCAAGCTATGCACATGATCATATGGTGTTATTGGAAAGTAAGGCAATTTTTTCTATTTTCATTTGGGTTCAAACATCAATCATGTTTGTTTTGATAAGAAGGTAGGGAAGTCCATCTACGAAAGGGTTTATATTTCTCATTTTTATCGAGTTCAATTAATTAAGCTTATAGAAAACATGAGCTCTCTATGTCTATATGTAACATCCCAAAAAATTTACAAGAATTTAAAATTTTTAAAGTAGCAATAAATACTGAAATTGCTAATGCGGAAATAAAATAATGGTTAAATCTTTTAACTAAAATAATTAATGATATCAACACATCATTGTTCATAAAGCAAATTACAACGATAGTTTTGTTTAAGCTAAATTTTAAATATATCTGTTGTATTTAAACTCTCTTACGATAAAATCTTATTGACACAATAATAACAATTTGCTTTTGGATGATGACGAAGGGGTCCTACGAGGTACCCTGAGGTTTACTTAGCTATGATAGCTAAAGCATTTGAACCTGTTTCTTTTCGCAGATATGCAGGTAAGAGTATTACGACAATTCGAGTGTTAAGAGTAATTTTAAATATGTTTTTCAGTTAACCGTCAAAGCTTTATGATAACTCTAAGTACTTCTTTGCATGAGAATTGTTAATGGTATGGATCTCTGTCCTATTTCTGCATGTATTACCTTGACTATACTTATAAGTCATAGAAGTCATAACTATTAGTAACTACGCTAGAATCTTTAGTGATACTTCAAGAAAAGATACTTACACTATGAACTTCTCAATTACATGCTACATTACAATGTATATGTGCCATTATGATCCTGTCAACATTTCTCCAATTTGCAAAGAGTAGTTTTATCTTGAATGTTTCAACTTGTATAATGCTCTATATTATAGAAACATGAAACAAATAGTTTATTTTGAATACATGGGTACATTGGAAATTATAAATACAACTAAAGTATTTTTATGCATTTCTCATTTTATAAATGCATGAAAAATCATATTATTATAGCAATGTTTACTATCATCCTACCATCATATTTATGATGATTCTATTGTGGGAATTGCAAAACTATAGGGTTAGACCTTTCAAATCTAATATTTATATATTGTGATCTACTATGCCATGTGAACAAATGATAGGATGTGAAAAAATGAATTTTAACTATACACTAAGTATTGAATGCGACTTATGTCATATATATATAAACCATGCATTCGATTGACAATACAATGGAGAAGATATGGATTAAATGTTGTAACCCTAAGTCTTTGCTCTGACATGTGAAATTGACACGAATTGAATGTAATGGCGTTAACATGCTGGCAGACTGTCGAAACTGGTCATAGTCTTAAATTCTCCTACCTATTGTGTTGTGTGGAATCCTTGTGAGTGCCATCATGGCTGTGGTTCACGTGATAGTAGTTCCAAGTACTATCAATACGCCGAGCTCTATTCTGTGTTGTCCCTTGGTCTACTGAGCTGGCATCATATTGGATGTAATAATAAATATGGCATTTAAACATGGTTGTTTCCTGAACTTCGACGTGCATTGTTGGCTTCTTCTCCATCATTGATCTCACGCATTCTTGGTGTTTGGAATGAAACCCTATTCCTTCATTATGAATTGAATCAAAATGGTTTCTTGGTTTTTATTTTGCTCTGGTGGTGGTAATGTGGAGAGGCCAACCGCCTGCAGTAATGTAGGGTTTGGTAGTTTATGGTTTGGAGGACTCCTTCCTCGAGTTCGACCCTTGAACCTGTGGGAAAACTTATTTGTTTCAGGTTTTGCTTTTCTTGTAGAGCCGAGCCATTACGCAGTTTTAAATGGAGTAATAAGAATATAAGTCGGAGTTTTATTGTAGTCTTAGAAACTAGTTTCGAATTTCTTGCAAGGATAGCCCATTTCTCAGAAATTGGAAACCTCTTCTCTGTGTTTGATAGATGGCTCCATCGTTATTGTTTTCTTAAGAAGTCTCTTTCTCCAAAGCTCCATACACATGTAATGTCTCAACCTTAAAGTGTTTATGTTATTGTAATATCCCAACTTTTTGACTGACTAAGTTATGATGTTATATTAGGCCACGGCCCCAGCATATGTGATTTATTATTTTGGCATAGCATTAGCATGTTTTGATTTATTCTTTCATGATTTGATATATTGGGAATGAACCCTGATTGTTTCATTGTTGAATATATACTGGGAAGGAAATCCCGAATGAATAAAATTATGTTGTATTATGAGAATTGGTGACAAATTATGATATACCGAGATTACCTCTTTTGTTACATTATACTATGTAAAGCATGATTAATATGGATGATTATGTAGTGTGTTGAGCGTGGACTCAGAAACACACAAATGATCTATATACTGGGCCTAAGACCCGAGGTACATTGAGTGTTGGGCATAAGCCCTGGAGCAGTCCAAGCTTGAAAGAAAATGATTACCGGATCTGAGGCCACTTAAATATCCTAGATGTGCCTTGCAACCACATTCTAGCTCTAGTGTTGAGCAGAGGCACTGGAATTGCACTAGCGTAACGCCCATGTGAGAGTGTTGAGTTAAAAGGATCTGAAGAGCACTCGGGGTTACTAGATCTCAAGTGTTGGAGTCGGAAGGACTCTGAATAGCACTTATGTGTTTTTATCACAACTATTCGATTTGATTAAATAAATCTTATTATCATCAAATACTCTGGGAACTACCATGTTAAAATGAGGGAATCTGACATGCAAAGGGAGAGACTAGAGGTGCCTTTACCAGCTTACTGAAACCGTCCAAAAAAGTGGACCCTATCCTTAAAAAGAATTAAAAGAAGTATCATGTGAACAAAGTGCTTAAAGGCCTCAAAGTTAAATATTATTATTAAGAGCTTCTAATAATAATATTGTTATTATTTATTCTTTTATATATATCTATACCCTTTTATATATATATATATAATATGCATAAGTGGGCTACCACTTTACTAAATATTATTTATTAATATTTAGGTGGAATTATAATTATTGTATTATTATTATTATAAAAGCATTAAAGATAAAAAACACCAGTCAAACAAAGTTGAGAATTTTTAGTTCCAAAAGAACTAGTAATAAATTAAACAGGTATTCTCTTTTTAAATTAAAGTTATTTAATTTTAAAGAAACGAGTAATTCCAATAGTCTTAATTCAAGATTACCTACTTAAAGAGGACAGACCCCAAACGTTTGGGGGATCATCTTTTTCTTTGAGACAATTCTCTTGTGAGATCAAAGAGAAACTCTCTACTCCAGGAAGTGAAGTCTTCCCACCTAAATTTCCAGATCTGAACCAGCTACGAATCTAGGGCCTCTATCTCTCTATTTGCATGTCAGAACCAGCCCGGGGGGATCCATACTAAACCAGGAATGGTGGTAGGATCATTGTTGGGAGGAACGTGGTAGTCCCAAAGTCATCCATTCCAAGGTCATTTGTTAGGTCAGTTAAAAGTTCAGCAGTTTTCCATTAATCATTTGGCTGAGTGTGTAGGTCATTACAAACAAGAGCAAATTACAAAAACAAGCAGATATGAAAAAGTACAAAACCTTCAAACTAATTATTTTCAGAATGCAATGTTAAAATAGTATTGTTCTCCTTATCAGTATTAATTCAATATTTTTCCTAGAATCCAGTGGCATTGACCTAGCAGGTCTAGCCAGCTAGCCTTTGCTAGTCAACCGAAATTTTAAACTTCTGAAGTTTTGGGAATCACTAAGTATTGTTTCTAATTTGTTGTTTTATTTATTTCCTCCTACCTGCCATTTAATGCTTGTTACCATACAATGTATTTATTTTTCTACTACAATCAATATTTCTCAAGCATCGTTTGTCACCATACAAAACGATTTAAGAACCAAGATCCACAAACTTATAGTAAAGCACAGTTATGACAGAGACCTGGTAAAAGGAATATCTAGGGTTTAGTCCAGTCATCATTCTTTGCATATTTATATATATGTTTTTAATTCTGAAATAGAGTATGATAGATTTAATTATGATCTAAATAGTTTTCCTTCCAATCCAAGCAAAGCGTTCTCTTTGCTTCCCAAACCATGCAAACACCACACTTAAAATGAAAACAGCAGTCGAAATAAATCTCTACAACATTCATATGTTTTTCTTTTGTTCTTTTATATTTATTGAAAACACATATGCCTATCGAAACCACAGGTTAAGGGTCGAATCCCATAGTATCCTCTAGCCAAAACTTACAAATACATTATATAGGATTCACGTTTCAAAAACGTAGTAAACAGCATTTAAAACTTTCATCAAGCAAGTGTTCATTTTATCAAACACCAACCATAAGTAAATCGAAACCACTATCCTCAAGCCCTAGTTACGTTTCCAAATTAGAGGCGCAGAGAGCCTCGTAGAAATCATCTATTTTCACGTCGTGATTCATATAACACATAGAAGCACCATAGCATTGAAAATAAACTCAGGACAGACATAGGATAAAGTAGAGCCACGGGATTTTTGCTCAAATGAATAGTTATAAAACAAGAATAAAACCCCAACCCAAGTATTACTTCCATTTACCACATGTCCCAGTTGGGATTCATTTCCCTTATTAAAGTCAGAACATAAATTACATTGTACAGGAAATGGAAACGTCGAGCAACAGAAAAGGACCCAACCTCATAAACACAAACTACATCATAGTCCCATCTGCGAATTCAAAATTCTTAATTACATCTGAAACCCAACATTTCTCTGGTCCAGCCAATAGGTGACCATACCAGACTCCCCAAAGTGAATCAGTAATCCAAGGATTACGAGAGTCTCCCTTCCAACAGAACAAGACACATACATAAATCATCAGAGATGTGAGAGGCAGGGCAATGGGTGGGTAAGCTAGACTTACCAATACCTTAGCCACGCCAATAGATCCCTGGGAAGTCGCAGCATTGCACACCGAAGACATTATCACCTGCCAGATAAAAACAAGTACTATCAGTCAACAAAACCCTACAATTTAGGTATCAAAAGAGGAAAGGCTGAATTACAATGGCATGGAGTTTTTCATACCTGCGAGAAGTGTGATACCCACACCAATAGTCGGGCTCGACAATGCTAAATACACTGACCACGAGCATAGCTCGGGTCAGGGCACCAACATAGCCAGCATTAGAACGAAGTGCAGAGTAGGTAAACCAGCAAACACACAGAAGACAGGACTAAAGGAAAAACCCCAAATCATTACAAAACCCTCGTTGACAGGCTGTCACCCACTGTGCACTAAAACATATTAAATATCACACCAACCCTACTCTAAGTGGGAGTTCGATTTTTATGTACAAGGACTATAGTGGAGTCGTGGAACTTTAGCCACATTTTTTTAAGTATGCAAAAGGTCTCATGGCCATAAACATTACTTTAGCAAACCCTTATGTTTGGTGAACTTTTGTAGTGTAGTGCATCCACTACAAGTGGATTTTCATTCATAAGTTTACACCTAGGAATACGTAATCCTTTAAGTGGAGTATAGACCAACCATCTAGGGTAGTACGATCATGGTAGATACACCTGCAAAACAAATGCAAGGGATGATATTAGCAGAATGCTAAGTAAGTCCAGAAACACCCAAGCTTACCCATACCTCTCGGCAACCCTACCAAGGTATGTACTTACCTCTCCTGGATTGTTACAACACCCCCCTGGGAGCAACATATCATCAACAAAGGGCGTGTCACCTGAAGGTACCATATAGACATTTCATCATACATTCATGTGCATTCATTTAAAACAACATGAAAGCGTACAATTACAATCACGTCAGTAAATATAGACTCATGACTAAGATACATTATATTTTTAAATCCACATTGCTTCCACATAATTGGAAATGTAAACCTCTAGAATTTATGGTTTTCAGAAAGTGTAGACCTTCCTTTATATACAATGAGCGTTTACATATTCTTTTCTTAGTATTAAAATTGTCATGCGACTATTTTATTTCAGATAGTACTTGTTGCAGGAAGAGACAAAATTTTTAAAATTTTTGGTATTTTTGGGACATTACAAGTGGTATCAGAGTGTGTTACAAACACTTAGTGACCTCTTGGGCTCACTACCAAACACCCCTGTAGATACAAAAAACTTTGGTTAAAATATTGTATTATGTTTTATGTGAAGAATTAACTAACACATTGTTTTCTGTGAATAGATACTTATATAACTTTTAGGTACAGGCGATATCAAAAAAATGAATGCAGAACAAGGCAACAGTATACAAGGAAATCTAAATTCCCCACCACGAGAGTAAGAAATTTTGGTGGAATTCAACTCGAATTTAGTGAAATCCATGCAACATCTACAGGAAGAGTTCCATAGTTTCAGAGACGCGAATATGGAAGAAAGAAGAGAACAACGTGCTATAAATGAAGCCTTACTCCAAAGCCTAACATGGGAAAAACCCCATGAACAGCCTACTCTTTCCGTCAACACTCTTAACACAAGGAAAGCATCCAGTTACAAGATAGGAGAGCAAGAAGGACACAAATCAGAACCATTCGAAGAGGACTGTAAGAGCTCTTCCAATGACAATGGCTCCCCACCTCCTTGTAAGAGCAGAAGGAAGAGTGATGACAGTTTGCAAGAAGAGTTCAGAAAGATAAAATCCCCAAATTATGATGGGGAAACCAACTCAGGGGAAAAGGCTGAAGAATGGTTGTTAGGGATGAATAAATACTTTAAAGTACATAACTACTTCAGTGAGATGCAAGCCCGACTAGCCATATACAACCTAAATGGTAAAGCTGCCAGATGGTGGCGGGACATGAAACACACTAAGGGACAAGAACTGCGAGACATAACCTAGGATGCTTTCAGCAGAATATTCCAGGACAAGTATATGTCTTAAAGATTCTTTAACAAGAAAATAAAAGAATTCCATGAGTTAAAAATGGGCTCCCTAACTATGGAAGCATTCATAAACCATTTCTTAGACTTGCTGCACTATGTGCCTTATATTAAGGACGAGAAGGTGAAAATTCAGCAGTTCTTGGGTGGGATGCCACCAAAATTTAGAGAGAAGATAGAATTTGACATGCCCAAAACCCTTGATATAACTCTACATAAGGCTAGGATGTGCTATGAGCATGGGCAGCCAAGGAATGACAACATCAATAGAAATAGAGGCAGATTCAGAACCTTCTTAGACAACCGCAGACCGGGTTTTAGACCCCCACCTTTTCGGAAACATAACAACATTTTTCCACCCAACATAGGTTTCAACCGACCCCAAGCTCGACCAAGTGCGCCCCCACCACCAGCCAACATGCCAGCCTTCAACAAAGGGACAAAAGCAGTCTCACCAACTGTTTCTTGTTGGAAATGCCAAGGACCACATTACTGCAGAGACTATCCCAACAAAATAGATGGGGTTTTACACAACATCCAAATGGATCCCACCATAGGGGACATGGCAAAGACACCTAGGATTTATGCCGCCCTTGATGGCCGGCAGGCATATCATCAAGCCACCATGGTGGAAATTGAGGGTAAGATATCTAACATTGTCATTTCATTTCTAATAGACCCCGGTGCTTGCCACAGCTACATCACCCCTAGGATAGTAGAAACTTGCAAGTTAAATTGAGAAAGTCAAAAGGTACCATGGCTGGTACAACTAGCTACGGGTACCAAGCGAAAGGCTTCCGAACTAATTAAGAGCTGTGAGTTCGATTTGAACGGTTTCTCGACTAGGGTAGATTTAAACCTCTTATTCCTAGGGTCTTATGACATAATAATAGGCATGTATTGGTTAGAAGGACATCATGCCTTGCTAGATTGCTTAAACAAATCAATCATATGCACAGATAGTCAAGGGAACCAAAGGACAATTCAAGGTATACCTAAGGAAGTATTGGTACGGCAGATATCTGCATTTCAAGCAAAGAAATGCTTAAGAAAGGGTTGTAAACTATTTGCAATCCACCTTCAAACAGTAGAAGCCAATAGAGAAAAAAAGATCAAGGATTTTCCAATACTAGTAGAATTCAGAGACGTGTTTCCTGAGGAAATACTAGGGTTACCACCCAAATGGAACTTAGACTTTTCCATAGAGCTAACACCCAGATCGGTACCCGTCTCTAGGACTCCGTACCGTATGAGCACACCAGAGTTGGTAGAGCTCAAGATACAGTTACAAGAACTAATAGACAAAGGATACATTCGACCGAGTGTGTCTTTCTGGGAGCACCAATACTCTTTGTCAAAAATAAGGACAGGACGATGCGTATGTGCGTCGACTATTGTCAACTCAACAAGTTAACCATCAAGAACCGATACCCAATCCCTAGGATCAATGACTTGTTTGACCAAGTCAGAGGAGCAAAGATCTTCTCAAAGATCGACCTACGATCTGGATATCACCAGGTGAGAATCCATGACGAGGACATCAGTAAGACCATGTTTCGCACCCGATATGGCCACTACGAGTTTGTAGTAATGCCTTTCGATTTGACGAATGCACCCGCCAACTTCATGTGCATGATGAACAATGTTTTCAGTAAGTACGTCGATAAGTTTGTTCTATTCTTCATAGATGATATTCTGATCTACTCCAAGAAGGAAGAAGAACATGAGGAACACCTTCGAATAGTTCTACGGACACTACGAGAACATCAGCTATACGCAAAATTTAGTAAGTGTGATTTCTATAGACCTCGGATACAATACTTAGGACACATCATTTCCGAGAAGGGAATAGCAGTTGATCCCAAAAAGATCAAGGCTATCGAGGAATGGCCCATAGCTACTTCTGTTTTTGACATACGATCATTCCTAAGTTTAGCCGGATATTATCGAAATTTCATTGAGAACTTCTCACGGATCGCTTGTCCCATGACCACTTTATAGAAGAAAACCAGTAAGTTCATTTGGACAGACAAGTGTGAGGAAATTTTTCAGAAGTTAAAACAACTCCTGATTAGCGCACCAATATTACGAATTGCCGACCCCAATGGGGACTTCCTAGTTTGCACCGATGCAAGCAAGGAAGGACTCGGTGGAGTCCTTTTGCAGGATGACTTTTCCATCTGCTACGAGTCAAGGAAGTTAAAAGAACATTAGAAAAACTATCCTACTCATGACCTCGAATTAGCCTCCATTATCCACGCTCTAAAGATGTGGAGCCATTACCTCATGGGAAAGAAATTTCTATTAAAGATGGACAACATGAGTCTAAAGTACCTGTTCGATCAATCTGACCTGAACGCCAGACAGGCTAGGTGGTTAGCCTTCCTTAGTGAATACCATTTCAAACTGAAACACATCAAGGGAAAAGAAAACAAGATCGCCAACGCCTTAAGTCAACGAGCTCATATGTTATATGAGGTAACTGAAAGTTGAACTGACTCCGACTTACACGACAGAATTAGAACGGCATGCCAAAATGACCGGTTCTATGTCGAGATCCTTAAAAAGATCCAGGAAGATAGTCCTTTTCAACAAAAAAAAAGAATACAAGATAGACGAATCAGGATTGTTATGGTCGAAGGAGAGACTTTGCGTTCCCGAGAGTGGATGCATTAGACCTAACATACTCACTGAATTCCATCGGAGACCATATTCAGGGCACCCCAGATATCAAAAGATGATTTCGGCTATAAAGAAACAATACTTTTGGCATAAACTGAAAGCTGACATCGCATTGTTCATCGCGAAATGTCAGGAATGCCAATTGGTCAAAGCAGAACATCAACACCCCTCTGGACTACTTCAACCTTTACCCATTCTTGAATGGAAGTGGGAGGTAATAAGTATGGATTTCATTACATGCCTACCCAAGAGTAATAAATAGAATGACTCCATCTTCACCATAGTAGACAAGCTGTCAAAAGCAACACTTTTCATACCAGTAAAATCTACCTACAAGGCAGTTCACATTGCGGAAATCTTCCTAAAGGAGATTTTCCGGTTACATGGGATACCCAAAGAAATTATCTCTGATCGAGATACAAAGTTCACTAGCAACTTCTGGAGAGCACTATTCTTCGAGTTAGAGACATAACTACAGTTTAGTACCGCATACCACCACCAAACCGATGGACAGACGGGACGAGTAAACCAAATTCTGGAGGATATGTTGAGGATGTATGTCATGAACAATCCCACTAAGTGGGAAGACTATTTACACCTTGCAGAGTTTGTGTACAACAACGGTTATCAAACCTTGGTGAAAATGAGCCCTTTAGAAGTACTCTATGGTCGAAAGTGTCGGACCCTCGTAACTTGGGACAGCCCGATGGACAGACTTATGCTAGGGCCAGAATTACTAAAGGAATTGCAACAACTAGTCTCCAAGGTGCAACTGAACTTAAAAGAAGCACAAGACCGCAAAAAGAGTTACGGGGACAAGAAAAGAAAGGACAAAGACTACCAAGTAGGTGAACATGTATTCCTAAGATTAAAGGTGAAATGAAGCTCGTTGAGCTTGGGGCGTTGCGGTAAACTGGCCCCAAGGTTTTGTGGACCTTTTGAAATATTGGCCAAGAAGGGTCTAGTAGCATATGAGTTAGCCCTACCAGCACATATAAAAGTTCATAATGTTTTTCATGCTTCTTTATTAAAGAAATATGTATATTATACTAAACATGTTATTGATTGATCCTTATTACAGGTGGAGCCCAAAGGGGAGTTCACGCCAGAACCACTCCACATTCTGGACAAGAGAGAGGTCCAGCTTAGGAGGAGGACCATTACTCAGCTAAAAGTGCAATGGAGGCACTTTGGACTAGATGAGGCTACTTGGGAGAATGGGGCTACCATGAGAGAGGCATTCCCCGCCTTGTTTCATGATCCCATTCCTAGTCCCTAGAAACATCGAGACGGTGTTGTTCTAAGCGGGGAGGGATGTAATATCCCAACTTTTTGACTGACTACATTATGATGTTATATTAGGCCACGACCCCAACATATGTGATTTATTATTTTGGCATAGCATTAGCATGTTTTGATTTATTCTTTCATGAGTTGATATATTGGACATGAACCCTGATTGTTTTATTGTTGAATATATACTGGGCGGGAAATCCCGAATGAATAAAATTATGTTTTATTATGAGAATTGGTTACAAATTATGATATATTAAGATTACCTCTTTTGTTACATTATACTATGCAGAGCATGATTCATATGGATGATTATGTAGTGTGTTGAGCGTGGACTCCGAAACACACGAATGATCTATATACTGGGCCTAAGCCCCGAGGTACGTTGAATGTTGGGCATAATCCCTAGAGTACTCCAAGCTTGAAAGAAAATGATTACCGGATCTGAGGCCACTTAAATATCCTAGATGTGCCTGACAAACACATTCTAGCTCTAGTGTTGAGCAGAGGCTCTGGAATTGCACTAGCGTAACGCCCATGTGAGAGTGTTGAGTTAAAAGGCTCAGAAGAGCACTCGGGGTTACTAGATCTCAAGTGTTGAGTCGAAAGGACTCTGAATAGCACTTATGTGTTTTTATCACAACTATTCGATTTGATTAAATAAATCTTATTATCATCAAATACTGCGGGAACTACCATGTTAAAACGAGAGAATCTGACATGCAAAGGGAGATACTAGAGGTGCCTTTACCAGCTTACCGAAACAGTCCAAAAACGTGGACCCTATCCTTAAAAAGAATTAAAACAAGTATCATGTGAACAAAGTGCTTAAAGGCCTCAAAGTTAAATATTATTATTAAGAGCTTATAATAATAATATTGTTATTATTTATTCTTTTATATATATATACCCTTATATATATATATATATAATATGCATAAGTGGGCTGCCACTTTACTAAATATTATTTATTAATATGTTGGTGGAATTATGATTATTGTATTACTATTATTATAAAAGGATTAAAGATAAAAAAACCAGTCAAACAAAGTTGAGAAGTCTTAGATCCAAAAGAACTAGTAATAAATTAAACAGGTATTCTTTTTTTAAATTAAAGTTATTTAATTTTAAAGAAACTAGTAATTCCAACAGTATTAATTCAAGATTACCTACTTAAAGAGGACAGACCCCAAAAGTTGGGGGGATCATCCTTTTATTTGAGACAATTCTCTTGTGAGATCAAAGAGAAACTCTCTGCTCCAGGAAGTGAAGTCTTCCCACCTAAATTTCCAGATCTGAACCAGCTACGAATCTAGGGCCTCTATCTCTCTGTTTGCATGTCAGAACCAGCTCGGGGGATCCATACTGAACCGGGAACGGTGGTAGGATCATGGTTGGGAGGAACGTGGTAGTCCCAAAGTCATCCATTCCAAGATCATTTGTCAGGTTAGTAAAAAGTTCAGCAGTTTTCCATTAACCATTTGGCTGAGTGTGCAGGTCATTACAAACAAGAGCAAGCTTCAAAAACAAGCAGGTAGGCAAAACTACAAAACCTTCAAACTAATTATTTTCAGAATGCAATGTTAAAATTATATTGTTCTCCTTATTAGTATTAATTCAATATTTTGCCCAGAATCTAGTGGCATTGACCTAGTAGGTCTAGCCAACTAGCCTTTGCTAGTCAATCAAATTTTTAAACTTCTAAAGTTTCGGTAATCACTAAGTATTGTTTCTAACTTGTTGTTCTATTTATTTCCTCCTACCTGCCATTTAATGCCTGTTACCATACAACGTATTTATTTAGCTACTATGATCAATATTTCTCAAGCATCGTTTGTCACCATACAAAACAATTTGAAAACCAGGATACACAAACTTATAGTAAAGCACAGTCATGACAGAGACCTGGTAAAACGAATGTCTAGGGATTAGTCCAGTCATCATTCTTTGCATATTTATATATATGTTTTTAATTCTGAAACAGAGTATGATAGATTTAATTATGATCTAAATAGTTTTCCTTCCAATCCAAGCGAAGCATTCTCTTTGCTTCCCAGACCATGCAAACACCACACTTAAAACGAAAACAATAGTCGAAAGGAATCTATACAACATTCATACGTTTTTCTTTTGTTCTTTTATATTTATTGCAAACGCAAATGCCTATCGAACCCACAGGTTAAGGGTCGAATCCCATAGTATCCTCTAGCCAAATATTACAAATACATTATACAAAATTCATGTTTAAAAAACGAAGTGAACAACATTTAAAACTTTCATCAAGCAAGTGTTCATTTTATCAAACACCACCGTAAGTAAATCGAAACCACTATCCTCAAACCCTAGCTACATTTCCGAATTAGAGGCACAGAGAGCCTCGTAGAAATCATATCTTTTCACATCGTGATTCATATAACACACAGAAGCACCATAGCATTGAAAATCGACTCAGGACAGACATAGGATAAAGTAGAGCCACAGGATTTTTGCTCAAATGAATAGTTATAAAACAAGAATAAAACCCCGATGCTGTAGGGTCTTCGCTACTTAAGCATAATTTTTTTTTTTTTTTTGCAATAAGTAAACAATATGTTTTTCCATACCTATATAATATATAACTTGTAAATCAATGTAATAAATATATCAATGAAATTTAAGGCATTTTGATAATTTAACTTATAATTTTAATATAAGTTCTTTCTTATATAACTTGTAAATCAATGTATTAAATATGTCAATGAAATTTAAGGCATTTTGATAATTTAACTTATAATTTTAATATAAATTCTTTCTCTACAAGACAAACTTAAATTTCATTCCTTTAACAATAGTAAAGTCACACCAACTCTTTTCTCTCAACTTATATAATATTTAACTTGTAATTCAGTGCATTAATATATATATACATGCAATTTCAAGCATTTCACTAAACTAACTTATAATTTAATATAATTTCTTCTCTACACACATGGTAAAAAGAAATTATTCCTTAATAAAAGTAAAACTGTACCAATGCTTTTCTCTCAACATGTGTAATATGGACCTGCAATTCAATACTTTAATATATTCATATAATATAATGGAACAAGTCAAACTTAAATTCTATAATTATTCTATTTTTATAAACAAATTACATAATTACAGGGCAACTTCATAATAACTCTTAATTAACAATTTTCTTGACTATGCATATGATTTTGACATAAAAGAATGTCCAATTCTTTTAAACAATTTCATTTGAATATTTGAATATCAAATCATTTAAAAGAAATTCGTTTTGAAATAATCTATGAGTTTGACATAACGAATATCCAAAAATTTAAGACAAATTTATTTCTGAATTAAATCATGTTCTTGATATAACGGATATCCAAATGATTTAAAACAAAATTATTTTGAAATAATTTATGCTATAAGGGAAGCGTTCACTTCCCTACTGCGACTTGATTGGAATAAGCTGTAAGTTGAACATAAATGTAAGTTTTCTGTCAGTTGACTGTCTGCATACTGCGAGAGTCGAACTTCACTTTTCATCAATTTATACTATTCTAACAATCGAGATATGCTAAATAGTGAACACCCTATAATTTTACTCTATTTATAACCACATATCAATACATATATATATCTGTATATAGGGCATACGTTTTTATATAAAAGAGTGAAATGCTCCTATGTGTTTTCAAATAAGGACTTTTGAATAAGAATGATCATTCCTCATTTTAATTCAATTAATATAGATATCTGTAATCATATATCTTTTCATGTGTCAAGATAGCCAATCCCATTATTCGTTGAATATTAATGCTAAGTGGAACGGTAACTGTAAATAAAATTTACTGGGTTTGTAGACATATTCTCTATAATTTCAAAATATATTGTAACCAGTAACATCTGGAACTACTGCTTCCGATTGAAAATACAGAATTTTTATTTATAAAATCAGATAATAATTGGACTACTTATCACCGATATATATATTCAATTTAGAGATGGATAAATATAATGATTCGCTGTCTATTGAACTAATTACGTAATGAAACAATGCTGAATCAAATTCCAGATCTGAAATAAATCCATATCGGAATATTAACAACTGAATCTATTAAGTTCAATACTGTAAAATCGATTAATAACTGAACTACCAATCCCGGATATATATATTCGATTTAGAGATGGATAAACGTAGTGATTCGCTATATATTGAACTAATTACATATTGAAGCAATTATGTTCCATTTCAACAATGCTGAATCAAAATTACCCGGTCTGAAATAAATCCATATTGGAATATTAACAACTGAATCTATTGAGTTCAATGCTGTAAAATCAATTAATAACTAAATTACCAATCACGGATATATATCGATTTAGAGACGGATACACATAATGATTCGCTGGACATTGATTCTACTAACAATTAGAGGTGAGCTGTGGAGGATAACTTCATCTATTTGCTATTCTGGCAAGCTTGAGGAGAAGATGATAGCGGATACCCGCAGGATAAATAGTTTAGGGGAAGAACCACCATGAATTGTGGATCAGTCATTATCCAACTCCGTTTTTTTAACGCCCATAAAAAAATGGAGTCATAAGTTAACGAGTGATTACTGTGAGATTACCCGCAAACATCGAATAATCGATCCACACTCTAGTTTATCAAAATCAATCTAATATTTAAAAGATGGATCTCTGCCAAGGAAAGGATACGATTCAATCTACGTATTGAGTACTGCCCTAAAAGGAATAGAGAGTCAATCCAATGGCAAGGTTCACCCGAAACTCAAATTGAAAGGTAAATTCAAAACGGAAATTGCAGACAATTATAAAGAAATCATCCAAGATTGACCAAAGTCTGAAAGTCGAATCTTGCCCTTGTAAAATGCAGAGTTAAGTTAAGAATAGGTCAATACACAACTTCAACATGAATATGGATCCAGAACAGAAGAGGCAAGCAAATAAAACCATCAACGAATTTGCCCAAAAGCTAGAGGAATTCTGTGTATTAGGGAGCTCTGCAATGGAAGCTACAGAGTCGATCTAACACATTGATCCAAGATCTGAGTTTGTAATTGATCTAAACCTTCACATCATGAATATGGATCCAGAACAGGGGACTCTAGCAATTAAAACCATCAAACGAATTTTCCCAGAAGCTAGAGGTATTCTGCGTATTAGGGAGCTCTGCAATGGAAGCTATAGAGTCGATCTAACACACTGATCCAAGATCTGAGTTTGTAATTGATCTAAACCTTCACATCATGAATATGGATCCAGAACAGAAGACGCAAGCAAATAAAACCATCAAACGAATTTGCCCAGAAGCTAGAGGTATTCTGTGTATTAGGGAGCTCTGCAATGGAAGGTACATAGTCGATCTAACACACTGATCCAAGATCTGAGTTTGTAATTGATCTAAACCTTCACCCATCGAAATTTTTCTTGAATTAAAAAGGAAAACTCTGTAAGTAGAATATAGAGACAGCCTGGACTCACATTCAACCCTGGAAATGCATAAGAATACTTGTCCGAACTCTGTCATTTTAAAATGCAGAGTCGATTCGGGTACTAAATTAGCTCACGAACTTTCCTTTCGTAATAAACCCAAAATTCTGGTGCAAGATATCGGTCCAAACTTATTCATAAAGAGATTCATCAGAGTATTAGTTCTAAGACAGAGATCAAATAAAAATTCTCGGATCTGTGATCGCATATCGGATATTTGTCTCAAACACTAAGACAAATTAGGATTTCAATTCTACAACAGCGTACAAGCTATTTTCTTTAGACACGGATAACAAATTTAAATCTTGGTGCAAGTAAACATATATACGACTTCACAGAAATTGTAGATCCATACATTTTAACCATATGAAATTATAAATAAATTAACTGTGCAAATAGAACCTGAAATGAAGGCAGCTCCGGTCAGAAGATGAATTTCTGTGTTGTCGCAGCCCCAAATCCGTCGCCGATCACCACAGTCACTGACAGACACCTCGGTAAACCACCCTACCACTCCGGAAGTACTCTCCTTCCTTCCGAACCCCCGAGCTAGTCAGGTCGTAGAGTTCACACACGTTTTTCAGAAATCCAGCTTAGGTTTCCCCTCCCCACTAGGCTTTCTTAGCCAAACCCTTTAGATAGCAGCAAGTCTTTGAGGCATTAGAAAATTACGACAATCGTCCAAATTATGGGCCCCTTACCCATTCCTTAAGCCTTCCTTATAAAGGGAAATCTCCTGCGATACATGTCGCTTCATGCATAATTAAATATTTTTAATTATTTATTTAATTAAAACCCTCACCCATCCAAGTTTCAGTTTCTCTGGGAGGTGCACCTACATCCCTAAGTTTGCTCTAGTTTGTCCCCCAGATAATTTAATCAACTCCTAGCATTTAGTTGACTAGGTGTCTAATCTATTTTGCTCCTAAATAATAATTTCTATTATTTTAAATTCTCAACAAAATAACTATTCATGTGCAAATGTCCAAGCTATTGTTATGCATTTGCTAAGTAATAATCTAGAGTTATTCTTCTAAGTTTTTATGCAGTTTAATTTAACAATCAAACTCACTAGGATCACGGTGCCGCTACGTTGGGCTCGTGGTTCCTTAATTTTTTTTTTTAATCCCCTAACATGGCACCACTCCGTCGGGTCCAATCATCCATGGTTTCCATTCCTTGGCATGGTACCACCTCGTTGGGTCCTTGCGTCCATTCTTTCCGTTCTCGACAGGGTACCGCATCGTTGTGCCCTTCTGCCACCATCTTTCCGTTTTGACTTGCGGGAACTCTTGTAGGGATTTTAGGAATCGTTACCATCCATCCTCTGTCTACATGCTATCTAGGATCTAATGGCGCTGAGGAGTGAGTCCGTTCTCACTGCACGCCCCTCAACTCGTACGTGACCAACTCCGTCGTGGCCCACCTCGTACGCCCTCACATATTCCTCTTGAGCAAGCGGATCAATGCTTATCTGCTCATGCGTGGTATTCTTGTCGGAAGTCGACATCGTCGTCGCTTCCCCTGTGTGTGATTTACCCATACTCTACGACCCTCCATGTTCCTTTGTGTGTCCGTTGGTGAACCGTCTCACTTGTTTCTACACACACTTCTCACAACAAATTATTAGTAGCAATGTCCTCAACAATCATCATCTGGTTTCTAACTCTAGTATTGTTAAACATTTATGATTTATTCAAACTGCTCATTCATCTTATCAAATATACATTTCATCGTCAAATACATAATCACCATACAACTAGTTGTTAAGCATTATCCATCAACATAATTTTCCATAGTCATAGCTAATCGTTTAACATATGCAATTATTCATTTACCTCAACAGTTCAGATACACATACTCAAAAAATAAGGTCAAAAGGTTATTTAATTAATGTTTCAATCAGCCGGGTCACTAAGTAGGTGCCCTCAATGTCTACACAAGTCTAGGGGCAATTTAGAACTTCGTCCCGAAGTTCAGAATAAAAATGGAAAACTACGACGCATCTCAGTTGCGTCCTCCCAAGTCGCAGAGCTTGGACTATAGTTGTCCCACTGTACTTTGACTTGATCAATCACACGGTGCCTAAGCTGCCACGTTCACTGGTCTAAAATCCGGATCGGTTCGGCCATCATGGCCCCGTCGTCTGTTATCTGCACATTACTCAAGTCAATGATATGTGAAGTATCGGGAACATAGTGGCGCAATACAGAAATATGAAAAACATTATGAATTCTACTTAATGATGACGACAAGTCAAGACGATAGGCAACCGGTCCTATCCGTTCTGAAATCCTAAAGGGTCCTACAAACCTAGCTGACAACTTGGCTCCCTTTCCAAACTTTACAGAACTCTTCTGTTATTTTACCCGTAGAAATACCCTATCCCCTATTTCATAGTTACGATCAGTCCTATGCGCATCTACATAACTCTTCTGGCGATCCTGTGCTTCCTTTAGTCGAGCACGAATCGTGACCATCTGGTCTTCCATCTCTTGTATTACTTCAGGGCCAAGTAATGTCCTATCCTCTAGTATATCCCAACTTATGGGAGTCCTACAAGGTCTCCCATAGAGAAATTCAAATGGAGCCATCTGAATAGAACTCTGATAACTGTTGTTGTATGCAAATTCTACCAAGGGTAGATATTCTTCCCACTTCTTATGTTGATCCATTACATACATTCTTAGCATGTCTTCCAATACTTGGATTACTCTTTCCGTTTGTCCGTCCGTTTTAGGGTGGTAGGCAGTGCTAAAGTTAAGTTGAGTACCAAGAGCTTCTTGAAAGCTTGTCCAAAACCTTCCAGTAAATACTGATCCTCTATCAGAGATAATTTTTTTTGGAATTCCATGTAGTCTTACTACTTCATTAATGAAGACTCGGGCTATCTCCGGAGCTTGATACGTGTTCTTAATCGGTAGAAAATGTGCACTCTTGGTAAGAGTGTCAACGACCACAAAAATTGTGTCGTGTCTCCTGTTGGTTAAGGGTAAACCAACTATAAAATCCATAGAAATAACTTCCCATTTTGATTCTGGGATAGCATATGGTTGCAGCAATCCGGCTGGGTGTCGATGTTCCGCCTTTACCATCTGGCACTCCATACACTTCGCCACAAAACTTACCACATCCCTCTTCATACCATGCCAAAAGAACAAAGGTTTCAAATCTGCATACATCTTTTTTATTCCAGGATGTGCTCTATAGACGGCTCGGTGAGCCTCAGACAGTATTAAACCTCGAATTTCTTCATTATCAGGAACATACATGCGACGGTTATACCGTAATAAACTGTCCATGTCCAAAGAGTACCCTTCAAACTTGGGTATCCTCATCTGTTCACTCTCCAACTCAGCTTTTACTTCATTATACCAAGTGTCCTTCTGTTGTAGTGTCAAGATCTTTTCTCTTAAGTTGGTCTTTAATGGTATGACAGAGTATATCCTAGGTCTACGACTAAGTGCATCTGCCACCTTGTTAAAGGTCCCTTTCACATAAGTTATGTCGAAGTCGTACTCACTGAGTACTTCCGACCATCTTCTCTGTCTTGCATTAAGGTCACTTTGGGTGAAGATGTGTTGTAACCCACAATGGTCAGTCTTTAATTCAAATTTTCTCCCTACCAGATAGTGTCTCCATAACTTCAAAGCATGCATCACCGCAGTCATCTCCATATCATGGGTCGCATACTTCTCTTCATGCGGCCTAAGCCTTCTAGACGTGTACGCAATTACTCTCCCATCTTGCATCAATACACAACCAACACCATCCTTTGAAGCATCCGTGCATACTAGGAAATCTTTATCCATATCGGGAACTTTTAGGATTGGTGCCGTAGTCAGTAATTCTTTTAATTTAGCAAAGGCCTCTTCGCATTTCTCCGTCCAAATGAAAGGACGGCTCTTCTTTTGCAATTCAGTAATAGGTCCCGCTACTCTAGAGAAGCCTTCCACAAAACGTCTATAATACCCGGCAAGCCCCATAAAGCTTCATACCTCATGTACGTTTGTGGGTTCCGGCCAATCCCAAATGGCTTCAATCTTGGTTGGATCTACAGCTATCCCTTCGCCGGATATGATGTGTCCAAGATAATGAATCTCCTTCTGGAAGAACGAACACTTTGATAATTTTCCATAAAGGTGATTGTCTCTCAAACATTTTAGGACTATCCTTAGGTGTTCCTCATGTTCTTCCAGTGTTCTTGAATAAATCAGAATGTCATCTAAGAACACATGTACAAACTTGTCAAGGTGTTGTCAAAACACACCGTTCATCAGGTTCATAAATACACTGGGTGCATTTGTTAAGCCGAAAGGTACTACGACAAATTCGTAGTGTCCAAATCTAGTTTTAAATGCTGTCTTGGGGATATCTTCATCCTTGATCCTCAACTAGTGGTATCCCGACCTTAGGTCGATTTTTGAGAATATCGTCGCACCCTTCATCTGGTCAAAGAGGTCATCTATTCTGGGTAGGGGATACTGATTTCTTACGGTCGCCTTGTTCAATTGACGGTAGTCAATGCACAAGCACCAAGACCCATCCTTCTTCTTCACAAAAATAACAGGTGCTCCCTAAGGAGACACACTAGGTCTGATCAGTCCTAAATCTAACAACTCTTGTAGTTGAATTTGCAACTCCTTCAATTCTGGTACTGACATTCGGTAAGGGGTTCTAGCTATGGGTTCGGTTCCAGGTTTTAGTTCTATGGTGAAATCCAATTCACGTTGTGGCGGTAATCCGGGTAATGCGTCAGGAAACATGTCCATGAATTCTGAGAACAAGGGGTGATTAATTACTTCCATCTTATCACCTTCCTTGTTCAATGCAATCACCGCATACAATTGATACCCTTTTCTCATGCTCTTCTTCAGCTGCATAGCTGATATCATTCTCAAGGAAACTTTCTTTTTCTTCCCAGTCAACATCCTCTTGTAACCTTCATCGTCAATGAAAGTTAGTTCCTTACTTCGGCAATCCATCATCGCCGAGTGTGCTTCTAGCCAATCCATCCCCAGGATTAGATCGTATGTACCCAATTCTGTAACATAAAAGGATATTCTAGAAGAACATACTCCTAGGTCGACTTCACAGTTCTCTACCTTAAGACTCACACTCTGGACACTACCGGATGCCATCTCGACAGTGTCAAAATCATCTTGACTTATTGCCATCATTTTATTATTTTCTACAACTTTTAAGGAAATAAAACTTTCAGTAGCTCTAGGGTCTATAAGCAAGGAAAATACATTACCATGTATCTTACCAGTAGTCTCGAGGACGGTGGACTGATGTTCAGCTTGGCGGTTGTTGACGGCAGCATGTATACGATGTGCTCGTTCTAAATCGGCTGCGGTAGTTTGTCGCGGTGCTTGGGCTCTTTGGTTTCCCCGGTCCTGCTGAGGACATTCGCTTTGGAAGTGTGGTCCCCCACACTTCCAACATCCTGCTTTGGGCCCTCTTGTTTTGTTTCTAGCAGGTGCATCATTTCTTCTTGGTCCAAATTGCGTCGGTTTTGCAAAAGGCTTTACATGGTCATTTCGTGGTGGCGGTCGGTACGGTGTCCTGTCATCTCTATTAGACCCTCCGTTGAAAGGTCTCCTCCCAAAATTCTTATTCCCATACTGATTTTTGGGTGCATGCGAAGGTTGACTTCCTCGGTCTATATTCGCAAAGTTCTTATTCTGCAGCATCTTGCCAGGAAGCTCTTCTTCCGCTATGAGGGCCTTCTGGACCGCATCGTGCAAAGTAGAAGGTGTCAAAATACGAACCTTGTCCCGTATGACTGGGTTTAATCCGTAGATGAACTTATTGACTTTTAATTTCTCCATGGCAACATGGGGTGCACACCTTAGTAACTCCATAAAACGGATTTCATACTCTTGTACTGTCCGTAGCCCTTGCTTTAGTGCATGGAAATCATTCAGCTGTCGCTCAATGAATTCGTCTGATAGGTAATGCTGATGGAAATGTTCATCGAACAATTCCCAAGATATCTCCTCCAGCTCTAGACCTAGCTGAGGTCGCAAGGTCTTCCACCAAAGAAGGGCTTCCCCCTTCAGTTGTAGTATCGCCATCCGTACCTTCATGTTAGACGTGTAGTCCCTCAAAGAAAAACACATGGCCATGTTTTCTAGCCACGCCTCCGCGGCGGTCCTCTCAGTGGAACCCCAAAATTCAGGAAACTTCACCTTTTCTAACTCTCGATGTATGTTGACCAGAGGTGGCACCTGCGGTACTGCAGTGACTTGAGAACCAACGTTCTCGCGGTCAAGTCGTGTCATCAATGCTTCTGTCATTCTGTGGTAGTTCCTCATCATTGTCATGACTTCATCCGCAGGTAGGTTAATGGTTTCCTCAGCTCTCGGTGGGTTATCCTCAGGGCTTGTTGGGGTTGACGGGCATGCAGCTCGTCCTCGTCCCCTTCTAGCTCTACCCTGGCAAGTTCTACGATCCATGACGAAGTCTGTTCAGATGTAAAATAAAATTTATTAGTCAACTAAACATCATAAACTATTTCGCGGAATTGTCTAGGTCCGAACTAAGTTCGACCTTGCTCTGATACCAAATGTAGGGTCTTCGCTACTTAAGCATAATTTTTTTTTTTTTTTTTGCAATAGGTAAACAATGTGTTTTTCCATACCTATATAATATATAACTTGTAAATCAATGTAATAAATATATCAATGAAATTTAAGGCATTTTGATAATTTAACTTATAATTTTAATATAAGTTCTTTCTTATATAACTTGTAAATCAATGTATTAAATATGTCAATGAAATTTAAGGCATTTTGATAATTTAACTTATAATTTTAATATAAGTTCTTTCTCTACAAGACAAACTTAAATTTCATTCCTTTAACAATAGTAAAGTCACACCAACTCTTTTCTCTCAACTTATATAATATTTAACTTGTAATTCAGTGCATTAATATATATATACATGCAATTTCAAGCATTTCACTAAACTAACTTATAATTTAATATAATTTCTTCTCTACAGACATGGTAAAAAAAAATTATTCCTTAATAAAAGTAAAACTGTACCAATGCTTTTCTCTCAACATGTGTAATATGGACCTGCAATTCAATACGTTAATATATTCATATAATATAATGGAACAAGTCAAACTTAAATTCTATAATTATTCTATTTATATAAACAAATTACATAATTACAGGGCAACTTCATAATAACTCTTAATTAACAATTTTCTTGACTATGCATATGATTTTGACATAAACGAATGTCCAATTCTTTTAAACAATTTCATTTGAATATTCGAATATCAAATAATTTAAAAGAAATTCGTTTTGAAATAATCTATGAGTTTGACATAACGAATATCCAAAAATTTAAGACAAATTTATTTTTGAATTAAATCATGTTCTTGACATAACAGATATCCAAATTATTTAAAACAAAATTATTTTGAAATAATTTAGGCTATAAGGGAAGCGTTCACATCCCTACTGCGACTTGATTGGAATACGCTGTAAGTTGAACAAAAATGTATGTTTTCTGTCAGTTGACTGTCTGCATACTGCGAGAGTCGAACTTCACTTTTCATCAATTTATACTATTCTAACAATCAAGATATGCTAAATAGTGAACACCCTATAATTTTACTCTATTTATAACCACATATCAATACATATATATATCTGTATATAGGGCATACGTTTTTATATAAAAGAGTGAAATGCTCCTATGTGTTCTCAAATAAGGACTTTTGAATAAGAATGATCATTCCTCATTTTAATTCAATTAATAAAGATATATGTAATCATATATCTTTTCATGTGTCAAGATAGCCAATCCCATTATTCGTTGAATATTAATGCTAAGTGGAACGGTAACTGTAAATAAAATTTACTGGGTTTGTAGACATATTCTCTATAATTTGAAAATATATTGTAACCAGTAACATCTGGAACTACTGCTTCCGATTGAAAATACAAAATTTTTATTTATAAAATCAGATAATAATTGGACTACTTATCACGGATATATATATTCAATTTAGAGATGGATAAATATAATGATTCGCTGTCTATTGAACTAATTACGTAATGAAACAATGCTGAATCAAATTCCAGATCTGAAATAAATCCATATCGGAATATTAACAACTGAATCTATTAAGTTCAATACTGTAAAATCGATTAATAACTGAACTACCAATCCCGGATATATATATTCAATTTAGAGATGGATAAACGTAGTGATTCGCTATATATTGAACTAATTACATATTGAAGCAATTATGTTCCATTTCAACAATGCTGAATCAAAATTACCAGGTCTGAAATAAATCCATATTGGAATATTAACAACTGAATCTATTGAGTTCAATGCTGTAAAATCAATTAATAACTAAATTACCAATCACAGATATATATCGATTTAGAGACGGATACACATAATGATTCGCTGTACATTGATTCTACTAACAATTACAGGTGAGCTGTGGAGGATAACTTCATCTATTTGCTATTCTGGCAAGCTCGAGGAGAAGATGATGGCGGATACCCGCAGGATAAATAGTTTAGGGGAAGAACCACCATGAATTGTGGATCAGTCATTATCCAACTCCATTTTTTTAACGCCCATAAAAAAATGGAGTCATAAGTTAACAAGTGATTACTGTGAGATTACCCGCAAACATCGAATAATCGATCCACACTCTAGTTTATCAAAATCAATCTAATATTTAAAAGATGGATCTCTTCCAAGGAAAGGATACGATTCAATCTACGTATTGAGTACTGCCCTAAAAGGAATACAGAGTCAATCCAATGGCAACGTTCACCCGAAACTCAAATTGAAAGGTAAATTCAAAACGGAAATTGCAGACAATTATAAAGAAATCATCCAAGATTGACCAAAGTCTGAAAGTCGAATCTTGCCCTTGTAAAATGCAGAGTTAAGCTAAGAATAGGTCAATACACAACTTCAACATGAATATGGATCTAGAACAGAAGACGCAAGCAAATAAAACCATCAACGAATTTGCCCAGAAGCTAGAGGAATTCTGTGTATTAGGGAGCTCTGCAATGGAAGCTACAGAGTCGATCTAACACACTGATCCAAGATCTGAGTTTGTAATTGATCTAAACCTTCACATCATGAATATGGATCCAGAACAGGGGACGCTAGCAATTAAAACCATCAAACAAATTTGCCCAGAAGCTAGAGGTATTCTGCGTATTAGGGAGCTCTGCAATGGAAGCTACAGAGTCGATCTAACACACTGATCCAAGATCTGAGTTTGTAATTGATCTAAACCTTCACATCATGAATATGGATCCAGAACAGAAGACGCAAGCAAATAAAACCATCAAACGAATTTGCCCAGAAGCTAGAGGTATTCTGTGTATTAGGGAGCTCTGCAATGGAAGGTACAGAGTCGATCTAACACACTGATCCAAGATCTGAGTTTGTAATTGATCTAAACCTTCACCCATCGAAATTTTTCTTGAATTAAAAAGGAAAACTCTGTAAGTAGAATACAGAGACAGCCTGGACTCACATTCAACCCTGGAAATGCATAAGGAAGCCGATCTGAATACTTGTCCGAACTCTGTCATTTTAAAATGCAGAGTCGATTCGGGTACTAAATTAGCTCACGAACTTTCCTTTCGTAATAAACCCAAAATTCTGGTGCAAGAAATCAGTCCAAACTTATTCATAAAGAGATTCATCAGAGTATTAGTTCTAAGACAGAGATCAAATAAAAATTCTCGGATCTGTGATCGCATATTGGATATTTGTCTCAAACACTAAGACAAATTAGGATTTCAATTCTACAACAACGTACAAGCTATTTTCTTTAGACAGGGATAACAAATTTAAATCTTGGTGCAAGTAAACATATATACGACTTCATAGAAATTGTAGTTCCATACATTTTAACCATACAAAATTATAAATAAATTAACTGTGCAAATAGAACCTGAAATGAAGGCAGCTCCGATCAGAAGATGAATTTCTGTGTTGTCGCAGCCCCAAATCCGTCGCCGATCACCACAGTCACTGACGGACACCTCGGTAAACCACCGTACCACTCCGGAAGTACTCTCCTTCCTTCCGAACCCCCGAGCTAGTCGGGTCGTAGAGTTCACACATTTTTCAGAAATCCAGCTTGGGTTTCCCCTCCCCACCAGGATTTCTTAGCCAAACCCTTTAGATGGAAGCAAGTCTTTGAGGCATTCGAAATTTACGACAATTGTCCAAATTATGGGCCCCTTACCCATTCCTTAAGCCTTCCTTATAAAGGGAAATCTCTTGCGACACATGTCGCTTCATGCATAATTAAATATTCTTAATTATTTATTTAATTAAAACCCTCACCCATCCAAGTGTCAGTTTCTCTGGGAGGTGCACCTACATCCCTAAGTTTGCTCTAGTTTGTCCCCCAGATAATTTAATCAACTCCTAGCATTTAGTTGAATAGGTGTCTAATCTATTTTGCTCCTAAATAATAATTTCTATTATTTTAAATGCTCAACAAAATAACTATTCATGTGCAAATGTCCAAGCTATTGTTATGCATTTGCTAAGTAATAATCTAGAGTTATTCTTCCAAGTTTTTATGCAGTTTAATTTAACAATCAAACTCACTAGGATCACGGTGCCGCGTCATTGGGCTCCTGGTTCCTTAATTTTTTTTTTTAATCCCCTGACATGGCACCACTCCGTCGGGTCCAATCATCCATGGTTTCCATTCCTTGGCATGGTACCACCTCGTTGGGTCCTTGCGTCCATTCTTTCCGTTCTTGACAGGGTACCACATCGTTGGGCCTTTCTGCCACCACCTTTCCGTTTTGACTTGCGGGAACTCTTGTAGGGATTTTAGGAATCGTTACCATCCATCGTCCGTCTACATGCTATCTAGGGACTAATGGCACTGAGGAGTGAGTCCGTTCTCACTGCGCGCCCCTCAACTCGTACGTGACCAACTCCGTCGTGGCCCACCTCGTACGCCCTCATGTATTCCTCTTGAGCAAGCGGATCAATGCTTATCTGCTCATGCGTGGTATTCTTGTTGGAAGTCGACATCGTCGTCGCTTCCCCTGTGTGTGATTTACCCGTACTCTACAACCCTCCATGTTCCTTTGTGTGTCCGTTGGTGAACCGTCTCACTTGTTTCTACACACACTTCTCACAACAAATTATTAGTAGCAATGTCCTCAACAATCATCATCTGGTTTCTAACTCTAGTATTGTTAAACATTTATGATTTATTCAAACTGCTCATTCATCTTATCAAATATACATTTCATCGTCAAATACATAATCACCATACAACTAGTCGTTAAGCATTATCCATCAACACAATTTTCCATAGTCATAGCTAATCGTTTAACATATGCAATTATTCATTTACCTCAACAGTTCAGATACACATACTCAAAAAATAAGGTCAAAAGGTTATTTAATTAATGTTTCAATCAGCCGGGTCACTCAGCAGGTGCCCTCAATGTCTACACAAGTCTAGGGGCACTACAGATGCAAGTCTTACTTCCACTTCAGATTTATAAACACGTAGAGTCTGAAGAAGTTTACCATTAGAGTCAATTACAACCACATGTTCCGATTGGAATTCATTTCCCTTTTTAAAGTCAAAACATAAATTATATTATATAGGAAATGGAAACGTCGAGCAACATAAAAAGACCCAATATCATAAACACAAACTCCATCATAGTCCCATTTGTGAATTCGAAATTCTTAATAACATCTAAAACCCAACATTTCTCTGGTCCATCCAATAGGCGCCCATACCAGACTCCCGAAAGTGAATCAGTAAGCCAAGGGCTTATGGGAGTCTCCCTTCCAACAGAACAAGACACATTCATACATCATTAGAGATGCGAGAGGCAGGGCAATGGGTGGGTAAGCTGGACTTACCAATACCCTAGCCACGCCAATAGAACCCTAGACAGTTGCAGCATTGTACACTGAAGACATTGTCACCTGCCAAATACAAACACGTATTATCAGTCAACGAAACCCTGCAATTTAGGTATCAAAAGAGGAAAGGTTGAATTACAATGGCATGGAGTTTTTCATACCTGAGAGAAGTGTTATACCCACGACAATAGTCGAGCTCAAAAATGCTAAATAAACTGACCACGAGCATAGCTTGAGTCACGTCACCAACATAGCCACCATTACAATGAAGTGCAGAGCAGGTAAACCAACAAACACGCAGAAGATAGGACTAAAGGCGAAACCCCAAATCGTTACAAAAACCTCGTTGACAGGATGTCACCCACTGTGCACTAAAACATATTAAATATCACACCAACCCTACTCTAAGTAGGAGTTCAATTTTTATGTACAAGGACTATAGTGGAGTCATGGCACTTTAGCCACATTTTTTTAAGTATGCAAAAGATCTCATCACCATAAACATTACTTTAGCAAACCCTTATGTTTGGTGAACTTTTGTAGTGTAGTGCATCCACTACAAGTGGATTTTCAGTCATAAGTTTACACCTAGGAATACCTAAGCCTTTAAGTGGAGTATAGACCAACCATCTAGGGTAGTACGATCATGGTAGATACACCTGCAAAAACAAATGCAAGGGATGATATTAGCAGAATGCTAAGTAAGTCCAGAAACACCCAAGCTTACCTTTACCTCTCGGCAACCCTGTCGGGGTATGTACTTACCTCTCCTGGAGTGTTACAGCACCCCCCTGGGAGCAACATATCATCAACAAAGGGCATATAACCTGAAGGTACCATACAGACATTTCATCATACATTCATGTGCATTGATTTAAAATAACATGAAAGCGTACCATTACAATCATGTCAGTAAATATAGACTCGTGACAAGGATACATTATCTATTTAAATCCACATTGCTTCCATAGAATTGGAAATGTAAATTGCTAGAATTTATGATTTTTAGAAAGTGTAAACCTTCCTTTATATACAATGAGCGTTTACATATTATTTTCTTAGTATTAAAATTGACATGCGACTATTTTATTTCAGATAGTACTTGTTGCAGGGATAGACAAAATCTTTAAATTTTTTGCTATTTTTGGGACATTACAGTTATCTAATGCATCGATATCCTGTAGTTTCTCATTTAACCACCTGTGGGTTTTTGTGGTAGGTTGTACTTTATCAAAGGTTACTATGCTTGAAGCTAGGTGGGAGGAAGCTTTTGTACCACTCAGTAAGCCTCAGTCGTTCTTTCCTTTGTAGGTTATCCTGGCCTGTTGTGGCCGAAGCTTGATGTTTGACGAGAGTGTGATATTTTTGGTTCTCGGCAAGGTTTTGGCCGATGTTTGAAATTTTGGAGAGCAAATGAAAAGAGTCAAGAGGTTGGAACCCTCGGCTTGTCCTAATACTTTGCTCTGCAGTGTTTCACTGTAAATCTTGTTGAAAATGTAACTTGTTGCATATGTATTTGTTTTAAACGGATGAACCCTTGGTCATTTTAATGGAGACATATACAGTGTTTAAGAAAACTTCATAATGTTTCTGTGTGATATATAAGTTTAATTAAGTTAATGTTTAAGTAGTTAATACAATATTTTTGGTGAAAGTCGAGAGCCATGGGCCAACTCGTTTCTGTGAAAAGAATGGTCCTATAATACAATGTTGAGACTTTTATTTGAATGGTAATATGAGTTTGTATTTGAAACATATCTTAAAATAATTTTCGAAACAGTTTCTATGTTTATAAAAGTTGATAATTTGGCTAGAAAATATAGTGTTGATTTAGGTCGAGAGTCATGGGTTAACTTAACTCACAAACGAGAAACCTTGTGTTTAAATGGTTTAGTTTGAAATTGGAATGGTGATAAGACTCAGTTTTGTAATGAACCTTAACTTGAACGAACATTGTGATTGACAAAAATAATAATGCTATTGTCTGGATTTATCTTGTATAGTTAGCTGTCGTGATGTGATAGTATATATATATATATATATATATATATATATATAATAGTAATATATTTAGGTTTAGGAACTGATAATACCTGAGTTATTATTTCGAATATAAGGGTTTAACCATTGACTAGTTATTGACCTGTCAGATATTGTAAAATATTTGTTTTCTTTGTTGAGCTAGGGTTCTGCCTATGATGAAATTGTTTGAAATTTAATATTTGTAGTTGATACTAAATCAAAATATGAAATATGAATACTGCAATTAAAATAGTAATATACAATGATACTATTATTTGGGAATGATAAATATCTATTTATCGTCATATGTACTAAGTAGCAACTCTGTATAAAAGATTATTTAAATTTGCAGCTGTTAAATTTATAGGAAATAGGATACCTAGAATAAGTGGAATTATAACACCCTACTGTTGGAAAGAATAGAATATACAACATAAATTTTCAAAATAGATAGTAATAATTGAAAACCTAGTTTCAGTGCAGAAATGGAATGTTTTACTTTAGTTACTAAGTAAAAATGCTTCAATATTTGTTTTATGATAGGTTGTTCTATATTCTGAGTTTCGACATATATAATTGGTATTACAGATTTAAAAGAAACACTACAGTATTAATCTAATCATTCACTTGGCATTCTGCCCATCCATCATCTGATTTAATTCCACTTCTCTGTACTAGAGTACTATACAGAAAACAATATGGGAAAAATACAGAGGATATATTTAATCAATCATTTCATTTACTTAACCATCATTATACAAAATCATACTTAGGTCGGAAATTGAAAACAATTACTTTTGTATGCTATTAAATGTAAGTACCTAATCTACAAATGTAGAAACTCATTTAACTAAAAAATAGACAAGACAAAACAGTAGAACCTGGTGAATATAGGAGAAACAAACAACCCAAGGAGACTATTCCACCCAACCTATTCCTGAAGACAACCAAATTACATACCTTAGGACCCCCGAACCTGTTCACTGAACCACTAGGAACAAGAATCTGTAAGCTTTAGGTCTTCAACTTGCAGCAACAAGGTAGATCATTTAGTCATATAAACTTAACAGTCAAAGAGACCTGCACCAGCAACTCTGGTTTCCTTCTCAGCATAATTTTAGCAAACTCACAATGCACATTCAACTTAGCCTCCCTATTCGAATCTCTCAGTTATCACCTGATACACTTGAGGAATTATTTCTATAGAAAATAATGTAGAGCTCCCTGCCCAATTCGAATTTCCTTATCTAGGCTACCTAGGCCTTTTTAGTGGTTAACCTGGTCATTAATGAGCTAATAGCTCTGTTCCACCCACTTGGGGGATAATGCCACAATTTTAAGGGTTGTTGTCCCACAACCAACATCTAGTTGTGGAGTGAAAATGCTGACACCTGTCCCATGCCTTCTAACAACTTCCATTCTTTCTAGTGGGTCAATTAACACTCATTTAACAGTTCCCTTGGGTGTTTGTCTCCTATTTAAATTTATTAAATAATAATAATATGCTATTACAATCATCCTTGACCATATTTGGTCATAATTAAAAAACTTTGTAATTATAATTTAACATAATGTTTTTGCAAATAAATAAATAGTCTCAAAATTTGGGTAGGTGACATACACCCCCCCTTAAGTCTCAACATCGTCCTCGATGTTGTTCATTCATTTTCTGAGTGTTCCTGAAACAGAGTTGGGCATGCTACCTGCATACTACTCTCCAACTCCCAGGTTGCCTCTTCTAGGCTAAGGTGTTTCCATTGCACCTTTACCTGCCCAATGGTACGATTCTGGAGTTGAGTTTCCCTCCTTTCGAGGATACAATCCGGTTCCACTTGAAAATCGTCGTCTTGTTCCACCTATACATCATTCCAATTTATAACATGAGTAGCATCATGTACATATTTCTTTAAAACTGAAATATGAAAACATTATGTATTTTTAGATTTAGTGATAAAGCTAGTTGATATGCCACAGGTCCTACCCTTGACAAAATTTCGAAAGGACCACATTACCTGGGTGCCAGTTTAGCATAGCTTCCCAATTTTAATGAGCTCTTCTTTGGTCCTACCTTAATGAAAACATGCTCACCAACTTGGAACTCTTTATGAGTCCTTTTTAGATATGCTTGACTCTTTTTCCTATCTTGGGCAGCTTTAAGATTTCTTTGTACCTGTTGCACAGTTAGTTCTATTTCCATCAACAATTCAGGTCCTAATATAACTCTATTAACTGGGTCATTCAAAGAAAATGTTGCATTACATTTCCTACCATAAAGAATTTCAAAAGGGCGAAGCCTAGCTGATGCATGGTAATGGTTGTTATATGAAAATTATGCTAAATGCAAGTAGTCCTCCCACTTACCAGGCTGGTCCTTAACATACATCTTTAGCATGTCTTCCAATATCTGATTTACTCTTTCTATTTGTCCATCCGTTTGTGGATGAAATGCTGTGCTGAATTTTAAGGTTGTAGTCAACCCTTTAAACAAAGATCTCCAGAAGTTTCCAGTAAACTTAGAATCACAGTTTGAAACGATCATTTTTTGTATTCCATGTAATCGGAAAATCTGTTTCATAAAAATTTCTGCAATATCTGGAGCCTTATAAGTAGTTTTTACTGGTATAAAATGTGCTGCCTTGCTGAGTTTATCCACTACCACCATGATGGAATCATTTTGTTTCTAATTTTTTGGTAGTCCGGTAAAAAATCTATGCTTATGATCTCCCATTTCCAACTAGGTATAGGTAATGGCTGTAACAGTCCAGCCGGATTCTGATGTTCCACTTTTACTCTTTGACAGTCAAAGGATTTAGCTATGTATTCTGCTACTTCATCCTTCATCCTAGGCCAATAATAATATTTTTGTAACATAGTTATGGTTTTTCGATAACTTGGATGACCAGAATAATGACTTTTGTGCATCTCATCTAAAATCAAAATTTTTATCTTTCATACATTGGGCACATATAATCTATTCTTTTACAACAACAATCCATTTTCTTTTAACCTATAATCTGCCATAGAATTTTCAGAATTATTTTCTGTTGTCTTTTCATGTAAATTTTTGTACTCTTATCCGATTTAATCCAAAATATGATTTTCTAAATATGTTGTGTATATACTCATGGCTGAAATAAAATTTAACTTTGCATTATGACTTAAAGCATCAACAACCTTGTTCTCTTTACCCTTTATATGTTGAATTTCAACATCATATTCACTTAGAAAGGTTAGCCATCTAGCTTGTCTAGCATTAAAGTTCGTTTGATCTAGTAAATACTTTAGCCCCATGTTATCTGTCATCAAAGTAAATTTTCTACCAATAAGATGGTGACACCACATTTTTAAGGCGTGTATTACTGCTAATAATTCCAAATCATATGTAGAGTAGTTTTTCTCACGTATTTTCAGCTTTCGAGACTCATATGCAATAGCATGTCCCTCTTGTGTTATGACTCCATCGAGTCCATCATTACATGCGTCGATGCATACTATAAAATCTTTATTAGGATCTACAATTCTCATAATAGGTGTTGTAGTTAGTAATTCCTTCAACTTCTTAAAACTGCCTGCACACTTTTGATCCCATACAAAATTTTTCCCCTTCTTCTGTAAGGAGGTTATGGGGTTTGCAATCTTTGAAAAACCTTCTATGAATTTTCTATAATATCCTGTAATCCCCATAAATGATCGTATGTCCGACACATCCTTAGGAACCAACCATTCATTAATGGCTTTTATCTTATCGGGATCAACCGAAACTCCTTCCTTAGAGATTATGTGACCTAAATAATGAATCTTATCCTTGTGAATGTCACACTTACTAAACTTAGCATATAACTGATGATCTCTCAGAACTTGTAAAATAATACGCAGATGTTTGCCATGTTCTTCCTTACTTTTAGAATATACTAGAATGTCATCTATGAACACAATGATGAACTTATCCAAATACTTGTGCAGAATATTATTCATTAAGCACATAAATACTGCTGGGGCATTAGTCAACACAAATGGCATGACTACGAACTCATAATGTCCATATCGAGTTCTAAAGGCTGTTTTAAAAATATCCTTATCCTTCACACAAACTTGATGATATCCTAACCTTAAATCAATATTTGAAAATATTGTTGTTGCACGTCGCTGATCAAATAGATGGTCGATGCAGGGCAACGAATATCGATTCTTGATTGTCATCTTGTTCAGTTGGCGATAATCTATACAAAGCCTTAAAGTGCCACCCTTCTTCTTAACAAAAATAACATGCGCTCCCCAAGGAGACACGGTGGGTATTATATAGTTTTTATCAATCAATTCCTTCAACTGTGATTTTAACTCATTTAATTCCAATATATTCATCCTATATGGAGCTTTGGAGTTCGGTATCGCACTCGGTATCAGCTCAATGGTAAAGTCTAGATCCCTCTCCGGGGGTAATCCTAGAATCTCTTCTGGAAAAACATCCAGAAATTCTTTTAGGACAGGTATCTCTTCTAGTTTCAGTTTGTCCTCTTTAGTAATTAACTCCTCATGTACTACATTCACTGCAAACATCTTACATCCTTTTCTAACTTCTCTTTTCACTTGCATAGTTGAAATCTGTCTAAGTGATGTCTTTCTAGGAATACCCTTTACTTTTATTGTCTCTCCTTCATCATTTAGACACGTAAAACGTTTCTCATAACAATTCAAAATAACATGATGTGATTCTAACCAGTCCATTCCTATTAAGATGTCATAGGATCCTAAAGTTAAAACATTTAGCTTGGTTCGTGTCTTTAACAGATTCATAGAGAAAACAAAACTTTCAACAAAATCAGACACTTTTCTTTTTGTTCCTATTGCTAGTCTAACTAACCAAGATTTATTAAATTTTTCTGTGTTCAGATTAAAATTTTCTACAATATCTGGAGATCTATAACTCATGCTAGTGCCTGAATCAATCAAAATAGAAACAGGGTGGTTTTGTAGCATACCTTCAATCTCTACCATAGGGACTTGATGCTTTGCTTTCATATTGTTGGAGGGGACCCTTTGGGATCCTTAATTGTCATTAGTTACTATCTAATAGTATAGTTAAAGAAGCAGTTGGAGCGGGTGCAACTGCTCCAACCACATGTAAGATGTATAAATATACCTATCAAAGATGAATAAGATAGTTGAATGCATTCCATTCATCCCTTGTCTTGATTATATCTCTATGTATGTACTTACTCTCTGCTTGAATACAACATCTGGTGCCATTGCCGTCCTCTTCTGGTCTAGGTGACAACAACAACAGAGGGAGCCGGTTCAAACCTGCAAAAGATCGTGAGGAAAAGGAATCCCTACAAGAATCAAAGAAATGCTAACGTTGCTCGATTGCTAAAGCATTGTTGAAGAATTTCCTGCGTGCAAGAGAAAGAAGCTGATGGGAGCCATCAAGAACATGCAAGAAAGATGTTGTTAGCGCATTGAAGAAAGCCATTGCTCCTATCGGTGTAATGATTGGCGTGTGCTATGTTGGTTTAAAGTAAGAAATGATGCTCACTGAAGATTGTGCAAGGGAGATCATATACTAATTTCATAACCTGTTCGAGGAGAGATTGAAAGAAACCTACAAGAAATCAAAGATTGCATCATGTGCATGATAAAGAAATCTTCTACTACAAACATATTGCTTGGCGTTGATCAAGTCGTGGGCATGAAGGAAAAAGATTGTATATTTGTTTGCTGCCGACTAACTGAACACACAACAACTTTTACATTGAGCCATCTGAAATCTAACCACAAAAATAATGTAAATTAAATGTGTTCATGGGAAAATTAGAGTTATTAATGCTGGCTATGTATCAATTTGCAGGAGAGTGAGAATTGCTATAATGTTCAAATGATATCTCTGTCTATAATGTTGGAATGATATCTCTGTCGACTGCCCGACGTTTGAGGTGGTCTAAGCATAGATCAGTACAAGGTAGAACGATCTTAATGGTCCTATCGACAAGTTGATCGACTACATACATGGAGGATATGCGGGTACTACCCGACGTTTGAGGTGGTCTGACCACAGATCAATAGAAGGTAGAATGATCTTAATGGTCCCGTCTACAATTTGATCGACTACATACAAGGAGGGTATGCGAGACTCTGTACCTGCAGAATGGTTGGCTATTTCTTGTAGGCTCGACATAGCTATTGACTAGAATGATGATCATATACATTAAGAAAAATCGATGGACCCACCGACTGATAGGATGGAGGTGATGGTTGGAGACGTTGGTCAGCTTATAGTGATTCGATGACGGAGGGGTCGACACGTCATGTCCATTGACTACTCACTTCCACCAATCCATCAAAACTGCAAACAAATGACTTTCGAGGTAGCTGGCGATGATGGGATTCATATCCTCATAGTCGCGCCCGTTGATTTACAAACTCACAACAATGCTGGGCCAATTATCAGATAGAATGGTGGTTGTCACAACAATCGCTGTCTTGGTCAATCTGCAAAAATGTGATTACTAGATGTGTACATAAGTCTACAAGAAGCAAGGCAGGTCAGTGCTTGTTGGAGGAGTATGGTTCCATGAAAAAGCTAAGAATGATTGAGTCGACTTTCATAATTTTAATAACCTTGCTGAGGTCGACCATTTATTTCCACAGCTGGCTATCTAACTAACATTGAATGCTCATTTTTCGACTAATAACCCTTTTGACCAGCACTTATGTCGACTATATCTGTTTAACTAGTGATCATTTATGTTTTGGTACATGGCACTTTATTTCACGGGGGGTTCACTAGTGAGGCAATATCATATCACGTCCATTCATATTGGGGGGTTGAATACTCTTAAAAATCTCAAAAATATATTGCCTCATATTAAGGGGTCAAGGGGTTTTTTTTATTTGACATAGTAATATAAATATTGGGGGTTATTTTATTTGGGAGTGTTGAGGAATAACCTCCAAATCATGGGATGGATTCATACGTCCAAATCACGGGCTCAATTCATACCCACCTAAGACTTAAGGACCTTCCATTTTTATTTGATATTGCTTATGATCCTAAGTTTTGAATAAATTTGATAATAATGTACCAATGATAATATCGATGGAAGTCTCTTTGGATTATTGTCCTTGAGCAATGTAACATTCCGATAATTTCATAAAAATTTAAAAAAAAATTATACCAGCATTAAATGTTAAAATTGTGATTGCGGAAGTAATAAATGCTTGTTAAGGCAGTATTAAATAATAAAGTCATTAATGTATATAACAATTTAACTACTATGTCCTTTTAACTAATGATGCTTTAAGACAGTGATGTGTCTTACCTCCATAAAAATGATTATGACACTAATTTGTTTGTAGTTGTAATAACTGAAATTTCAAAACAATATAAGACGGAGTGCTCCTTGACAAGGTACTGACAGTTTTAATTTCGGGATGGTGATGAAAGGGTTACTGCGAGGTGCCCTGAGACTTACTTAGCTAATTAGCTAAATCATTTGTACCTGTCCTTCTTGCGAATATTCGCAGGTAAGGATAACAATGACAAAACAATGTTTAAGAGTATTTATATTTTCCAATTAGTCGTCTTATTTGGTTAAAGAAATTATAAGTACCTCCTTGTTTCAGGTATGGAATTCTATAGAAGTTCTAAATGTATTATTTAAAAAAAAAATACAAGTTGCAGAAGTTAATAATATTTAAACAGGGTTCAAAAGTACATTATCTTGGTAGAAATATCTATGCTTAAAAATCTTAAGATTAATTACTAGATTTGAAGAATGAATTGCTAATATGATTCTGCCAATATTTTCCAATTCATGAAACCTTTTACTACCAGGTGAAACGATTGATGGACAAATTCAATTTGAACTTTATTCCTTTATTATAACATCAAGTTTCACTTACTATTTCAATGCTTGGTATTTTATTTAAGATGACTGTGATAGCTTCTACTTTCTCCATTTATAATTTATATACATATGGATATAGTCTTGATATTTATAAAGTCAAAATCATATTTTATTTAAGAACATAATACAATATAAGTGTGGACCCTTTTTAACTATAGGGTGAACCATTCTAATGTGATATTGGTGCATTATTATAATAAACAACTTTTATATGGTTTATTGTAATAATATTACAATGTACCGATACTATTTTCTAACCTAAGTTCTAACTATCTAAATCTTATATGCATGCGATTATTACCAATACAAACTTTTGATTTATGTAATCATGCATTCGATGGTTAATACCATAGCAATGAAGCGATATACAATGCAATCCTGACCTTACTCTATGTATTGATAATGAACGACATTACACCAAGCATTAAATACGACACTGGTAAGGAAGTGACGGTTATTAATGTCGCTACTACACGATCTGACAGGTTGATGGTGTCTCGTCCAAACATTAATGGTTTTGAACCAACTCTTTAGTGGAGTGTAATGTCGTCTATCCACGTTGTCAAACCACGTGAAGCCTAGTTAAAATGTGACTCACGAAATCGAACTATGCATAGTGAACAAGCAGCTCTCCTCCGAACTGTACATGGGATTGACTCCTTGGCATTGTCGTAGCTGTTACAATAAATGAGGTATTTATGTTATGGTTGTCCAATTCTCAAAGCACCAGGCTGTCAACTTCTCGCTCGTCGATCACAATAGATCTGGGTCGTTGAATGATAAACTCTAAATTCTCGTTGTAAGTAATGCTGGAGGGTTTCTCAGTCTTCACTTTCACGTTTTGGAGTTAGAGTGTGAGGCCAACACGCTGCTAAAACTTAGGGTTAGCAAGTTTGCTTGGAGTTTGGAACCCGCGACCTCTGCGTTATTTTAATGGTGTTTTGCAGACCTGTAAGTGAATGCTCAGTAGTTGATACCACGACCTTGGTGTGGTTTCTATTTCAGGGTGAAAGTCTATTTTTATAGTGATGGGGTTGGATCTTTTGCCTTTCCACTCAAGGTAATACGTCTCTATGTTCCATCATTGAAATTTGAGTTTTCATATATCCTTTATTTTGATTCATTCTAATTTATTTAGATGTATGTTTCACTTGCAGGGTCAATCAAAGGGCTAACATCCAAGCTTGCTGGACAAATGAACGTCGAGGACTCCGCCATCCTGGTAAGTCTCGAGTTCATCCATAACCCTGGACTCATCGGAAGTTAAAACATTATTCTCAGTAAAAGAGTTAGGTTAATCCGTAAGCAATGATAATGTTTAGACTGAGTTTTTGTGTTGCCAAGGCTTCAAGCCTGCATTGTAAACTGAAAATATTTTACAATGGCATCTTCGCCATAGTACAGCTTGCAAGCTTCGCTTTAAAGGATTGAAAGTCATTTGACTTGGTATTATAATACTGGTTTTTAATTACAAAAGAAAAGAAATGTTGTGTTGTTCTTTTTTTTGTATTTGGTACTGTTAAAGTTGTTGCGAATACTGTAGTTTGACGCTCAATCTAAAGAAATGAGCTTCTGTAGTTAGATTTTGGAAATAAATAAGAATGGAGGTTTTGAAAAATTTCGATTTGAACTGTAAGAAAAGTAATTTAATAAATAGGCCTTAAAGTTTTAGTGACAAAGTATTGTTTCCAAAGTCGTAAATGAAATTACAATGTAAAAAAAAAAAAAAAAATAATATTTACAGGGTTGAAACCTTGTTCCTGTGTGAGCATAACTTGAATTACTTCTTGCTCGGTTTGATATGTAGAAGATATGGGTTTTGAAGCTCAAGTACTGCCTGTGTGTCTTCTATCAATAATGTTTAAAACAATTGTAATGAAAAGTCGAGAGTCAACCTAGGGTTTTGAAGTGAAATTGTAAGAATAATGGGATTTGAACAAGGATTCAAACTTCACCTTTGGTTTAAAAAGTGATAGAAAACAAATACTAGAAAATTTTATGAAATAAAAATAAATACTAAGATTTATATAATACTGTTCTGCAATGTCTTTGCATGTAAATATTGTAACTCTGCTTTCAAAGCTTATAATGACTCTCAAAAAGGAACATATTTATTTTTATAACTGTTGAAAAGAAAATTCAAAGATATCGAAGAAATAAATATTATGAAATATTCAAGATGCTAGATGGTCTAAAACAATTGTTACAATTCATAAATAATTAGTAAGGTAAGAATAATTGGTAAGTATTTAAACTATAGTTTTCTGTGCGAGGATGAAGTATTTTACTTCTGTAATTTGATGAATTAATTGCTATGCTGGCATTTTAATTGAAACTGTTCTGTGATTTAAGATCAATCTTTCTTGGCTCACTGGAACCAAGAAAAGTTTGGTCAATGTTTCTTGACTAATTATTTATTTCAACTTTTTGCATTCTTCTTTAATTTTTTCACATTTCTAGTTAGGAATAGTTGTTAGATTGAGTTATATTTGGCATATTCATAATTGTAATTTCAATTCTTATATGCATGGCATCTGTTTTAATATTATATTGGAATTAACATGAACATAGGTGAAAATCTAAATCCTTATTTAGATACCCTATGTGTTATCGTTACCATGAAATGGTATCATATAAGTTTCACTATTTGTGTATATTTATAACTATTGCACGCTTGAAACCTAACAATGGATATTTTCCCCTATCTAGATATAACCCAAGAAAAGGTAACTAAATGTTGTTAATTCCCGTGATTGCAAGAATAAATGTAGAGGAAGTGGAGGCAATTCATTGGATCTTGTGAATGACCCAAATCCAAGCTATGCACATGATCATATGGTTTTATTGAAAAGTAAAAGGAATTTTTCTATGTTCATTTGGGTTCAAACATCGACAATGATGTTTTTTTTTATAGGAAGGTAGGGGCATCCTTCCACAAAAGGGTTTCAATTTTGCATTTTTATGGAGATTAATTTATTAAGCTTATAGAAAACATGAGTTATCTATGGCTATATTTGTATTACATGATATAAAATTGGTAGATTGGTAGGTTGTGGTGTGGAACATTTGCAATTATCATATTTTCTAAGCATCGCACTAACAATTGGACTATCATTCTTTTACATTCTTTGTTAATATGTTGATCCCTTGACTAGGTTTTGTTTTATGCTTTTTTCCTTCCCCGGTACTTTATTTCTTTGGGTGTTCCACTCTCCAATGCTACAAATTGTCGGTCACCCCTGTAATCCTAGTGGGATCATTGTTAGAATTGTACTATTATTTTATTTAGCATCGTGTTTGCTTATACTAAGATGTGGCAGGGCTCCTGTTTGTTACAACTTGATAATATGATATAAAGGGGGTGTTAAAAATGGGTTGATAAAAATGGATACCTACAATATCTAGTGAAACTAGGGGTTTTCTTAATTGGAAAGGCATATTGGGAGGGGGGTTCAACAATACAATTTTAGGATGCATTTTCCAATATTTAGTGAAATTAGGGGTATTCTTTAATATCACGCGAACGATCGTGCTATGCAACAAGTTCATTGAGTGAACCCCCCATGCTTTATTTTTGCGCTTTGGATCGATGTAGTTTCTTTGATGGGTATTATAAACAAATGGTCTATGGTCCTTATAAATTTCATGTATTTGGTCGATATAATGCATTCGACGGAATTTTATTGTTCGGTTGTAAATGGTCGATGTAAAATATGGTTGGAATTTAAAGTGGTTGAGTCACTATCATAGTAAAAATATAGTCGAAGTTCGACTTGTAAATTTTGGTCGGTTTGTAAATTATGGTCAACCATATATGGTCAGTCTTACTTTTTCGTCAACACTTGGTTACGGTTGTCGAAATAATTGGTCGAGTCTATTGTAAAACAAGTCAGTCAAAGTTTCATATAAAGGGTTGTTCAAGTTTATTGAACCATTTCATAAAGTGTAAATCAGGTCAGTCTCTTGTCGACCCTTGTAAGTTGAGTCGATTCAGGTCTAGTCGAGTCGAGTCGACAAATATTAGTCGGTATCGACCACAAGCAGCAGTGACACATTCGAAACTTACAAGAAGCCTCACGACAGCTGAGTCTATGAAAAGCATGTATTCAAGAAGAAGACATCTATACCACACAGAGAAAGCGCTTCACTTTACTAATGACAAAAGAACACTTAAATTGATCAAGCCCCTGGTACTGAAATGGATAAGCATATCTTGAACGTCATTTCAGACATTTTGCAGGAATTTGGTGAGTTGGTGCAATGGCAGAGCGTAGAATCCCAGAAGCTCCTGGACCGTGGAAGATGAATCTGGTAGGAAGGTGAAAGGGGTAAGCAGCTCGATTGGCCACTACCCGACTGCTGACAGAGACTAAAGGAATCGCAGTTCATGGTTGTTAATGTTTCCTTCGGGATGTGGAAATATTTTGAGGTGGAGGAGATGTTGGAGGGGACCCTTCGAGATCCTTAGTTGTCATTAGTTACTATGTAATAGTATAGTTAAAGAAGTAGTTGGAGTGGGTGCAACAACTCCAACCACCTGTAAGATGTATAAATATACCTATCAAAGATGAATAAGATAGCTGAATGCATTTCGATCATCCCTTGTCTTGATTATATCTCTGTGTATGTACTTACTCTCTGCTTGAATACAACACCTCTTGCCTAGAGCTACATTAATTTTGGGCATATCTCTTGCCAAGTCTCCCACAATAGGTTCATCTTGTATGGAATGAATATTATTGGTTGTCTGTTTCTTATTGGGACAATTTGAAGCATAATGGGGACCTTGAAACTCAAAACATTTTATAGGTGTCCTCTGGTCATTAGTTCTGGTAACATTCGATGTATTTCTAGGAGCTGTAAAATTCTATTGCTGATTATTTCCGGGACTGTTTCCTTGGAAACTCCGATTTGGTAAGTTTTTCTTTTGAAAACCAGAATTTCCATTGAACCTGAAATTCTTCTTCTTTAGCTCAAAGTTACTGGGTTTATGATTTTTTCAGTTAGATATCCCTTCTCTTTTCCGGTTCTGATCATAGCAGAAAGTTGCTTTCCTCGTGGCTTATTCTAAGGTCTTTGGATTGTCATACTCTATTATGTCCTTGATGTTGAAAGGTAGACAACTCAGATACCTCTGAATCTTTGGTTTCTCCTCTGCAAGGTATGGCACATACATCAGTAAATTCAGAAATTTGTTGTTCATCTCTTTCATGTTCATGGTTCCCAGTCTTAAATCATAAAATTCCTTGGATTTTTCTTCGGAATATTGTTCAGATAGGAACTTCTTCTTGAAGTACCATTTAAAAGTGCTCCAGTTCACATCCTTGTCCTTGATGCCCTTCACTCTTTTGATGTCCTACCACCAAATGTCTGCCTTCCCTATCAGGTTGTATATGGCCATCTTTGCTTTCAATGATTATGAATAATCATAGATTTGAAAGTATTTCTTCATACCGAACAGCCATGCTTCAGCTGTCTCTCCTTTCTCAGTGTCACCATTGAAAGTTGGGGGTTTGATCTTCTTGAACTCCCTAGAAATCTGTTCATAATGTTATGGATTTTTCTTTATGGTTTGTAATCCCCTTCACTGCTATCACTTGAATAATTAAGTTTCTTTTTACGTATCTCATTTGTAGCTCCTGATGATGTTGAACTGTTATTCCCATCATCAGTTCTCACTTTCATACCCTTGTTCTGATGAGGTAAGTCTTCAGCCTTGGAGGTATTTTCAACCCTTCTATCCTATTCATTAGTTGCGCACTGGTCGAACAGTACTTGGTTCAGTTCTTCTTTTGCCTTAATAATTCTCTCATTATCCTGTTTAACAGATCTAATTTCTACTTTCAACTCCTGAAATGCACATAACAATTCTGATGAATTGTCATTCAATTCACCATGGACCTCTTCTTCATAATGTTATCCCGTGCTATTGTTGGTATGACTGTTCGGTCGAAATATGTCCTCCATGTGTTTAGCTGATCCTTCCATACCTATAACTTAGAAAACAAATTTATGTATAACAAAATAATTTAACTTGAATTAGTAAAAATTTATGCTGTCATAATTTTTTTTTTTGCGTGTTCTTTGGACCTTTTCAGGCCGAGAGTTCGAATATGAGCTCTGATACCACATGTAACATCCCGAAAAATTTACAAGAATTTATAAATTTTAAAGTAGCAATAAATACTGAAATTGCTAATGCGGAAATAAAATAATGGTTAAATCTTTTAACTAAAATAATTAATGATATCGACACATCGTAGTTCTTAAAAAAAATTACGACGATAGTTTTGTTTAAGCTAAATTTTAAATCTATTTGCTGTATTTAAACTCTCTTACGATAAAATCTTTTTGACACAATACTCACAGTTTGCTTTTGGATGATGACGAAGGGGTCCTACAAGTTACCTTGAGGTTTACTTAGATATGATAGCTAAAGCATTTGAACCTGTTTCTTTGTGCAGATATGCAGGTAACAACATTATGATAATTCGAGTGTTAAGAGTAATTCTAAATATGTTTTTCAGTTAACCGTCAAAGCTTTATGATAACTCTAAGTACTTCTTTGCATGATAATTATTAATGGTATGGATCTCTGTCTTATTTATGTATATATTACCTTGACTATACTTATAAGTCATAGAAGTCGTGACTATTAGTAACTATGCTAGAATCTTTAGTGATACTTCATTAAAAGATACTTACACTATGAACTTCTCAATTATGTGCTAGATTACAATGTATATGTGCCATTATGATCCTGTCAACACTTCTCCAATTTGCAAAGAGTAGTTTTATCGTGAAAGTTTCAACTTGTATAATGCTCTATATTATAGAAACATGAAACAAATAGTTTATTTTGAATACATGGATACATTGGAAATTATAAATATAACTAAAGTATTTTTATGCATTTCTCATTTTATAAATGCATGAAAAATCATATTATTATAGCAATGTTTACTATCATCCTACCATCATATTTATGATGATTCTATTGTGAGAATTGCAAAACTATAGGGTTGGAACTTTCTAATCTAATATTTATATATTGTGTTATACAATGCCATGTGAACAAATAATACGATGTGCAAAATTGAATTCTAACTATACACTAAGTATTGAATATGACTTATGTCATATATATATAAACCATGCATTCAATTGACAATACAGTGGAGAAGATATGGATTAAATGTTGCAACTCTAAGTCTTTGCTCTGACATGTGAAATTGATAGGAATTGAATGTAGTGGCGTTAACATGCTGGCAAACTGTCGAAACTGGTCATAGCCTTAAATTCACCTGCCTACTGTGTTGTGTGGAATCCTTGTGAGTGCCATCATGGTTGTGGTTCACATGATAGTAGTTCCAAGTACTACCAATACACCGAGCTCTATTCTGTGTTGTCTCTTGGTCTACTGAGCTGGCATCATAGTGGATGTGATAATAAATATGGCATTTAAACATGGTTGTTGCCCGAACTTCGACGTGCATTGCTGGCTTCTTCTCCATCGTTGATCTCATGTGTTCTTGGTTTTTTGAATGAAACCCTAGTCCTTCGTTATGAATTGCATCGAAATGGTTCTTGGTTTTTATTTTGCTCTGGTGGTGGTAATGTGGAGAGGTCGACCATTTGCTATAATGTAGGGTTTGGTATTTTATGGTTTGGAGGACTCCTTCCTTGAGTTCGAACCCTGAACCTGTGCGAAAATTTATTTGTTTTAGGTTTTTCTTTTCTTGTAGAGCCGAGCCATTATGTAGTTTTGAATGGAGTAATAAGAATAGATGTCAGAGTTTTATTGTAGTCTTAAAACTTGGGTTCGATTCTCTTGCAAGGATAGCTCATTTCTAAGAAATTGAAACCCTCTTCTCTGTGTTTGATAGATGGCTCCATCGTTATTTTTTTCTTAAGGTGTCTCTTGATCCAAAGCTGCATACACAGGTAATGTCTCAACCTTAAAGTGTTTATGTTATCTAATGCATCGATATTTATCTCTGTAGTTTCTCGTTTAACCACCTGTGAGTTTTTGTCGCAGGTTGTAATTCGTCGAAGGTTACTATGCTTGAAGCTAGGTTGGAGGAAGCTGCTCTACCACTCGGTAAGCCTCGGTGGTTCTTTCCTTTGTACATTATCCTATCCTATTGTGGCCGAATCTTGATGTTTGACGAGACTGTTCTATTTTTGGTTCCCGTCAAGGTTTTGGCCGGTGTTTGAAATTTTGGAGAGTAAATGACAAGAGTCTAGAGGTTGGAACCCTCAGCTTGTCCTGATACTTTGGTCCGTAGTGTTTCATTGTAACTCTGGTTGAAAATGTAACTTGTTGTAGATGTGTATGTTTTAAAGGGATGAACCCTCAATCATTTTAATGGAGAAATATGAAGTGTTTAAGAAAACTTCATAAAGTTTCTGTGTGATATATAAGTTTAATTAAGTTAATGTTTAAGTAGTTAATAAAGTATTTTTTGTGAAAGTCAAGAGCCATGGTCGAACTCTTTTCTGTGAAAAGAATGGTCCTGTACTATAATGCTGATACTTTTATTTGAATGGTAATATGAGTTTGTATTTGAAACATATCTTAAAATAGTTTTTCCGAACAGTTTCTATGTTTATAAAAGTTGATACTTTGGCTAGAAAATACAGTGTTGATTTAGGCCAAGAGCCGTGGGTTAACTTAACTCACAAACGAGAAAATGTGTGTTTAAATGGTTTAGGTTGAAATTGGAATGGTGATGAGATTCATTTTTGTAATGAACCTTAACTTGAATGAACATTACGATTGATAAAAATAATAATGCTATTGTCTGGATTTATCTTGTATAGTTAGCTGTCGTGATGTGATAGTATATATATATATATATATATATAATAGTAATATATTTAGTTTTAGGAACTGATAATACCTGAGTTATTACTTCAAATATAAGGGTTTAACTGTCGACTAGTTATAGACCTGTCAGATATTGTAAAAGATTCGTTTTCTCTGTTGAGCTAGGGTTTTGCCTAACATGAAAGTGTTTGAAATTTAGTATTTGTAGTTGATACTAAATCAAAATATGAAATATAAATACTGCAATGAAAATAGTAATATACACTGATATTATTATTTGGGAATGATAAACATCTATTTATCGTCATATGTACTAAGTAGCAACTATGTATAAAATATCTAGTTTCCTTCTCAGAATAATTTCAGCATACTCACAATGCACATTCCACTTAGCCTCCCTATTTGAATCTCTCAGTGATCACCTGATACACTTGAGGAATTATTTCTACAGAAAATAATGTAGAGCTCCCTGGCCAATTCGAATTGACTTATCTAGGATGCCTAGGTCTTTTTAGTGGTTAACCTGGTCATTAATGAGCTAATTGCTCTGTTCCACCCACCTGAGGGAAAATGCCACAATTTTAGGGGTTGTTGTCACATAACCAACAGCTAGTGGTGGATTGCAAATGTTGACACCTGTCCCATGCCTTCTAACAGCTTCCATTCCTCCTAGTGGGTCAGTGAACACTCATTTAACAGTTCGCTTGGGTGTTTGTCTCCTGTCTTAATTTATTAAATAATAATAATATGTTATTACAATCATCCTTGACTAGATTTGGTCATAATTACAAAAATTTGTAATTATAATTTAACATAATGTTTTTGCAAATAAAATAAATTGTCTTAAAATTTGGGTAGGTGACACTATACTTGTATTTACATGATACGAAATTGGTAGATTAGCAGGCTATGCTGTGAAACATCTACAATTGTCATCTTTTCTAAGCATTACATTGACTATTGGACTATCTGTCTTTAACATTATTTGTTACATTAATCACCTGATGGGGTTTCCTTTTACGCATTTTTCCTTTCCCACTAATATTTTGTTGGGTCTTCGACTATCCAACGCTACAAATTGATCAGTCGCCCCTACAATCCTGGTGGGATCATTATTAGCATTAAACTATTATTTTATTTAGCATCATGTTTTCTTATACTAAGATGTGTCACGGATCCTGTTTGTTACAACTTGATAATATGATATAAAGGGGGTATTAAAAATGGCTTGATAAAAATGGATACCTACAATATCTGATGAAACTAGGGGTTTTATTAATTGGAAATGTATATTGGGAGGGGGGTTCAACAATACAATTTTAGGAGCCATTTTCAAATATTTAGTGAAATTAGGGATATTCTTTAAAATCCTGTGAACGATTGTGCTATGTAACAAGTTCACTAAGTGAAACCCTCATGTTAATGATAAAGCCTTTTGTACACTTATAAAATTTTATCCATTTTTTCAAAGAGCTTCCCATGACCTAATTTCTTGATAAATTTATGATATATGGGAAGAATGTGTCTATAACTAGGTGTGTTGTAGGATCTATTTAATAACATAAGCACCAATTTGGGGTCCTTCTCTACTTTAACCATTTTGATAATGGTGTATGGGCTTATGCCACTTTAATATCCATTTTTACAGGCATTTCCATATCCTTCGCCCTTGCTATGTCTATGCTTGACTTTGTCTTTGGCTTAGATTCTCTAAAACTACTACATTGATAATGTTTTGAGATGCAAAGAGGATTGAAATCATGCTTAGGAATTGTTGACTAATCATATGCTGACTAAGTTAGAATTGTGTGAATTCAGAGTGCTCTGTGCCATGAGGCTTCTTTTCAGTAGACTTAAGGCTTAAGGGGATATTTCTTTCAGGGTTAAGAGAATCATCAACAATTCTATGTCCAGAACAGGGGACTGATGATCATTGTTCTGTAGAAATTTTCCTTGGAATCCCGCCCTTGAGCTCGTGGTTGCACATTTTGTGAAACAATTAAAAAAAATTTGGCGAAGGCCAAGTTATGCCAAAATATCCGAAAGAAGGCACAAATTTTAGTCTACTCAGTAAACGTATGAGATGCTCCTTGTCCAATAATCTCCAATCAGGAAACTTTTGCATAGAATATTTTTTTAGAATGAAGATTGGTCATTTCAATGGATTGAAGAATGAACATAAAAGAGTGGATTACAGAATAACATTGAAGTTCTCTCAATGCCAATTTGTTGTAAACATATATTTTAGTCAAACAAGCCTTACCTTGATGTTGCCGTGACAATACAATAATGAGTTTACTAATGCCAAAATTTTTAAAAGCTCCATTTTCATCTCCATTGATAAATCTTTTGAAGAGGATCTCTTTTCCATGCATTTGGCCAACAATTTCCCCCTAGTTTCATCGGTTCCTTTATTTAGTGGAATTTAAATCTCGCTATATCATACAAAACACTCTTCACACTACACCAATTACAAAAATGCACACATACTCAGGTTTCCATATCTATACTCGATAAGTTTTCTTGCTTTGGGAATTTTATTTCTAGTGGTTTATGAATGTATAACTACTTACTATAATCCAAACAAGCTATTCAAACCTAGCAAAGTGATTGTTAGATTTATTTTTGCAGTACTTGAGGGACTATTTACTAAGAAACTTTAGGAGACGATTGATTACAGACTTAAATATTGATAGAGACATTCAACAACCTTCTGTTCTGGAGTTGATAAAATTGATGGTATCATGTGAGAGCATCTTACTACTCTCTTGAACTACACTAATTCTACATTGCGTTCTAACAAGGTATTTATTGAGGCCCTTTCTGCACATATGCACAATTGGATAGAAAGGGATTATTATTTGAAACAAGTTTGTGAGTTGGATGCTCCTATTAAGATTTCAATTCAGGCATGCCAAGCATTGTTCTTTAGTTCTCTTTTAGCATTGTGCATTGTTTTTTCAAGCCCAAAATCATTCCATAATTCTGTATTGCATTTTTGGCATCTCTGAGAAGCCACTAATGAACTTTTATATACCTAGTTCTTTTGCCCTAATTGATGGGACATCCATCACAAAGAAGGGTCATCAATATCAATTTTTTTTTAACTACTCAGACATAGTCGCTATAGCGACAGAGCAAACATAGTAATTTATGTTTCGTGCAATGTTATTCCATGGCTATAAAAACAATCATTTCGTCGCTATAGTCACAAAACCATCGCTATAGAGACGATTTGTCATGAACATAGCGACAAATTTGCTATACAAGAGACAGAATGATCCTCGCTTGTATATCAAAATTGTCGTTATGTCAATGTCTAGCAGTCTCTATAGTGACAACGCACCGTCTCTATAGCGATGATCCGTCATGAACATAGCAACATATTTTCTATAAAAGTGACACAATGATGGTCTCTATGTGCATGATGAAAAGTCTCTATAGCGACAGTTCGTCGTTGCCCAGGAAAGAAACCACCAATTTCTTTATGTCATTATAGCGACAACGTCTTGTCACTATAGTGACAAAGACCTGTCTATTTAGCGACGATGTTTGACAAACCAATGCTTCTATAGTGACAAAGAACGACCATCCACTCATGCCACAGGTCATCTCTTTCATGTCACGATAGCGATGAAAGGTTCGAAGTGTGGCTAGAGTGACGAAAATGTTGCGACAAAAATATGGGGTCATGTTCGTCGCTATAGTGATGCACAATTGTTGCAATAGAAACGATTTTATGTGGGAAATTGTGCACATGTACCAATGAATTATGCTGCCACAAGAATTTACAATATACATGAATTGGGGGATTTGTAGGGATCCATTTGTACCCTAGAAATCCTAGAATGGTGTGGCATAATTCTCTCCACAAAACCTAGCAAGAAATGTTGCCATGATTATGTAAGGAGGCATTAGATGTGGGGTATAATCTCTTGTCTCTCAATTTGAAACTTTTCCCTTTTACCCATCAAATCCTCAATATCATGTGATATTCTAATTATATATTTTGTATCCATTCCTTCTTTAGAAAAATGACTAGAATAGGGAACTTATATTATGCATCCAAAGTAGAAGGTTGAAAGGATGCAATGGCTATGTAATATATTCTCTTGATCAACCTCTCTTCCATGTCAACTTTCGTAAGTAGCCATGAAATCATTTCAGGATGTGGAAAAAAAAAATTTATAGACACCCTATGGAGACCTGATATTCTTATATTTTGATAAACCTATAGGTCATTAACGTCTTCTCTAGGGATTCCTGAATAATGCTCATGTTTGAAAATTTGATATATCTTTCCCCATTTGTAAGTTGGTTCCACTTTATTTTGCGATATGTGTCACCATAATGCACCCTAAGTACAATAGTAACTTCATCGCCATTAGATGATGACACTTGTGCACACTATTGTTCTTTTGCTTGGCCCTTTTGTAAGCCATTTTGTGGTTATAGACCTCATTATTTTCATTAAAGGAAGCCACTAGATGGTTCTTTATGGTCAGAGCTATATCAATAGATGGGAAAAAAAAACATTCCCACACAAATTTGTATACATTGCTTGGAATTGTCTTTTCCTTAGAGATACTTCTCACATCACTGATTTCATGTTCCAGTTTTAGCAAACTAGTCATTGCATTACAATTTGGATGATCACATAAAGCTTCATGCATATCTAGTGTTTGTCCCATAATAGTATAATGATAAAAATAAAACAAAGGAATAGAATCTAGACTTAATTGGGTGGACTGCATGATCATGCCACAAAAAAATATTCCTGGACTTCTACTTAGACTATAAACTAGGATATTTTGAATATGGATCAATGCTTCTTGGGATACTAGATTAAACAATAGGGCCGCTTGATTTTTTTCTTGATGCTTTCTAATTAGAACTATATGAATAGAGGGAAAAAAAACCACACAAATGTGTATACACTACTTTCAATTGTCATTTCCTTAGAGATACTTATTTTTACACTTTTCACATCATTGATTTTTTGTTCCCGTTTAGAAAAGTAGATATTGCAAAAAAAAAAGCCTACACAAGTCTGTATATGTTGCTTGCAACTGTCTTTTCCTTGGATATCCTTTCTAGATATACTTTCTTTTACACTTTTTGCATCACCAAATTCTCATTCCAGTTTTAGCAAACTAGACATTGCAATATCTTTGATAGAGACTTTGAATTGATTAACTAGTCGCCTTCGATCAAGATTCCATACATAGAAACAAAGACTGCTTTTGTTTTGCTTCAATAAAACAACTTCTCTTGTTGCAAACAACTTTAACTTTGCCACATGCCATTCTCAAATTGATCTTTCTCTAAAGAAATGAGTAGATGTTCCTCTATTGATTTGCTTCTTTCATAGCCTAGTTGTGTTTTGTTTTCTTTATGGCTTCTGGTTGTTGTTTTTCTAATGTTATCTCTTTGCATATTTCATAGGTGTAAATGGAAAACAAAACTAATTAGGTTATTTATGCAAAAGAATGGAGAGAACAAAGGGACAAAAAAAAAATTTCTCTACGCTAGTGCCTTTGCAGGTTATATAAGAAAAGGTATGGATGCCAATGCCTATCGCAAAAGGGTGATCGGGTGTGGAATAAAAAATGCTAGAATGAAAGAAATTGACTATTCCCTACTAGTTTCCATTTTTTGGGCTAAGCAATTTTCACTTTGAAGTAGGGAGTTGCTTATTTGATGCATTGGTTGTGCTGCTACATTTATGATATTCAACAACTAAAATAAGCGAAGGAATTGTGAACCACTTCTATTCTAGCTTGCAGCAGTACAATGACCGTGGTGCAATTGAATCCCTGCACTCGGATTTGGAAACTGACTATTTATCATAATGGCATAGTGTAACAGATGAAATTTATTTGAATTGAATGTCCCAATCCACTTAAGAACCAAATCATAAAATTATGTATGGGCTATGGGCTAATATATTTTGCATTAAATGGTTTTAGAATTGGTTGAATGTTCCAATTGTTGTTTGGTCATTTCCAAAAATAACAAAATACTTACATTTTAATAGTGCAATACAAAATAATTCTATAATCTATTGTTCCATGATCAGACACCAAATTTCGGTCACTTTGAACCATTGTTGTCATATTAATCAACAGAAAATCCAAGGCATGGTCCCCATCAAGCATCTAGAAGCATTGTTGAAAACTTATGTACCATTGGAGAAATTGAAACTACTCCTTATCGACCAATGCTTTTGGAAGAAGATGTTTATCGAGTTGTTCTCCTAAATAGGAATTGTAATCAATATTTATTTGAATCTATTTCAACATTGACAATGTTCTTTGATAGTCAAACTCTTAGAAAAGCAATTGCACACACTTTCTTCAATTGTTTAGTTTCACATGACGGAAGAGTAATAGAATGCATGCATACGTACCTTAATGCAAATAATTTTTTTGAAAACGCATGTGTTAGTGGTTGGGAAACATACATTATATAGTTTCGAAAGCCATATATCATTGGACAAATAGAACAGGATCAATTTTGTTGGAATTAATTGCAACCAACTAGCGAACCCATATTTATTGCAGATTAGTTTTAAATTATGTATCTGGATATGTAGATGACTCTAGAAGGGACATGCCATGCTTCTCGGGAATGGAGAACTTCCTTCCCAGCAGGGCATAGTTATTGTATTACTCATTTTAATGATAATGAAAAGCTAAGAAGAGTGACTTAGCTCTGTTTTTGATGTTGTGGTTCGAATGAAGTTGTGTCGTTCCTCTGTCCCCTTTTTTGTGTTATCAGAGTAGTTTGTTATCCTGCCTATGAGAGTACTGATCAGAGCAAGTAAAAGAGAGGCCACCAGAGTTGAAACTTTGTGTCTAAAAGTACTGACTCTGAACAAAAAAGGAGAATGCTTCAATGAGAAAGAATATGTGTGTTTGAGAGTGTTGAGTCTGCGCAGAAAGGAGACGTAGTTGTTGATTGCAGGAGCAGTGTTTGTGTGTAAGAAAAAGGGGAACGCCATAGGAAAGAGAGCAGTAGCTCTGTATTTCTTTAAAACTCCTCCTCCAGCTTGTAGATCGGAACTTGTTAGCTGCTATATTTTTGACAAAGGGACACACCTCTCAACAAGGAAGAAGAGTCCGCGAAGGAAGCTCATGCGTAACTGTTGAAAAAAATAGAGGGTTGAGCATGTGAGTCAGCCTCGTAAAAGATCGAATTTGGTGTGTGGACTTGGATTCAAGAGAATAATGGAATTACTGATTGGGAGAGATTAGTCTGTGAGAGCAAAGTGCAGGGTGATCATGCTGTACCATTTGTGTTGAAAGTAAAAAAAAGGACTGCATTGAAGAGGAGGTCAAGCCCGATTCAAAGTTGTAGAGAAAAAAAAACCAGCAAGGAAGCCGAGGAGGAACATTAAAATAGAGTACTTGGCCTACAGTTGCAAAGAAGAAATTTCAGAAATCCTGAGCCATGGCGCCAAGCGGTATCGCAGCACAGCCTAAATTCCACCCTTGACTGGTAAGAATTATGAATTTTGGTCTATAAAAATGAAAATTCTTCTTTGTTCACAAGATTTATGGGATTTAATTTAGAATGGGTATATAGAACCCCCTGATGAGGCAAGCTATTTGGCCTTAACACAAGCATAGAAAGATTTGTTGAAAAACAACAAGAAGAAAGATGCTAAAGCACTTTATGTCATCCAGCAAGCCATTGATGATTCGATTTTTCCTAGAATAGCATCTGTAAGCAAGTCCAAAGATGCATGGGACATCTTAGAGACCGTTTATCAGGGTTTAAGTAAGGTGAAGGTTGCAAAATTACAAACCTTCAAGAAATTTTTTGAGAATCTGCAAATGAATAAGACACAGACTGTAGATCAATTTCAAAATCACCTAATGACAATAGTGAACCAGATGAGAACCCATGGTGAACATATTTATGACCAAAAGGTGGTGGAAAAGGTATTAAGAAGTCTGCCCAACAAATTTGATGGTGTGGTTGTGGCAATTAAGGAGTCAAAGGATTTGACTCAGCTCTCCATCGATGAGCTGATGGGATCTGTGTTATCCCATGAGTCTAGGGTAAATAGAAGCTCAAACTTTTCACTTGATACTACCTTCAATACATAATTAATAGTAGGAAGAGGAAATCCATTCTATAGCGGCAGAGGTAGACTTCAAGTTCAAAGAGAAAAAGAATCGAATATAAATAGGACCGGTAGGTATGTCCAAAACCCAAATTCAGGAAACTTCAGAACCATAAGTAATAAGTTTTATCAACAGCAGAATCAAAGAATTGATAAATCTAAAATTCAGTGTTTCTATTGTAAGAAATTTGAGCATTATGCTAGGGAGTGTAGAAAGAAAGAAGCAGATTCCAGAAAGTAATCTGCAAATCTAGTTGAGAAATCAGAAGATAAAATTGATTCAGTTCTTATTACTTGCAATGTTGCACAAGAGAATCCAAATGATGTATGGTTTCTAGACAATGGTTGTAGAAATCACATGTATGGCAACAAGGAGGTGTTCACTGATCTAGATAGTTCGGTACAGTTTGAAGTGAAGTTTGGAGATAACAATAAAGTGTCAGTTAATGGCATAGGTATGATTAATGTATTTGCAAAAAATGGAGATAAAAGGCATATTAATGATGTGTATTTTGTTCCTGGTCTGAAATACAATTTAATCAGCATTGGACAACTAATGGACAAAGGTTATAAGGTAATTTTCAACCATGACACTTGCACAATTCTTGACAAGAATCCTAGAAAAGGGTTGATTGCAAAGGTTAAAATAACTAAAAATAGAATGTTTCCACTTACATTAAAGAGTGAAATTCAGAATTATGTGAATGCATATAAAGTTCAAAGTCTGGATCGGTCTTGGCTTTGGCACTTGAGGTATGGACATTTGTATTTTGGGGGATTAAGCTTATTACAGAAAAATCAAACGGTTAGAGGGTTTCCACCAATTGAATAACCAACAAGCTCATGTGAGAGTTGTATCTTAGCAAAACATCATAGAGAAGCTTTCCTGGTAGGCACTTCGTATCGAGCAAAAGAACCTCTGGAGATAGTTCATACAGATTTGTGTGGACCAATGCAGGATCCATCATTGGCTAGAAATTTATACTTTCTAACCTTTATTGATGATTACAGACGGAAAACATGGGTATATTGTGTTAAACAAAAATTATAAACTTTTGAAGTGTTCAAGAATTTTAAAACCTTAGTTGAAAAGCAAGTGGAAAATCAAAGTATTGAGGTTTGATAGAGGAGGTGAATACAAATTGAATGAATTCATGGAATTTTGCAGAAATCATGGAATTAAGAGGTAGTTTATAGCTTGGTATACACCACAGCGGAATGGTGTGGCAGAAAGGAAAAATAGGACAATTATGAATATGGCAAGAAGCACAGGGGGTTCACCCAATGAACTTGTTACATAGCACGATCGTTCGTAGGATAATAAGGAATATCCCTAATTTCACTAAATATTGGAAAATGCCTCCTAAAATTGTATTGTTGAACCCCCCTCCCAATATACCTTTCCTATTAAGAAAACCCCTAGTTTCACTAGATATTGTAGGTATCCATTTTTAACAACCCATTTTCAATACCCCCTTTATATAATATTATCAAGTTGCAACAAATAGGAGACCTAAAACATCTTAGTATAAGCACGCATGAAGCTAAATAAAATAATAGTATAATGCTAATAATGATCGCATTGGGATTACAGGGGCAACTGATCAATTTGTAGTGTTGGATAGTGGAATACCCAATGAAATAGTAATGGGGAAGGGAAAATGAGTAAAATACAACCCAAGCAAGAGATCAATGTAACAAAGAATGTAAAAGACTAATAGTCCAATAGTAAATGCAATGCTTAGAAAATATGAGAATTGCAAAGGTTTCACACAACAACCTGCCAATCTACCAATTTTATATCATGTAAATACAAGTATAGCCATAGAGAGGTCATATTTTCTATAATATCAATAAATTAAACTCCATAAAAACGCAAAATTGAAACCCTTTCGTTGATGGATTTCCCTACCTTCCTATCAAAACAAACATCAATGTTTGAACCCATATGAACATAGAAAAATTCCTCTTACTTTCCAATAACACCATATGATTAGGTGCATAACTTGGATTTGGGCCATTCACAAGAAGCAATGAATCGCCTCCACTTCATCTACATTTATTCTTGCAATCAAGGGAATTAACAACATTTAGTTACCTTTTCTTAGGTTATATCTAGTTTTTTTTTTAATCTTTACAGGAGAGGGACAAATATCCATTGTTAAGTTCCAAACATGCAATAGTTATAAAGATACACAAATCGTGAAATTTATATAATACCGTTTCATGGTAACGATAACACATAGGGTACATAAATAAGGATAAATATATTTTCACCTATGTTCATGTCAGTTCCAATACAATATTAAGATGGATTTCTTGCATATAAGAATTGAAATTAAGATTATGAATGTGCCAAATATAACACAATCTAACAACTATTCCTAATTAGCAATGTGAAATTGTTAAAGAAGAATACAAAAAGTTGAAAGAAATAATTAGTCAAGAAAGGTTGATCTGACTTTTCTTGGTTCCAGTGAGCCAAGAAAGATTGATCTCACTTTTCTTGGTTTCTGCGGAGCAAGGTTTGATTGAATCTCAATACCCACTTTAACCCCAACCTAAAAAAAAAGAGTTAGATCTTTTACTCAAATGCCTACAAAAAATACAATACAATTGTTCAACTCCAAAACTCTCGATTCGCTACATCTCTCAACTTTGGAGTTGATGAGGAACCAAATGCATATTCAAGCATATTGAAAAGTGTCATAGCTTGCAATGTGACTTCTATATAGAAAATAAACATACTTTGGAAATTGGCCTTGTATAGAACAACAAAAGGTATAATGTTACAAGACTACCTTAGTTTGAAGTCTAGCAAACTCAACCTCAATTATGGAGAAAGTGTGAAATCTTGCATACATATTCATAACAACCTTTTGGACATCGCATCAATAAAATTTTGCATACTAACCTTTGGACATCACATCAATAACATTTTGCATAAAAGAACAAAATACTATCACCTTCATTATCTCAATGCCACAAAATTCTAATATTGTAGTGCCTGATATTTTAAGAATCATACCTCATATCGAAATAACTTCGCTAGGAAACAAAAATAGTAACCCCACAAAAATAAACACAAAATGGAGTTAACAGTAATAGTCGCCATATTGTGAGATTTTCAAAAAGTCAAATGCAATTGCATAAGTTGCTTTGAGATCTTTACAAAACGATTCAAATATCTGCTGAAAGAAAGGATGAAAAAAATTAATGCACACACAAATCCATAAAGTTTAAACGAATTATAAACATTCAGATATATTTTTATAAAGAAAAATGGAAGATATGATAAGTCAAAATAATTGTTAAGTCAAAAGTACTAGTTTATCTTATAGCTATGATGCTATATGTGACAAAAATTGTACTCCAAAGAGTCCCTTTTTGATAGCTATGAGCTTCTAAAATCCTCTTTCCAAATTGAACCTACAGCCCTTCTAGGCTCACTCGACCAAGAATGAATTTTATTCTATGATTGACTAGAACTACTACTTTTCTCTTCTTTAAATGAAGTCACTAGAAACTCATTTGTGCCACTCAACATGGTTGACTTACAATGTGAATCCTTGGTGCTAATGGTTGAGGATAGCAATATATAAACCTCACTAGACCCTAAGGGGACAGATGTTGATCTTGATAGAATATATGTGTGGTTTAATCTGCTTGAGCCCGCTTTTGTAGTAGAGTTTAATGGTGTTGATTTTTTCGCAGCTTCAGCAGATCCTGTACGCCTGCCACCCTAAGTATAAGAAACTTCGTATGTAGCCTGCTTACAAGGAAAATATGCTCCTTGGCTTGATCCAAACTTTATGTCCTTGTTCTTCATTTCTACATCGACACATTTTTCCATGTATTAACTACGATCCTAGCCTTCCTCTGAATCTCCTCGTTCTTGCGATTTTTCAAGTGTTTTACAAATTTCCCAACATTACACATATTCAAAGCATCAATATCTATAGGTAGTCTATCAAGAGAACATAACAACATTAACAATAGTTCTTCAACAAATTTGTTTCCCTCCTTTGGACTGCTTGCATCTCTAGTCTTTCCTTTGGGGGATTCTTGAAGCCAATCACCCAAAATGGGAAAGCCCCTCAGCTACACAAACTAGCTGAGATATCCATATTGATCGATGGTTTATGAAACTCCTATAAGGAATGTACACCAAAAAGACAAATCAATTCCTTTATTACCATCATCACTTCTAACTAGCTACATTAAATGCACAAGCTTCCCAACAACTTCTAAGTTGACAAGGCTTCCATATTTGTTAATGATTCTGGAAATTTGTTTAGGACTCATAATGCATTATTGTTTGAAATTCCTTGTATCCATGCCATATAAATTTGGAAACGCTCTCGTTTAAGAGGATATGTATTCTAATCAGTATGTTCCCTTTTATTTGCCTTAACTTCAGAAGGAAATGAAGTATTTTGTGTGATACCCAAACTAGTTTTCAAAGTTGATGTTGGACCATTCAAATCTTTAGGGGAGGGCCCTGCAGAGTGCACTGCTGCATCCATTCCATGTCTAGTATTATCCAATAGCTTCAAATCATATCTTGAATGCAGTAGTACAGTCAGCGAGGCCCTGCCAACGAAGAGTAATATGGATATCAAGACTTACATAGAGTAGGAACCCATCATTGTCCTAAGTATGATCACGTAGAAGGGACTCCAACTCAGCTATGTCAATCCCAAGTAAGGTGGGGGATAGGGGGAATCCCTACTTGACACCAATCATAAATGTTTTACAAAGTTCGCAATTGTACAAGGCATTATTGAGATAAAAGAAACAAAGGATAAACCAATTTTCAATCAATGTATCCTTCAAACTTACATAAAAACTAGATTTGTCAACATACAACAAGTACTTGATCTATCATAATCATGAGATGGCCATATCTCATAGATTTGACACTATCATATTCCTTTCCTTGTTGCTTGTTGAAGTTTGCAGCATTGTGAGTCATTCTCCAAGTAGGCTTCGTGTGTCGAAGCAACGACTCGTGTGTCGAAGCAACGACTCGTGTGTCGAGGTTGTCTTGAGTTAGTCTCAAGAAAATTGGAGAAGAGCATCATGTATCGAGACTGAGCTTCATGTGTCGAAGCATGCCTTATATGTCAAGGAAGATGCTTCTATATAGTCTCGTGTGTCAAGACTAGGCTTCGTGTGTCGAAGTAGTGCCTCGTGTGTCGAGGAAAAGATGATGTGTGATGTTCTTTTAGGTGGTTAAGTTAGAATACTTTCTCTAGGGACTGGCCTCCGCTAGTAGGAATGATTCTAATGTATGACCATGAGAACAAGAGGATCACATCATCGTAATATCTTCCTTATATATTTTATGAGTTATGAGTCAACACATGTGAACCATATGAACCAAGGGGGGTTGGCGCTAAGCCTAAGAAGACTTGCATAATCAAGATTGCCTAAGTATTAATAAGATATTAAAAGAGGAACACTATTGCAAAAGGATTTCCTAAGTTGTTTTAATGAGAAATTAAATTATAAGTGGTATTGAGCCCATAGTGTTTGTTGGCCCTAAGTATTTTCCCACTGTATTTACTCAATGAAGAATTATAAACAGGAGCATCATGCTACTATCAAATACATGATCGTGTGAATCTCTCTCTCTATAATACTCAAGCACATTATTCAATTATCAGGGTTCATTAAATTCAGTCTATGGTTTCTATGTTGACTAGTTGGAGGCCAAGGGTATCAGGCCGAGAGCAAATATTTACAAAATAAATGATTGGAAAAGACCCAGATCAAAGGCGTTAGGTTACTAAATTCTATCATCATAATCATTCCCTATGTGGGGCTTCTTTGGTGCAATGGGGCCTTGTGTATGGCTAGATGAGCCCTAAAGGAAAATAGATGGCCACCATTTACTTAGCCATTGGGTGTGAAGCTATGTAATCAATGCAAAGACTACATGAATCGATTTTATCCACTTCCTTATCTGGATCTCCATCGAAAACTCCTCTAGGTCCATCACGATTTCAACAGTGGGCCATGTATGTGAGCTTAAACAATTGCAATTGTAGGTCACAATTTAAGCTAGGGATGCACACATGTTTAAGGAGAAATGAATGCAAGTGAGGCTTCAAAATAACTCATATATTACGAGGTTAACAACAAAACAAAGAAAGTATTTGACCAAGGACTGACCCCGTAAATTTATGATTCAAGGGTTCAAAACTCATGTGATCGAATGACTTGGAAATGTAGCCCGGAACAGACTTTTTCCAACATGCAAAAAAATGGTTTTAGCAAGCAAAATGGACTGATGGTTATACTTAGTAGAAAATAACACATACTAGGTCAATTCATTTGGCTTTCCTATTTTTTTGGAATTTAATCTTTCATGCCTTTAATATAGATTATGGGAAAACTTAGTCTTGGGTGGTGAAGATCAATAGTTGTTATCTTCTCCACCTAGGCTCAAATCTTTCTTGTAACATATTCCCCCCCATGAGCTGCTTGGGGCTGGCAGGTTACCAATGATCTCAATCTCACTTAAGTTCTTGAGGGTAGGATGAGATGTTCCAAACATTTTAGTCAATTGGGTCTAGTTTGTGTGGTTAAGGGGAGTTATCCTCCCCACCCAAGTTCAAACCCCTAATTATGGCATGTTTTCCCTTTGTGGGCTAGTTTGGGATAGCAAAGTACCAACACTATCACTTTCACTTGATGTTTAAGGGCATGGGGAAATGTTGCCAACTAATTTTCCCTAACGGATTAGATCAATAAATTGTCACCTATGTTGTTGGGCAATTTTTTTCTTGTTCTAAGCAAGTACGTGCCTAATTATAAACACCCTAAGTTAGATGCAATAGTCTACACAAATGAGTTTACTTTGGATATTGTCCACAAATGTGAAGAAGCATCCCTTAGATTTCCTCATGGATTTTTTCTTGGGAAAACAATTATTGGCAAAGTTCATTAATTTTCTAGAGGATTTATCCTAAAGGACTCCAAAGTGAACTAAGGAAATATGCTATGGTCAAAAGGGATATATCATATGGGAAAATCAAAAGGAGGTCTTATGGATAAATGTATAGAGGTAAAAAGGGAGAGATAATTTCGATCCCAAAATCCCAAATTAGTAATTGTGGCTTTGAAATAAAATTGTGTTATATTTATTCAACCTTAAAATCCTTATGTTAAAATCCCTATGAAGATGGTCTAACCAATAAGAAAAAAATTGTGACAATTGTCAAATCCAAACACAACAATAATTTGGATTAGTTGACATATAGGTAAAGAGCATTTTTGAATACTTATTTTTATCTACTTTTTGGAAACCAATTAATATTTTTATAAGTTAGCAAAAAAATTAACAATTATAAATTGAAATAGTTTTACATTCCATCTAATTATATATATTAATAATATAGGGTGAATCCATGAAGATGGGTGTCTATTTTGGGGGGTTCCGTGAGAAAATAATTCTGAATTTTTCATGTTTTCCATCTTTGGGCGAATAAAAGTGATATTTTTGTTTGGAATTTCACTTTTCACTAAAAAACAAACTTTTAGAGAATTATGTTAGCTTGCTATTCATATTTTTTTCAATTTTTTATATTGAGATTTGATATGTCGATTCGACAAATGTTTGACAGTGTGTTCTTATAAAACAAAAGGACTACAAAATAGCCATGTTTTGTCGCACACGTAAAATCATTGTTCAACTTGTTTTTTGCAAAAAACAAATATGCTACATCAATCTAAACACAATATACTACTGCATGACTATAAGTTTGTAGCAAATGGATCTATATACTAATTATTATATTTATTTGAATTCAACCAATGGGGAAACCTTGTCGATTTTCAACATTTTTGTTGTCGCAACACTTTTCTCTCAACTGAATATAAAACTAAAAATTCTATGAATACCCTTTTGAAGTAGACACGCCAATTAACTGCACCATAGTTTTCTCAAATTTTTTCATGGTATATTTTTAAAGTTATGGATTTTTCATTTCACCACATTTTGAAAGAGATGAAACTAAACTCGACACCTGTTAAGAAAACAAACAATTACAACTATCAGATCTTACCTATACATAAAGAAATCTATATATTTGGAAAGTAGATTCAATAACAAAACTAATGGTATCAAGTCCGACAGTCGCCTTATAGTGTAAGAGACCATTTTTACCTTCCGAAAATGGAGAAACCTGAAAACTGTGAGTGGCAATCAGATTTTCAGGTTTCAGAGGTTATTCAGCCGAATAATTATTTGGCCGAATAACCAAACGTAAATAAAAACTCGTCGGCCGAAAAAATATATATATATATATATATATATATATATATTACACTTCTATAAATTGAACTAAATACTTTGATTAATTTCGCACATTTCAAGTTCACATATTTTTCAGTTAGAATTGTTTTGAAGGGATTTTCTAAGGATCTTTTTTTGCAAAGAGAGTTTTTGTTATAAGGTATTTTTTGTCTTACTTCTTTCTAAAGAATACATTGAAAGAATTTTTCTGCAAAAGGAGTTTTTATTCCAAGCTTTTTGCACTCCTTATTTCTTTGCAATGGGTTTTTTTCAAAGGATTTTTCAAGAAGTCTTTTTTTGGAAAGAAAGTTTTTTTTATGAAATATTTTTTTTCAAGCTTTTTGCACTTTTCATTTCTTTGCAATGAGTTTTTTTTCCAAGGATTTTCTAATAAGTTTTTTTGTAAAGAGAGTTTTTTTTTTAAGTTTTTTATGACTTAATTCTAGTATGCTGAAATTTGAATTAAAAAATTATTTGATATTGAAAACTTCAATGTGTAAATTTTTTGACTTAATTCTGTTTGAAATACTCTATTCGGGTCCCCATATGTCTATTATACCACTTAAGGGATGAGATAACGGATCTTTGGTTGTCGCCACTCTCCGCCTCGAATCTTTAATTTAAAATATCGCTTGTATAAAATTATTTGGTAACGAACACCTGAATATATAAAAAATTTGTCTTAATTCTGTCTGAAATACTTTATTCACGTGGACCCATATGTCTATTAGACCAATTAAATGATGAGATCTAATGAATCTGAAATTGTCGCCACTCTCCGCCCCAAATCTTAAATTTAAAATATCGCTTGTGTAAATTCATATAACTGAAATCATGGCAAATGGAGACAATGATTATTTGATTTTTAATCACAAGAAAAAATTCCAGGATTGTGAAGCTTATGCTAAATTAGAGAAATGATTATTTACAACAAATCGATGAAAATTCATCAAAATTGTTGTTAAAAATCATTGCTCTAATTTAACACAAACTTCACAATCCTGTAATCTTCGCTTATGATTAAAAAACAAAAAACCGTTATCCCCATTTGCCATGATTTCAGCTGCATCAAATGTACCTGAACATTGAAAATAAATTTATTATTAATTAAAAATCCATATATCAAAATTTGAACAAATAATATTTATTTTTCAAACTTCCTAAAATTTGAACAAGTAACATGTGTTCCCTTTTAAACTTCCTAGTTCATATCCAATTTCTATCAAAACTTCTAACATTCATAAACTTCTTAACATTTATAGATAAGATTTATGTGTTCTTAACATTCATTTTAAACTTCCTAATTCATCCATATTTTTATCAAAACTTATATAATATTCATAATCTTCATAACATTCCTAAACTTTCTTATTTCATCCATATTTCTATCATTCCTAAAACTTCATAACATTCAAAGTTAACATTCATGTTATTAAATTTCATTTTTAAACTTTCTAATTCATCCATATTTCCATCAAAACTTTACACATTCCTAAACTTTCTAGTTCATATCCATTTTTCTATCAAAACTTCCAACATTCATAAACTTCTTAACATTTAAAGATAAGATTCATGTGTTCTTAACATTCATTTTAAACTTCCTAATTCATCCATATTTTTATCAAAACTTATATAACATTCATAATCTTCATAACAAATTCCTAAGTTTCATAACATTCCTAAATTTTCTTATTTCATCCATATTTCTATCATTTAAACTTTCTATCATTCCTAAAACTTCATAACATTCAAAGTTAACATTCATGTTCTTAAATTTCATTTTTAAACTTTCTAATTCATCCATATTTCCATCAAAACTTCACACATTCCTAAACTTTCTAGTTCATATCCATTTTTCTATCAAAACTTCTAACATTCATAAACTTCTTAACATTTAAAGATAAGATTCATGTGTTCTTAACATTCATTTTAAACTTCCTAATTCATCCATATTTTTATCAAAACTTATATAACATTCATAATTTTCATAACAAATTCCTAAGTTTCATAACATTCCTAAATTTTCTTATTTCATCCATATTTCTATCATTTGAACTTTCTATCATTGCTAAAACTTCATAACATTCAAAGTTAACATTCATGTTCTTAAATTTCATTTTCAAACTTTCTAGTTCATCCATATTTTCATCAAAACTTAACACATTCCTAAAGTTCCTAACATCCATAAAATTTAAACTCAACATATACATTCACTTTTAAACTTCCTAATTCATCTGGATGTAACTCTTTCAAAGCTATAGCATTCAAAAATTTGACAAATTCATGTTCTTAACATTCATTTTAAAATTCCTAGTTCATTCATATTTCCATCAAAACTTTTATAACATTTCTTAAACTTCATAATATTCAAAAATGTCATGTTCTTAACATTCATTTTTACATGCAAATACATATATTCTAACCTTTAAATCACATCAAATATGTCAAATAAGCAAAAATAAACTAAATCATTTAAACCAAGATTCACAAAATATGTAAGTTCAAAGAACATGTATATAATCTTCAAAAAAATACTCACATGTGAACATGCAAGTTCAATGTACCCATATATGTATCTATCTAGTCCAAAAATAAATCTCCTCAACATGTCCAAAACAAATGTTTCCAATCTAGATGCATACCAACAAAAAAAAATTGTCCACCATGCTATCCTCCACTCGAGCCTCCCCCTGGACTCAACCCACCCTGCAACATGTAGAAAAAAAGATTATGAATATCATTTAAATTATTTAAACTATAATAAAAAATTTAAAATATTAACTTATATATCAAAAACAATTCAAATATTAACAATATTACATCAAATTCTCCAAATGCTTGTCCACCACCATCCTCCAAATGAGTTTTTCCTTTGCCTCCAAAAGATTTGAGAGACCCAAGCTGCAACATATATAAAATCAAGTTATGAATTTCATAAATTACTTGAACAAATTTTATCTAAATCCATAAAAATTAAAATATTAAAACATTAACAAAATTAAAGCACTCAACAAAATTACCTCTCTACCAATATCTGCTCCATGAAGCAAGGAACCTATATCTCCCCCGTAAAATTTAAATTGTATTAATAAATAAAACATAATGCAAACAAAAAAAATTACTATGCCGATTAACTTAAAACTAAAACAAAAAGATTAAAAAACATTATCTCACAATAGATGGTAAATCATTTATAAAGTTCGTATCTAAAGAAACCTGCATGGATAAGTCAAATTAACAATAAGATGTATAGTTAAATTAACATTCAAAAGATAATAATAAATACATATATATCAAATTCAAACATAATTACAACTATGTTAATAATAAATATGTACCTCTCTGATTTTCGCTAGTTGAAATGTTGAAAGAATGTTCGTTCAACATTCTTGAAAACTGCAACCAATTTAAACATTTACATAATATACCTATTACTTTACATCAAAAAACATAATTTATCATTCATATAATGTAACAAAAAAAATCAATTCAAAATAAATAAAATATTTAAGTAAGATCAAGTCATATCATAGTCAAGAAACCTCTCCCAAACTCGATGTGTCATTGGATATCACATTTGCCGCTAGGTCACGACAAACCTTCGCATATGCCCTGAGATCTTCAATGCTCATTCCATCTATCTCATCATCAGTTTTGTAAACAAACTTTTGACGAATAGCAGAACGAGCCCTTTCTCGAACCAATCCCACATGTACTCCAACTAATGCTCACGATAAACCATCGCCAACAAAATTCCTTGCAATTGTCCCAAGTTGAGATGTGGGCTCTATCTCTGATTTTAATGCCACCAACCTAGGTGGACGAGATATATGGGGTGGAGGTCGAAGAGTTGCAGGATCTCTAAATGCACCTTCTCGATCATATATTCGACCCTTTCCAACTCCATAAAATTTTGAATGAACATCGGTATAGTCTGGCTTCATATTTAAAAAAAACTCAGCATAAAAAAATCTAGCAAAATATTGAGAAACCTCATCGTTCCACGGAAATCGACCATAGGATGCAAGAAACCGATCATAAAATAGATGTGCAAGATGAGGATGCTTGAAATATTGCATTTTCAACATTTCTTTTTCCAGACCTTCTTTGAAATTAAACATTGATTTGGCCTGTTCTTTTGTCACTCTCTCCTTCACAACATCCCATTTGTCTGGACCCATCACTTGCTCCCTTCGTCTTCGTATCAAATCTACAAAACCATCTATAGTTGGTCCGAGATTCTCATATGCTTGAATGAAGTTTTGCAATGATCCCAAAACAATCTCCAAACCTTGTTTACTCTCTGGAGGGAGATCGATAGTAGACAAATCATTTTTCAACTTGTCCTAGTGGGATCTACATCTTTCAAGAGTCATTTGATGATCACCACCTTCCCATGGAAGCTCCCGAGGTAGATCAAATGGATATGTTGTAATGGGTGTACAACCCTCAGTTAATTCAACATATTGCATCCTAGCTCGACCATCACCACCTCGTGTAGAATGGTGAGCTTCTTGAGAGCCTTGCTCTGCACCCTCATCTGTCTCCCTTGCTTGCTCTGTCTCCCTCCCTACAGAATTACAAGCATCTTCCGAACCATGCTTTGCTTCAAATGAAAATAAAGTCTTATTTAAACACAAATACAAATTTTGCACACAAAAAAACAATTTGCATATAAATGTTAAAAGATCGATATTCATATACCAATAGAGGGTCGAGATCGACGTTCTCCCACAGAAGATATAGGGGAATCATTTGTACCCCTTTCACCTCGTCGATGCGAACTATACAATAAATTAGAATCCCGAGGGGAGGTTGACAACCTCTGATTATCACTCGTACCACCTACCCCAGAAGATTTTGAGGACCTCCTATGCTTTCGCCTCAAAGAATCCTCTCTTTCCATTTGATATATAATGCCTACACTTATACACAAATATCAACTAATTACATATTGAAATCCTACATGTTAATTCTATGAATTCTAAAACCTAACTACTAAAGAGACTAAGTTATTTAGCAAGAACCTAGATTTACCTAATTTTTCAGCTAATAGTTTTCAAAAAGAGTATAGCTAATATTGTTAGATGTGTGATGAATTAATGTACCAATTTTCTAAGTGTTTTTGATGTTTAAAATGAATGGAACCAATATAGTTAAGTACTAAATAATGGGTTCATTTCTTTATGTCAAAGAATGAGTTCATGAACCTATTTTAACTTCTTAATACCTAACTTAATACCTAAAACATAAAATACATCTTGAAAATATTTTCATTATTGCACAAAATAAAATAAAAATTGACAATTCATGTATTATTTTTTGAATTGAAATGTTTTCCAAATTTTCCATTTTTGATAATGGTTTTCAGTTTCTTAAACTAATAATTTAATCAAGATATTTTAATACTCTAAACATAAATTATATCTACAAATATTCTCATTATTCCATAGAATAATTTTTTTTTTACCGTTCATAGTAGTATGATTGGAGTTAAATGACATGTTTCCCAAATTGGGCGACAATGGTCTTTAATTTCAATTTGATAACGGTAACGATCTTGGTATTATGTTCTCCAAGTCTGCCATGTTGCAAACAAAGGAAAACATAATACCAAGAATCGCCACCTTTACAAGAATAAGACTCAATACCATTGTGGCATAATATCACCTAATAGTTTATAAAATGACTACAACTATTATTGTTCAATTGCATAAAACTTACTATAGTACATCTAAATTAAAGCCTATTCATGTCTATAGTTCCATTGTACCTAAAGTCCATTTAAAGTTTTGTTTTATCAAAAATAAAGTTTAATTGTCTAAAATTTGGTTGTATCTATAGCTATCTATCCACACAGTTTGTAATAGAACTAATATATTGATCTCTGCACTCTATAAACATAGACAGAGTTAATGACCTCAGTCCATGTCCATGTTGACAGAGTTCATGAACTCTCTCCTCGTCCATTTCAACAGAATTTATGAACTCTGTCAACATAGACATGTTGACAGATTTCATGAACTCTGTCCATGTCCATGTTGACAAAGTTCTCAAATAAAACAAGCCTATATATAAATAGGATATGTCCTTTCCAAATAAAATTACTGTCCTACTTTTATTTTCATTTCTAAACACAGCCAAATCCAACAATTTAAAAAAACAACTGAACACTAACCATATTCCTCTTTATATTTAAATTTAAATCATTTGCGACATTCAATTCAACCAAAGTCCAAGAACTATGCGGAAGTGGACAGAGTCCATGGAGTCTGCCCAACTGGACAGAGTCCATGGACTTTGCCCAATGGACTCTGTCCAACTGGGAAGAGTCCATGGACTCTGTCCAACATGGGCAGAGTCCATGGACTATGTCCAAATAGGCAGAGTCCATGGACTCTGCCCAGTTGGACAGAGTCCATGGACTCTTCCCAGTTGGACAGAGTCCATGGACTCTGTCCATGGACACAACCGAGACGAAAATAAAACGAAACGATTGCAGGAAATAAAAATGCAAGAGAATTACAAAAATAAATTCTCCTTACCTCTACAATGCAGCCAAAACAAAAGCAAGCAAATTGAAATCTGGCCTGTGAGAGCGCAAATCCGAATTTGAAACACCCGAAACAAAGCGAATGTGGCAGACGGAAAGAAAAACCTGCAATAACAACAACAACTTAAATAAGACAACCTGCAATAACAATAACAACTTCAATAAGAAACTTGAAGACAGAAAAACATATTTTCAAAATCAAGATATGAAACCTTTTACCTCTGCACACACCGTGTCGATCTATCGCGAGCTACAGCACCTCAACGATGTTCGACCGTCCGCAGGATAACTCTACAACCAGAAAACTCTTACAGATGTTATGGCGTTCAACGGCCGAAACGAAAATACAAACGTGCAGGAAAGACAGAACCTCACTTACATGCAGGTGGCAAGAACGTAAGCTGGCTAACAAATGAATGGCAGAGGCAGGGTTTGACTGTAAGAATCCATCTACGACGAACCACGGGCTCACGCGCAGGGTGGCGGGTCAGCGACACATGGCAACGACCAATCGGGTGGCGGACAAGCGACAGGGCGGACATATGACATAGAGGATGGGCCACCACCAGCGCCACAGGGGTACACGGGATCCACAGAAAATGACGGGTGAAAGGCCGGGACCGAGCTTTTATGCCGAATAATTATTCGGCCGAACACTTGAACACACGCCGTGAGTTTCCTCCGTCCGGCTAAAACTTGGCACATACATCGAGGCCACCATTAGGTCTAACGGTGGCCCGTTAACAGTTGTTCGGCCGAATAAATACTAAGTTATTCGTCCGAATAAGTTTGATTATTCGGCCGAATAAATAGATTATTCGACCGAATAATGAAACTTATTCGGCCGAATAACCTCCGCTATAGTTCTTCCCCCTCCGATTCTCACCAAAGTGTTACCCACCTTCGCGTTTCCACCCAATATTTTTATTGTATATATATATAAAATAAATTAAATTAAACATTGTTATAAGTGAACCTTACATGCCATATAAAATATACACAAACCATGACATTAACATAATTTATCATACATTAAACATGTATTTATCATAGTTATGTGATAATAACATAACTATATATAAAATAAGACACTCAATAGAATTATTATCAATAATTAAAATAAAATTTTATATATGAAAGATACTTGCGAATATATTCTAGCATTTAATGGCAAACAAATGCCTTCAACTAATAAAAATATTATCCTCATGTGTAATGCCTCTCAAGTCTGTAAACATTTCTTTGAACTATAAAAGTCATTATTTTAATTACAGGTTCAAGAAATGCCAAATTAAGCCATGTGTAGTGTGTTGGAAATATAATTGAAAAAACAATAAGAATGAAAAGTTTTATACAGTTTCTATATAGTTAGACATTTTGTAGAGGTGTTCAATCAAACACAATACAAAAATGTTTTCGCCATATGATGATTCTTCAACATGCTACATGAAAAGAATTATTGATGATCTGATACACTAGATGTTATTGACTCATAAATAATTACAGGTAACTAGAAAATTAATGGTAAGGAATAGAATCAACTAATTTTTTACATATGAATATTTTGTTGACATACACAGACAAAAACATACAATCAAAATTGCACCAAAAAATGCACTAATAAAAACATATATTTATAGAAAATTTTATTCAAATACATATGAATAATGTGGTGCAATGGGGCCTTGTGTATGGCTAAATGAGCCCTAGAGGAAAATAGATGGCGGCCATTTACTTAGCCATTGGGTGTGAAGCTATGTAATCAATGCCAAAACTGCATGAATTAATTTTATCCGCTTCCTTATTTGGATCTCCAATGAAAACTCCTATAGGTCCATCAAAATGGTGTGGCCATGTATGTGTGCACAAACAATTACTAGTGTAGGTCACAATTTAAGCTAGAGATTCCCACAAGTTGAGGCTTCAAAAGAGCTCACATATAACCAACTTAAAAAAAAGGAAGGATTTGACCAAGGATTGACACTATAAATTTCCAAGTCAGGGGTTCAAAACTCACATCATTGAATGACTTCGAAATGTAGCCTAGAATGGCCTCTTTCTAACCTATGAAAACTTGATTTTGGCAACCAAAATGGACATGGGAAATTGCCAATAGGCATAGCCTTGACTCAATTTTTTGAGAAAATAAGCATTGCATCAAACATAATTCTAAATAATATCCTTATAGAGTACCTTTTAAGCTATAGTTTAATTACAGTTAATTGAAGTCTTGAAGACTATTTGTTTAAGAAGCCAGTACTTCCACATATTGCCATCCATATCCAGTTATTGGTTTCACTATTTACTTTGCGGATAAGGCTTCAGTTGGAGACATTGCTAGCAGAAAAATAACGTATTTCCAAAGAGAATGCCAATTATGCTCATGAAAATAAATTTATACGTGAAATAGTGAAGTATCACCAGATGACCATGCAAGATGTTGTTCATTTTGATGATATTCAGGAGGTTACATAAATTGGTTTGGACCCTAACTCAGACACCCAGATATAAATGGTTCCCATGGAAAACTCAATTTAATCCATGTCTTATTGATTGCACAAGTATCAATCGCTAGCTATGCAATATATGGTTCTTTTGGATGAGAATGCATGGCAAGTAACAGATAGGTTAAAATCCTAATACAAAGACACAGATGGAGACATTACATATATAAAAGCAATTTGAATCTTTTGTATTATGATGGTTCCATTTTTATCATCTTGGTGTCAAATATTTCCTGCTAGATGCATGTGCATTAAGTATTTATCTCCTTGCTTCTAGAAAGGAGTATAAGGGACTAAAGGTAAGGGGCTAAGGGTAAATAAGAAGGTAAGGTATGCAGTAGGTGAGCTAAGATTAATAACCTGCAATAAATGAGCAGGTATATGAGGTAAAGTGAGGCTCTAAAAAGGAAAAGGCTATAAGGGTTGTTAAGTGTCCCTAGGTTCGATATGATTGTATCATCGTTTGTTTATAAAAGCATGCTCTTCATTCCTTTCCTTACTATCTGGGGTTTGATCTTGGGAATGGTCGGCGTTACATGTAGGTTCAATTCATCCCCAATTGAATAAGCATAGGTACATGCATTTTGATAGAGGGTTTCAAGTTCTATATTTAAGGTGGTACACACCAATTCTACACCTCACCTCTTCCAGGGGTAAAAAACCACTACCCAAGGATAATACTGGTTTGTAAAAATCTCCAAAAGACAAAATATGAGGTTGAAATGGATAAGGCAGTGAGGGATTTTGGGATCTACTGATAGCATTAAAAGAAAATACTAAGTTAAAATGCAGATGGGTATGGAGCCACCACCACAACCACACAAGCATGCACTTATATCACTTAAAAATTGTTCACAAGATGAAGAATTACCTCTTCACTGCTGCATTGAATTGTGGAGATTTTTTCCTTGTCCATGGCATTGCGACGCTCCTACCAAATAAATGTGTTTGAATGCATCCCTCTTGAACCCAAAAGACAACAATAAAGGCCGAGCCCAAATTAGTAATGGTGCCTCTCTTCCTTCCACAAATCAATTTGGTGAACCCATAGAAATGTATATATCACTATTGTATCAATATACAAGAAAAATGCAATTTGTTTGGCTGCCCAAGCATGCAAAGAGAACGCAGATGGGTATGGCTACAAGTATGTTGGAGTGCTGGGCACACACATGACCTTGGATTCTTCCAAAATTGAATTGTATGGATGATTAAACAGGTGTGTATGCCATCGAGTGTGCCAAATAAAAAAGATGGGTGTGGCTACAGGGTTGCTACTGGAGAACTGGGCATAACCCTATCCTTTCCTCTTTCCCACAATGAAAATTCCAAATCGTTTTATTTTTTGTGTAAGACCTAAATTCATTCCCTAATCGATCTCCACCATCGTTGTGGATCCAAGGGATGAGAGTGCTTGGTGGGTAGCGCGCTATAGTTACCACTCCCATACCACAACATAACTATAATTGTGAGTATTACGCAATGGGAAGGCTCCAAGCCTATGCTAGATACACCACCATAGTATTATTGCCATGTTTGTATTATGAATGGAGTAAACAAAACAAAGTTTTAATTATTCTCTTGTATGTTACAACCACGGTTTGTATAATATGTGCAAGAATAGGCCTCTTATTCGTATTTATTTATTACCATATGCTTTGACACTAATGCCTTTGGTATTGCAGGTGTAATGAACAAGCTCCTATCAAAGACCATAATTAAAACAACTTATTTGGTATAACATATTATATTGTTCTATACTCACATTTGCTTATCAAATCATTGTCACTAATGTAATGAAGGTTTTGGAAGACAATGGTGGAAGCTTACCATTATAAAAAAAATTCGTTGTTGGAAGGAGAATCAAGGATGGAATTATGATAATTTCCATCATTAAATATGACCAAAAAATTAATATAATTGATAATAGAAAACATTGCAAGGAGGAATGATTGTTACCCTACCCACCCGGGTTCAATTGTTGTAATATACGCGATGCTCTTGTTGAGACCCTATGTAATGATTGTAATTCTGGCCATACCTTGATTATCCAGAATAATAGGTGTTGGCATATTTCCTGGTGGATATACACTTTTTCATTTATTACCACATAGATTTAATGCATGGTAAGGCCTTATTAGTTAGTGTATGGGAAGGAATTATAATCTTACTCCTCACTAGTGCACTAGGAAACATATATAATAAATTCCAAGTTAAATTATATAATATGCTTATGTTTTAATAGAAGCAACCAAAATCTAACAAGCATGAGTGCGATATCAAAATTAATAGAAAGAACAAGATGTTATCATTGTGGAGAAAGTAACAAATGCTTATGCTTAAATAGAAGCAACCGAAATCTAACAAGCATGAGTTTAGTATCAAAATCATGGGTGCATTCATATATTGGTTATACAAGGCCCTAGTTGGTATAGAATTGGACCCTAACTATTGTTTGTCATGTCCTACATCTTAAAATCCACTTTTTATACTTCAAATATCTATATTTCCATTTCCATACCGTGCTTACATATGGAAGATTCCATACATAGGGCATGTGTGATGGATCAAGGCACATAGGGCACGTGTGATGGATCAAGGCCCTATGCATGGCCTATGAATCTAAAAGAAAAATTGTATTGCATAAGACCCTATATTTTGGCCCTAAACCATGGCATAATCCAATTAAACAAACTTGCAATTGCTATGCACGGCCCATGAATCTAAATGAAAAATTGTATTGCATAAGGCCCTATTTTTGGCCCTAAACCATGACATAATTCTTATTAAACAAACTTGCAATCTTTTTTCTTATATTGAAAAGGAAATTTCAATTCTAATATCGATTTGAAGAAGCATAAAACTTGGTAATTCAATATGGCATACTCTCTATGGAAGGGAATCAAGAAGGAGTTGGGGATTGAATTTTTCAATCTCTTCCAAGTTGATTTAGTAAAGAAACACAATTGAAATATATTATTAATGGACCATAGATGTTAGACAATGACCAATGACAAATATGTAGTACAATTATGTGGTTTTAAGTTAATAGGAAATTTGGTTGCCCATATTCTTAAATCTATATGGTTATGGATTCTATAATAGCTAAGACTAGGCATAAAGGGCATTGCATTGATAATCTTCTTTAACTCATCCAACTTACCAACACATATAAGATGGTCCCATGTTGAGATGTTTTTCATTGAGTAGAAGGGATTAGAGACTTAATTGAGGGTTCTTTTCACATTGCTTAGCAACCCTTCCTAGTACTCATAAGAATTCAAGGTTGTAAGTGCACCACATCTAGCTCCACCTTTTTGGGTTTGCAATATGATATATAAAAAAATGTTTGCATAAATCCGAAGAAAAATATTACATGTGTAACTCTAATTAAACATATATATGTGCAATACATCGAATGTTTTGACAATGATTAAGGTCGGCCTTACTCAATGATATCAAATCTGGGAGGAGGTAGGGTTAATTTTGATGGTGTGGACAACAGGCTTCCAAGCTTCTTTTGCCCATGCCATCAAAATCTAATCAAAATTAACCCTACCTCCTCTCAGAGCTCAACCAGAAGAGGAGAATTGTGTGAGCTTAAACTGTCGTGATGATGGACCCGGTTTTAGGGTTTGAAACATCGTTGAGATAAATTATACCAACGCATATTTCTTTTCTCTTGCTTAAAAAAAATGCATAAAGATCATGAACTAGAAAATTATTTCTAGAATGTGAAATAAAATAAATTAGGATATTTAGTATTTGTATAGATGTGATTGATGTTATGTGAATAATTTATCTAGATTAGATGGCATTTTTTCATAGAAGCAAGACCGGTCTAACTATTAAATGTTTTGATATTTTTGGTGGTATTTGGGGAATCCAATGAAAGATATTTGGTGAAATTGGGTTTTCGAAGCATTCAAAAAGTGTTTTTAAATGCAAAAATGGATTGGGAGGTCCAAGAAAGAGAGAGAATTTCACTTTCATAATCTATGGATTCATAAAAGGATCGTGACAACATAGCGTTAAGGTGTAGATAAGGTGGTTCATCTTGGAGATATACCATAATATGAATGAGAGACATGATTTGCAAGAATATAAGTATAATTCATTGATATATATAGAGTAAGAAATACTACTAATTTGTATTCATGTAGTTGTTATTTAGTTGTATTTTTTATCCCTAGACTAAATTAGTAGTTTACGCTAGTAATTTTTAGATGTGTCACTTAAAAACACTGTCGTGACTAACTTTTTTGGTTTCTTAGTCACTAATTACCCATCGTGACTAATGTATTGGTTGTGTAGTCACTAATTACCCATTTTTATACTAGTGACTAAATTAATACTTATGATATCATCCTAAATATTATATTTACAAGATTTTCCCTCTACGTCCCCTCCAACACTTCTACATGAAATGTAATAAAATATACCCTAAATATTTGTATTGCCATATAACATAATTAAGCCCCTTTGGCCCCTTAATACGGGGCAATATATTTTCTCATTTTTGTATCACAGTTTATTCCCCAATATGAATGGACGTGATATGATATTTCCTATCAACTGACCCCCCCATGGCAAGAAGCATGTTGAAGGAAAAACATTTTTCAAACGAGTATTGGGCAAAAGCAGTTGCGTGTTCAGTCTACATTTTGAACGGGTGTCCCACAAAAAGTGTGAGGAATAAAGTACCTGAAGAATCATGGAGTGGCAAGTGTTGCAATGTCTCACATCTTAGAATATTTGGGTGTGCGGCTTACTCCCATGTACCTAAAGAAATTAGAAGGAAGTTGGATGATCGAAGTGAAAAATGTATCTTCATTGGGTATAGTGAGCATTCTAAAGCATATAAACTCTATAATCCTATTACCAAGAAGCTAATTGTAAGTAGAGATGTAGAATTTAAGGAGGAGGAAGCATGGGATGGAAGTATTGATGAAATAGTTACACGTGGAGTAGCTTTACCTAATGTTGAAGAAGATGTACAAGATGTACAACAAACTCCACATTCATATGTACTTGCACATGTACCAGCATCTAGCACACCAGGAAGGAGCTGAACAGAATTTAATTCACCTCAAGCAAGAACACCAAGAAATTTCATGCAAGAAGAGCAACCGGGACTTGGAGGCCAGTATACATCAAGTTCACAAGTAAGTGACGAATCTAATCCTACATTAGCAGAATTGGGATCTAGGATTAGAGGACAAAAATCTAGAAGCCTAAGAGAAATCTATGAACAACATGATGAAGAACTGGATTTGAATTCAAATTTTGCATTATTGGCTTATCAACCAGTTAATTTTGAAGAAGCAATTAAAGATGTTGCATGGATAAAAGCTATGGATGATGAAATAGATGTTATAGAGAGAAATGAAACTTGGGAATTAGTAGATTTACCTGATGGAAAAGACTACATAGGTGTAAAATGGATCTATAAAACAAAATGGAATGTTGATAGAAAGGTTGAAAAGCACAAGGCTAGGCTTGTAGCACAAGGTTTCAGTCAACAACCCGACATAGATTATAATGAGACTTTTGCACCAATAGCAAGACTTGACACACTTAGACTTGTTTTAGCTATTGCAGCACAAAATAATTGGAATGCATATCAGATGGACGCAAAATCTTCATTTATAAATGAATATTTAGAAGAGGAGGTTTATGTAAAACAACCAATTGGGTATGAAATAAGAGGACATGAAGATAAAGTATACAGGCTAAAGAAATCATTATATGGGCTGAAGCAAGCACCTAGAGTGTGGTACAACATAATAGACTCATATTTGATTAGTAATGGATTCAATAGATGTACTAGTGAGCCCACACTGTACACAAAATCAAATCAGTAAGGTAAAATCATGATTGTATGTTTGTATGTTGATGACTTAATTTTCACTGGAAATCTGTCTATAGAAGCATTTAAAATAGCAATGAAAACAGAGTTTGAAATGATAGATTTGGGAATGATGAAATACTTCCTTGGAATTCAAGTTGATCAATCTGAAAAGGGGATATTCATATGTCAATCTAAGTATGCTAAAGATGTATTAAGAAGATTTCGAATGCTAAATTGTAAACCAGTGTCAGCACCTATAGCAACAGGAACTAAATTAAGTAAAGAGGACAATGAACCTTTTGTGGATCCAATGCAATTTAAGAAATTAGTTGGAAGCTTGATGTATCTAACAACAACAAGGCCAGATATCATGTTTGCGGTGAGCTTAATTTTCAGATTTATGGAATCTCCAGAAAGGTCTCATTGACAAGTAGCAAAAAGAATTTTAAAATATGTTTCATGAACAATGAATTATGGAATTTTGTATTCAACAGGTTCATATTTCAGATTAATAGGCTACACAAAGAGTGATTTTGCAAGCATTATAGATGACAGGAAAAGTACAACAGGTTGTGTATTTAACTTTGGTTCGGGTGTAGTTTCATGGGCATCAAAGAAGCAACCCATAGTGACCATTTCATCAACTAAAATAGAGTATGTAGAAGCGACGTCAGTAGCTTGCCAAGTAGTGTGGATGCGGAGAGGTTTGTCCGAGTTGTTGCATGAACAAGAGGATCCAACAGTGATCTTCTGTGACAATAATTCTGCAATTCCATTGTCAAAAAACCAAGTATTTCCCAAAAGGAGCAAGCATATAGATACTCGATATCACTTCATCAGAGAACTTGTTAACAACAAAGAAATTAAATTGAAATTTTGCAAGTCAAAGGAACAGCTGGAAAACATATTTACTAAGCCTCTAGCAAAGGAGTTTTTTTAGTTTCATAGAGAGAATCTTGGCATTGTCAATGCTACATATGTATGACTGTAGCTGAATGTTGGATATCATAATTTTGTCAATGATATATGTTGTTTTGTTTTTTGTTTGGGTTGCAATTAAGGGGGAGATTGTTGGAATTAATTGCAACCAACTACCGCTATCTGTAGCGAACCCATATTTATTGCATATTAGTTTTTAAATTATGTATCTCGATATGTAGATGACTCTAGAAGGGACGCGCCATGCTTCTCGGGAATGGAGAACTGCTTGCCAAGCAAGACATACTTATTGTATTACTCATTTTGATGTTAATGGGAGGACATAAGAGTGACTTAGCTCTGTTTTTGTGTTGTGGTTCGAATGAAGTGCCGTAACACTATGAAACTCTGTTTTAGCTCTATTTTTTTGGGTTTTTCCTCTTTTGCCCCTTTCAAGTGCAATTGAATCCTTGCACTCGAATTTGGAAACTCACTATTTATCAGAATTGCATAGTGTAACAGATAAAATTTATTTGAATCAAATGTCCCAATCCACTTCATAACCAAATGATAAAAATATGTATGGGCTATGGGGTTATATATTTTGCATTAAATGGTTTTCGAATTGGTTGAATGTTCCAATTATTGTTTGGTCATTTCCAAAAAGAACAAAATACTTACATTTTAATATTGGAATACAAAGATAATTCTATAATTTATTGTTTCATGATCAGACCCCAAATTTCCGTCACTTTGAACCATTGTTGTCATATAAATCAACAGAAAATCCAAGGCATGGTCCCCACCAAGCATCTAGAAGCATTGTTGAAAACTTGTGTACCATTGGAAAAATTGAAACTGCTCCATTGGAGAAATGGAAACTGCTCCTTATCGACCGCTTTTGGAAGAAGATGTTTATCGAGTTGTTCTCCTAAATAGGAGTTGTAATCAATATTTATTTGAATCTATTTCAACATTGACAATGTTCTCTGATAGTCAAACTCTTAGAAAAGCAATTGCACACACTTTCTTCAATTGTTTAGTTTCACGTGACGAAAGAGTAATAGAATGCATGAGGTATAGGTGCCTATGCAAGATTTCCTAAGGTTTCTAGATGTCTTGTGAATGCTTCCTACTACACCATTTATCCAAAAAGTCACATTTTACAGTTATTTTGGTCAAATTCAGTTTAAAATATCGTTTCAGTAGGTTACCGCTTTTGCAAAAAAAAAAAACTGCACTGCTAGATCTTGCTATCAAAACTAACATCCAACTGATCACCTATCAAACTATATTTAAGAGGCAAAATATATCCAAACCGGAGAATCTGAGAACCATCAAAATTAGAGAAAAAAACAGTCCTGCGGCAAGCAAAACTGGAGAATCTGAGAACCATCAAATTTAGATAAAAAGACAGTCCTGCGGCAAGCACATACCCTACAGAAAATATAAAGCACCCATTGATTCCAAAATATGTTCTATATATTCCTCCTAGATTAGATATCCTTCACGCGTCTTCATTGCTTCAGATGGTGAATGCACAACTCTTGGTTAAAAATATGACCTTATTATAATAAAAGACAGTGACAATTCAGTATCGCTACATATGAATAATCATATTCAAATCTCTACTGTTGTTGCAGATATAGCAAAGTCTCCCCCACCATCACTGTCAACTTCAATCAACTGTCGTGCTGACGGTTTAAACAAATAATAGACGCGTTTATGGGTGATGAGGTCAAATCCGCTTACAAAAACCGAGTCACGCCATTGCGTAACACGAACAGGCGAGTGAATATATCGCGGAAGAGTAGCCACAGCAGTCCAAACATTTTTCTCAGCAATATATTTCATTACATTTCGTTTAAAGAAGCAGTACAGGTCTCTGGAAAAAGCAGCAACCTCAACTGTTTCCCATGGATTTCCCCTTAAACTGATGCAGATATCTTCGCAAGTTCTCCACGTTCTCGCACTCGGATCGAAAACTTCTGCACTCGGCTCGAAAACATCTCCGCGTCTGCTTATCACCATGAATTTACCTTCCATGAAAACACCGTGGCATCGCGGTTGTGTCATTGGAGGCAAAATTTCCCACTCGTCTTCCTCCACGTTATAAGCTTCTGCAGCCGCCATAGGATTTGAATCGTGCTGTAGGCATGTCAGCTCCGCGGCTCCATGTGGCAGACACAAAGTCATAAATATATACAGTCTTCATAGCTCTATTGCCATGAAAAGTGTATCCGCCTATCAAAACCAGCTTGCGATTCACTGCAACGCACTGGCAACATATTGGTATTTCAGGACACTTCGGATCATCAATGGGAGAGAGCGTTTCCCGAGAGAGCGTTTCCCAGGTGCCCTGCACAGGGTCATAAACCGTTATTGCATAAAGGGGATCACTAACGAACCTCCGATCTCTTCGGACAAGGCATATAAGCTGCTCGCTCGTCCCAGATATCTTTCTGTCGGCATAGAAGTTAGGGTTACTCACCATAGCCTCCCAATCTCTGCACACAGCTTTCAGGTCATCGTGCGATTTGTAGGGTACCCCCAGCAAGCACTTGCGAACAAGATCGTCCGGAAGAACGTCCATTAGACCAGTTCAAACACGCCTATTTCCTGGTTCAGTTTTACCCAAAGCTTTAGAGAGATCTCCGAAAGATTTACACGGATCTTAACACAAAGGCACAACATGAAACTGAGGCAAGGGTTGAAAATATGAAATTTGATTAAATATATAATGTGCATGATGTAGATAAGATAACATGGTAACCTAATTTCATGCCGAATAAAAAGGAATATACTTATTTGATTGGTGAATGTTTAATTTACGTGAATCACAACAATAGAATCACTCTAGTAATTAAGGAATTTATTTTATTTAGAATTTCTTATTGGGCCGAGAAGTGTGGCCGAGGAAAATCTTGTAATATGTGTTTAGTGTTTGTGGAGTAACAAAATAATACAAAGTAAACAAAAAGACTAATACAAAGTAAAAAGTATTAAATATTATGTTGGTCATAAATAAAAAAATTAATACAAAGTAAAAAATAAATATGGGGGAGATCTTGTAACGTGAGTTTCTCGAGTAACAAAATAATACAAAGTAAACAAAAAAGAATAATACAAAGTAAAAAGTAATAAATACTATGTCAGCCATAAACAAAAAAGAATAACAAAAGTAAAAAGTAAATATAAGCGAGATTTGATTCTTCTTGACTCTTGATAGAGCCTAGGATTTGGGTCTATGCTGGTAAATAAAGAAATGCTATTGAAAATGTTGATATAATTAAGGAATCCATAGGAATTTTGACAAATGTTACTTTTATATGAGAAGTTTGATTATAGAATTTTACCTATGGGGTTTGGTTCATTTTAAGACAACCCTAGATGCATCTTAAACCTTCGAGCACCGAGAGGGATCCATTTTCTTGAGGTGTATTTTTTATTTATTTTTATTTTAAATTCAAGAAATTCGACCCCTCTTACTTGATAGATGTGGGTTTAAGTTTTTATTTTTTATTTTATAGCGAGTCATTGATTTTTTTAATTACTTTTCATAATTTTTTATGTTATGAGGATACATGAATTTTTTTAATTTAATTTTTATTTTTGGTAATATAACATTATGTTATGTTAGATTAGGTTAACTTACTTGACAACATCTCCGCCACATTGCTCTCCCATACTCAGATCGGCTCAAATTTAGAGAAAATGGGTAGATCAATGTAGAACTTTGCCTCCAGAGTTGAGTTTGTCTACTTTGTAACTCACTCCCATTAATTTCTTTTCACAATCCATTATTAGGTGGAAAAACCTACCAAAGTTTATACTACACACAAAATATAACCAAAAATATTATTTATTTTATGTAAATGTGTTTGTTTGGATTTCTATTAAGGAGCTCAATGTGGGTGCCAGGAGTTGATGGCTAGGTAGGTAATGCTGTAAATATATTTTTAAGGACCAAAGGTATGCAAATATTAATGTTGGAATATAGTATATAATGATGTGAGGTGGCTACAGAGAGGATGGGAGGGGATGTGTTGTGAAGAGGAAATGGTGCCTATGGAAAACTAATCCTATAATGCTAAGTTTCAACCTAAAGTATCATCCATTTTCAATCATATACCTTAAATGAAGCCATCATACACATCATGGAGTGCAAATGGAATGTTTGTTAGGAAGTCCTTGTCACCAACCCAAATTTTCATGTTAGAATTTTAGTGAAATTTTCAAGGTAAATTTTCGCAATGGTTACTTAATTGTACCAACTTCATACATATGAGGTAAGAAATTCAATCATGCAAAAACCCTAAATGACCAAATTCAAATTTATAATCTCTCCTATTTGAAGTTGAGTTACCTCCTTCTATCATATTTGAGTTACTTATAAAAAGGAAATAGTACATTTGTATTTCATATTTAACCCTCATAACTACTTCAAATAATATGATACCCAAGATGGTCATTTGATTCAATTTTTCCATAATCACTTGATTTTAAATAAAAACACTTTGTTCAGTAGTAATGTGCTTAAACAATTCATAGTATATATTTGTGTTAATATTACATGAATATATGCAATTCAGGGAAATATATAAACAAGCGTCTTGGCATAGTATACTCATACATTAATATAGCTATTACCTCATGAATATGAATAGTAATCAATTAATCCCATATACTTCTTTGATGACATAAATAACAAAGGCATCATACTTGTTAACACCCAAATTGACCCTCTAGGTTGTGGGAGAAGGACACTTTGGGGTAACTACAAAACCACTTGAGATTGTATTACTGGCCCAATACAATGAGAGATGGATCTCTCTTAAACTTGTAAAAGACTGAAAATAATCAAAGATTTCAGCAATGAGAAACACACATCAAATTCTGGTAGGGCAATTGTTTTTTAAAGTTTGGTGGGATAATCATGAGAGGAACCATTGGGCGATGGGGTAAAAACATAACACATAAATCAAATAACAGAGCTGCTGCATGGGATATCAGGACAGAGGCAAGATAGCCATCTACTTACAGTCAAAATGTTGTTGTCTAGTGGTAAGGGAAGAAGAAATGAACAGTCCATTGGCATGGGCGTCTCACAAGGGCGAATCCGATGCCAAATTTAGTGGAAGGGTTTCTTGAACACTTGAAATTAAAAAGATAGAGCATGAGTGCATGAATTATATCTTAATATATACTTATCCAAGCGTGAAAAAAGGTACACTATGGAAAAGAGAAATAAAGAAGACATTCACATGAGAAGAAGAAGAAACAGACTGCAAGACAAACAACACATGAACCTCGGTTGAGCACCAGTTGCAACACTACAATTCTATTAATGATTATGTCTAAAAAAAACTTAGCCTTCTTAGGTCTCGGCCCACTGATTTTTCCAACCCTTTTCTATCTCTATTACATTGCTTTATAGGCCCTTAGGCTTGAGTTCTCTAACAGAAAAATAGTTATGGCGGTCCCGACACCTATATGGCTCATCCCATCACCTTTGGAAGCTAATTACAACAAAAATGAAATCTGATGGACAAACATGACCGGCTTTGCAGGTGTCACTGCATGATTGTGGACTATGATGGCCCCTGAGAAGCTGGTAGGCTCTAAGAGGCCTCAAAATATAGGAATATTGCACATAAAATAAAAAAACCCTACAACAGAGTGATTGTGATAGGAAACAAAACATCATGAACAGGATGCCACCTTATGGTGGAGCTTTTACATGGCCCTGATGGTCGAAGAAATCCTCCACTTTAAGTGGATCAACCACCTGCAATTTTGTTGAAGGAGGAGGTGTTACTTCTTCACTGGGGAGTATGAAATATCTGAGAATCTCTCCATCCTAGCCAATGGGCTATTCAACTTCCCAGACCCCTGTCCTTTTCTTCTTCTTTCAATGAGATTTCAGGGGCACCTATCGTTGTTTGGGATCCTCGGGCTCACTGGCTGAACTTTCATCCACGTGGTCGAACCTTACAGGAGACGAGGGAATGGGATCGTCCTCCACTTCATACCAAACTGATTCGGGCATGAAAACTACCTTGGTTTTTTTATCTTCTGCCATGGCCGAACCTTAGCTAAAAAATATTCCAGGCTTTTGATCTTACCACCTTTCGAATTTGGACGTGAACATAAAACACTGGGAGACTGCTTATAACAGCATGGTGATAGACGATAATCATTGGGCATGATTGCTTGACAAGACCCCTCAGACACCGCAGGATGATGATTGAGCTCCGGCGTGGCACTGAGCAAGTTTGACTAGAATTTCGTGGCAGGTGAAATGGCATATGGAGGCTTTGATGTGGCCTTTGTTTTCTAGACCATCATTTGACAACAAACGCACCTTTCAATCGTTGATCACGACCTTTGCTCACATCGAGGCCATTGAATGGTGGGGTCCCTACCAGACTTCACAAAATCGGGGGTTGTTGCCTATCTTCGCTAATTCAATTTGCGAACTCATTCTTCACCGTAGATACGAGCTCCATCGGATCTGGGTCGTTGAAACTTGCACCCCTCTACCAAAAGTTTGCAAATATGAAAACATTGACTTCTTCGCACTTGTCAAATTGATGAAGTACCTCTTGGTTGTTGATCTACATCATCGACCGTTGATCCATCCCCAACTTGCCGGCGGGTCACATATGCAACCTCCGCTTAAGCCAAAACCATCTTTTCCGCGAGATTGCTTCTCCGCCACTGATCTATGCCTTCGGTTTATACCACTTTTTAATTGAGGCGGGATTTTTCCCTTTTAATCCCCGAAACCATGTTTAGACTTATACATTGTTCATTTCATTCCTTGAGCCACACATATTGGTTCAGCTGTCCCACTTAGCACCTCTATAAGCCATTTTTCATAAACCCCCGAGGCTTTCTGCATTTACTTCAGTGTTTAACCCTCCCCTTCATCTAGATAAAAAATGGTGCTAACAACTTCCTCCAATTGGGGATGCTATCCTCCCTGTGAGGAAGCAAAGAACCCCATAGACTATTGCCTTATCCATTGGGTATTTCCCATCACAAAAATTGCAAGTTGCAACTCTTTATTGAAAACTGGAAACAGACTGAAAACTGTAACATACCACTGCGAATGGAAAAGATGAGAATGTGCTCGCCATATCGAGCTTGTTTATGCACAAACTACTCTACCCTATGCTATTGAAATGGATGCAACCTCAGGTGATATGGAAATGCCAATGCAACCAATCTAGCAACTGATCCAACAGGCACAGTTTCACATCATGCTTAACTAAAATCGGGAGAAAATAACATAATGGCACAAGGTAGTGATGATAGATGTAATTCTTCTGGAAGAAATACAGCCAACCCTTCCCACTAGAGAAATTTTCCATGTAACTAGCCACTGGGTCATAAAAAGCATGATACCCTTCAAAATTTTCTATCATTCCTCTTACCTGAGAGGGTTGCCTCAGCTGTAAACTACATGGTACCTTATCAAAATGTGATTTGGATTGCAGTATGGCAATTTTTTCTTCAAAAGAACTAAAAGTAGCATGCTCGCCCCCTTTTTCATTCACCCTAGGTATAGGGATTGAATGCTCACGACAGTGCTCAAGTAGAGCCTGAAAATTATGCATGCTAGATCCCTTAGGCCACCCAATAGGACTGAAACAATTAGACTCACATAACTCCTCCTAATGAGACTGCAACTCTATATCATGAGGTGTTGTTTCAACACAAGGGCTATCAATAATATCACTTCCTTGGTTGCTTGAAATCCCTGGATTAAAAATCTGGTTCTGTTCTGGTGAGTCAAGGGAAACTCCATCATGATTTTCAAAAGGGGCTAGAAGAAGAACTTTCCCTTGGAACAGGGACTCTAGGCTTGAATGATATGAAGAGAAAGTAGGATGACCCTCCTGGTTCCCCTCCATAGTGCTTACTATCTGGCTGACTTGCTGGGTGTTTGCGTTAAATTCAGGAAAAGGAACAAGAAATTCTTTATGGATACCTCCATCCACTTCATCTTCAGCCGAGAGATAAACCTATGCTTGCTGGAAGTCTTCATATGCACACTAATAATAAACCTCTTTTCTATCTTTTTGATGAGGGAAGGGTTCTTCGTGCAAGGCCCTTAAGCTTTCTTCTTTGATGATCTTACAACTTCTTTTCATTGTGGAAAATAACTCAGAGCAGAGAGGTAAGTTATTACCTTCATCAGGCTTACTATCTCTATGGTCTACAATGATGAAATCCTGGGTTAACATCTGATTTTTCTCTATGACTGATTTTTCTAAATAACAGGACTGACTGTATGCTTGCTTATTCCCTTCATCCAATTCTAATAGGTTTATGACACCTTCTATCACATTGTATTTCTTCCTTGGGTCAGGGATTTCATTCCCCTTCTTCAGCAACTTAAACGAAGGGTAACATAAAGGCAAACATCGATTTTCAGCCCACTCACCATCCATATCACTTTCATCCCTTTGACCTGGAATTGCAATCAGACTTTCTTTATTAACTATCTCAGACTTTACAGAATCCTCTGTTGGATGCTTAGGCACATCCTCCCAGCACTCATTCTCATATTCATCATATATAGGAGGGTTGAAATCTTGTCCAAGGCCTTGCAACCCCGAACTTTAAACATATTGATTGCGATCTACACAAAACATAACAACATTATCTTCTTCTTGTACATGAATGGGCTGATCCCCTTTCTACTCATCACGAAGAGGGTGGGAATGCAAAGTACATCCTTCTGGTTCATATCTTTCTTCAATCTCTAATTTCTTTTCCCTTTTGTTGGTCACCCTATATGTCAATTAATTACAACTAACACATAGGATGCTCAATATAAATTGTCAAACCCAGGGAGGTATTTTATTTCAATGGCAATAAGAACAATCTATGCATAAACATCTCTAGCATTTGATTGAATAAATAAAAATGATAATCCTACCTATATGCTCAGCCAAACTCATTCCAGAAAGAAAACTAATCTAACTCATACATCTAGGAATTCAAAGTGAAACTACCTTCCTACAGAAATTAACCTAGCAATTATTGATCTAAGAATGAAATTGAAATAGATTACTTTTGCAAGAAGTTAAATCCTATAATTATCAAACTACAGTATTCAAACTTTACCAAAATGATCCATCCAGTAACCACTGTAACTCAACCATGATATGCCTAATCTATGAACTTAATGAAAGATACAACAACAACCAGAATTAAGAAATAAACTTGAACTATAATTTGATAACCATTAGAAATCCTATAAAGCATAAATGACTGAAAGGAATGGATTTGAGCTTGGCTGTAACAACTATTGAACACACATGCATTAATCAAACTAACTTACACAGTCGATTGTCACACCACGCAGTTGCAGCTATTCATATGTAGGAAATAAACTACGAATAAAGAATGCAATCATAAACTCTCTGTTGCAACTATCAGAAATACACCTAATGTAATTCCACAACACACAACAGGAAATGAATAAATCTAACTACCTACTTAACTCGACAATCTATGTGATAAGGAGGGCCTTGGCCTTCTAACAGAGATGCCATGAACTACCATGAATTAAGACACAGAAATAGAAGTAACTCTGCTCTTCATTAAAGATGGTAATTCACAGTCTCAGTTCTCTGTTATAGTCCATACAAAAATAATAATTATCCAACCCCAAAATTGGAAATCCTTCCCGAATTTATACATGAGGAATATAGTTCGTGATCCACTAATTTCATGTAGCAATGAAGATCTACGATCTTCATGCTGCAGAGTTACAACTAACTGCTACAGCCATAATGAATGAGGCCTTTAGTCATGAAGTATGATGTTTTACTGGAAGTCAATGGATCGTTGGTTCAACCAATCGGGAGGTGTCCTGTCTATTGTAACTATGCTCTGTTTCAGCGACCTGTTACAGCTCACGTGGAGAGATGCGTTCTCCCTTGAAAATATGAGGAATGGAGTTAGAAGAGTAATAGCTGGACCACGTATGATTCTTTCCCAAGGCATGGCGACTGATACACCTATGCTTCGATCTTATCTTAATGAAATCACACAAGCTAGCATAAATCAAAGGCCATAATTCATAACCATAACAATCTTATGCATTTAATTAATTGAAAAAATAATGATGTATACCTTGTCAGGATTGCTGATTAATCTGGAAAAATGCATGTATAAGGTTTATGAAGGTAGAGTGTAACTGGGCAAAATGGGTTAATAGGTATGGTCAAAAAGGGGCATTTCCAGGGCCAACATCTCCCCCCAACTATCCATTTGCATGTCCTCATGCAATAACCTCCACTAATCCAAATCTAAGTCCACGCTCTATCTGTGAAGATTGGTGAGACTGTAGGAAGGTTCTGGTGGTTCCCCATAAGGCACAAATCCATAGTAGGTTGTCCATTTCTCCCAACAAATCTTCTCCTCTTCCTTAGTCAAAACATATATGTTCTGGTAAGGGCTCACAGGAAGCCATATGAGGGGAAATATGAATCTCAATCCAATCCACCAAGGTCCCAATGTTTTCATGCCCTGCACATACCTAGGAACCCTTGTCAAGGCTTGCTTGAAATTATAAAAGTAGTATGGATCCCCTTTCCTCATAGACGAAGAAGAATATAGCAATCTATATTCACTGCCTTCCAGAGCACTCTGTTGCATATTAAAAATAATCGGGAAACAAGTAGTGAGGATCTTATCTCGCAAAATTTCGAAGTATTGGGAAATTACAGGAACCCTGAGAGATCCAACATGATTTACTATGAGTTCTTTTGGATCCTAAGGTTCGTCCCTAATCCAGAGAGTAGAATTTTCTTCGTTCTTTGTGATAGTTTGGAAATCATTTCGCCATTCTACATGGTTGATGACAAAAGAGGAAAACACCCTCAGCTGAACATCCCCCAAACAAGGCAAAGGATTGGAGGGAGATTCAATGTAACACGCCCTATTATGTAAATATAATTCACATAACAAATGCTGATCCTCAAAATCACTCCCCATAAAAGTTTCTATAATTTGGCTAGCTGTTGCTAGATCAAATGATCTTCCTATGTTTAGAGACCTCAATTTAAATAAAGTGGTATGCTCGTGAAGAAAGATAACGTAAGAGGAGGATGGAACCCCTCAACTTAGTACTTATAGGGAAAGAGTATACATTTGGTCTTTTTCTTGTTGTAGGGTTTTGAGTTTCTTCAATTCTTCCAAAATTTCTTGAAATTTTTCCCACCGAATTTTCTGGAAGAATAGCTCCTCAGCCCATTTTTCTCTCAACTCCCTGATGATATTTCTATGTTCATGGAGAGAGATCATCCATGTCCTGCACTGAGCAATAAATTTCTGCCATTTGTCTAACTCAAGATTCAGCCAGAGAATCTTCTTCTCTAATCGTTGAATTCTCCCATTCTCCACATCCTTTTCATCATCAGAATCTAAATAAATGATGCCTTGAGAAGGTAGCATTCTTACCTCTCCACCAGATGTTCTAGCTTCCACTTCATGGATTAATGGTGCAGCAGCCCCATCTTCCATTGGTGCTGTAATGACCTCTGCTTGTGTTGAAGTTTCAGTGGCTACTTTTGGGGATGATGGTTCTTGTGTAGTAGCATATTGTCCCTCCAGTTCTAGTTCAGCAACATCAGTTTGAGTTGCAATCTCAGTGGTTACTTTTGGGGATGCTGGTTCTTGTGTACAACATCCTTCCCTTCCAATTCCACCTCAGCAACATCAGTTTGAGTTGCAATCTCAACAAACATTTTTGAAGACACTGGTTCTTGTGTAACAACATTCTCTTCTTGGATATTTCCTTCAACAACTTCAGTTCGAGTTTCAACTTCAATAAGAATTTCCGAGGACGTTGGTTCTTGTGCAACAACGTCCTTTTCCTTAATTTCTCCAAGTTGATGGAAAGGTTCCTGGACTATCTCAATGTCTGCTGAGCAATGAGGCTGTTCTATGAGTAGTTATGTATGTGTGGATGTCTGAGTTTGTATATCAACTTCTTCTTCTAGTTCCAAATCTGGGATTAAGTCCATTCCTGGTTCATCTTCCCTCATCAACTCAACTGCTTGCACTTCTCCTTCTTGCGTTGCTCGTTCAGGTGATTGTGCAACAAGATCCACCAGTATGACTTTATGCCCTGCCATTTTATATATGTCTCCACATTATGGGCATATAAATTTTCCCTGCTCTTCATAACTCAAATCAAGAGATGAGTTTTCCAATTGATCTACAACCTCTACTAATATATCCAAACTCCTATTTGCTTGTTTCCTGCTTATTTCCTTCCATTTCTCCAAATCATTCCGAAGTGCTTGCATTTCTTCTTTTAATAGTTCATTTCTATACAGGATATTTTCAATCTGGGATTCGTTCACAACAAGTTCCTGTATGTCAACAGGTGTTTTGGGGTTTATGATATGGATTTCTATGCCTGTCCCAGTTACACACTCTACTTCTGCTAAAGGTACTTCACTATTTGCCCCAATTTCTCCTGTTGTCTCAACTGAGGGTAACTCCATATTTACCCTAATTTCTCCTACTGTCTCAGCTGCTTCCATAGATCTAGTCCTTCTTCTTTTCACCCCTTGTGATGGTTGATCAATACTACTTGATGCCACTGAAGCAGCTCCGGGTGTTCTCTTCCTTTTTGAAGTAGTTGTCTGGCCCTTGTTCCCAGTTCTTTTTCTTTTCTTCTGTGATACAGGGGTCTCCAAATTTCTAGAGGGACAATCGAATTCCTCCTCTTCCATGATAGTTCCCCTGATTTTCGAGGAGGATGCAATATCCAACACCTCTATATTTCCTTCCTCTACTACCTTTGCCTAGTGCTTGCATTCTTGCATGCCACCTTCCATAGTTATAGCTTCTATTGTCGTAGCTTCAACAGTTGTTCCAGTTCAATCCATCACTATCTCCTTGATGACAGGGTTCACTGTTATCGTAGCTTCCCCGATGTGTACTTCTTCTTCCCTTTCATTTAGGTTTTCATCCTCCCCCCAACTGGATTTGAGGAACTCCGGTCCTCTTCTTCTTCTGCAATACCCCCCAAATCCAGTGTATGTTCTCTAATTACCACAGCTCTAGCAAGAAATTGAGCCGAGGTCAAATTCTAACATGCAATGGCCCTCAAGATAAGTAATTTAATTAGGCCATGATTGGTGAGGGAGGAAGTTGGGTGTCGAGCTGTTCTTGCATAACCGACCATACTTTGTAGGGTCTTAAAGAGATAGAATTGCATATTAGCTAGGTTGCCATGGCACATATGAGATAACAAAGGGAATTCAGAAGGATAGACAGTCTGGTACCTACCTTCTTAGGAGATATACTTTTTCAGAAAAAACTGCCACTTGAGCCCATGGACAAGGTAACGACTTCAGTTGGAATCCATGGCCTTTTGGGCGAACACTCCCTTATTGCAGTCGAATTTGGCACCTTTCGTCCAAACAGTTTCTTCCCAACTTGGGGTAAGCCAGTAACCTTAGATATAATGGCTTCTGTAACCTCAATGCGTACCCCCTTGACTTCAGAATGAGTATCAGTCAAGTTAAAAACGAACTGTAATGCCGTTTCGGTATGGAAACCATTTAGACGTTGGAAATATTCGGTCCACCTAGCTGCTGCAATGATGGAAAACACTTCCGCATTGGCCCGCAGAGATTTTGTATTTTCAGGTTCATGCCTAACGGGTTTACCCATATCAACTCCTTTCAATTCAAATAGCAGATACAACCCTTATCAGTTCAAACATGGAAGTTGCATCCTTCGAACATTCATGGAATAGCTGAGATTTGAAACTTGGTATTCTCAGGAAAGATGGTGCAGTTTTCAACTTTACGATAGGTTATACAGTTAAGGAAAAATGGTGAAATTGGGAAATTTTGGTACGAATCGGGTAAAATGATGGTCAGGTTGTTACTCCGACACATTCTTTGGTGATTAAGTGTGCACAAAAATGCTGATGGCAACAAAAGACAAGACATGCTCATAATTGCCACAATTAATTTGATGCTTAATCAAGATTATAGTTGGAACCCATACCTTCAATATTGAATGCTCAAGCCGCCATTATGTCGAGGCATGATGTTTCATAGTCGCATCTCTGATAGAATACACATGTGCCAAGATGAGTTAGATGTCATCAACCAAGCTGATAAGTACATTCATGTTGAATTCTTGGTGGACTATGATTGAAATTGTGGAGTCATCATTTAAATTCGAGCCAAGTTAGATCATTAACAGCGAGACTATTGCAACAAACAGACCATCTAGCAGAGTTGTAGATGATGAATAAGGGGATTGAGAAGAGTCCGGCGACATATGGAGGAGTTCCAATTGCAAAAGTTCATAGAAAAGGAAAAAATAGCGAAATAGCAGCTACTAGACTTGGCAGAATAGACAAGAGTAGTGGAGTCGCAGCTGCTGGAAAAAAGAAAAAATCAAATGGGAATAGCTAAGTCGCAGCTACTAGACTTAGTGGAATAAGCAAGAATAGGGGAGTCAGAGCTGCTGGGAAAAAGCAAAAATGAAATGGGAATAGCGGAGTCGCAGTTGCTAGACTTAGCGGAATAGGAAAGAATAGCAGAGTTGGATCTACTGGCAAAAATGAAGGGAATGGAAAAATGGTGGAGTTACAACTGCGGAAAGAGGAAGAATGAACAAGGTAAGGAGTCGCAGCTGTGCAAAAATGAGTAACAGGAAGACTTTTAGGTGGCTGCTGCAAAACTAATGAATCATCCATCTTTTTCATAGAGCTTTACTAAATCAGGAAACAATGTAAGGTACCTGCAATCGTCTGGCCTAGTCACGACTATTGTTCCTCCGATTAATCCCTGCACACAAATCTTCAAAACAAACCGATCAAGTGCAAAATGAAAAATAGATAAAATACATAATGAAAAATAAATTATTTATGTACAAATGAAATGGATATTGCAGTTCTTAAAAATTCATAGGGTTGAGAAAACTCCCTGCCCTGGCGTTAGCTAATAATCTGGATCTGCTGCAACCTATGAAACGAAAGCATCCCTTGAGATTGCTTTTTGATACAGTCGCAACCGATGACCATTTGCGAATAATGGTGTCTTGTTTTCATCAATGGCGATCAACCGAACTGTTCCATTGTGAAATACACGATCTATTTGATAAGGTCCCAATCACCGAGTCCGTAGCTTGCCTTCGAAATCCCTCTTAAACCGTGAATCATATAACAGATTCCAGTCTCCTCTCTTGAAGACTTTCTTCTTTATGAATATGTCATGCCACTTAGAGCGCTGCTGTTGGATTAAAGTCGTATGATTTACTGCTACTGTGCACTTTTCATCCAATTCATTAAGTTGATTCAGTTGGTTCCTCTGTGCTTCTGATAAAACTAGATTCGTTTCTACAGCTGTTTTCAAAGTCCTGATTTCAAATTCAATTGGGAAAACAACATTCTTACCATACAATAACTCATATGGGGAAAAACCAGTGGTGTTATGCCATGTAGTGCGATAGGCCCATAGTGCCTCTGGAAGTCTCTCAGCCCAATCTTTGCGAATGCTTTTCACTGTTTTTGTCAAAATAGCCTCAATGACCTGTTTGAACTCTCCACTTGGCCATTGTCCTATGGATGATATGGTGAGGTTATTTTGTGCTAAATATGAAAATTTTGTAACAGTGCTTCCATCTTGTGAGACACAAACTGCGGTCCACAATCTGTAATGATTTCCTTGGGTACTCCAAATCAAGTGAAAATTTCTTCATATAGGAAATCAATCACAGCCTGATCATTATCCTTCACCAAGGCCACAACTTCCACCCATTTCGTCATGTAATATGTGCAAACCAAGATGTGAACTTTCTATTTTGAGGGAGGGTTGATAGGCCCTACAAAGTCTAGAGCCCATCTATCAAATGGTTCAACCACGAGCTATGGCTGCAAAGGAATTTCATCTAATCTGTTGGGTTGGCCCATCCTTTGGCAGCTATCACATGCCTGAACATACTTCTTTGAATCCTTGAAAAATGTGGGCCAGAAATAACCCATCCTCAAAACCTTATGACCTATCCTTTTGTCAGCAAAATGTCCCCCATAGGGCTCATCATGGCAAGCTTTAAGAATACTAAAGATCTCATCTTCTCTAACACATCTTCTGATCTCTAAATCAAGCCCTATGTAGAAAAGATGGCCATCAATCCAATAGTACTTAGCACTTTGTTGTATGATCTTTCTTTTTTCTCTCTTCGACAGATGTGCTAGGAGCTTACCTACAGCCAAAAAGTTATCAATATCTGCATACCATGGGGAATGAGCTGATACTGCAAACAAATGTTCATCAAGGAAGGAATCTTCAACTGGTAAATTGTCATCACTATTAGTAAGTTGAGATAAAAAAATATGGAACAACATTTTCCTTCCCTAGTCTATCAATAATTGTGATATCAAATTCCTGTAACAGTAACTACCATCTAGTAACTTTAGCATTCGTGATTGGTTTATTCATTAAATATTTGATAGCAGAATGATCAATGTGCACAAAAGTAGAATATCCAGTAATATAAAGTCTAAATTTTTTGATGGCAAAAACAATGGCAAGGAATTCCTTTTATGTGATAGTATAGTTTAGTTCAGTAGGAGATAAGTTCTTGCTAATGTAATAGCATAAGGAGCATTATCTTCTTACTGTCCCAAAACTGCTCCAATGGTAGTGTCTGAAGCATCTAAAGAAATATGAAAAGGCAGAGCCCAATTGTGTTGATGTATATGTAACTTCGGAATGTATTTCACATATATTTATATTGTATTCCTATAGAGATGGTATTATTCCTCTATAAGGAAGTGTCGTCATTTATATTGTAAATGTCGTAACTTAATCTTGATGGGTTATTAGACCACCTTGTTGGGGTCGGCCCTGTATAAGTCATGTGGGTCAAAGGGTTATTAGACCACCCTATTGGGGGTCGACCATGTGGGTCAAAGGGTTATTAGACCATCCTATTGGGGGTCGGCCCAGTCAGTATTATGTTACGTGGTTAAGTTCGAGCCTACATGAGTTAGGTAAAAAGGCAAGTCAAGTCAAGTATAAATGGAGTGCGGGAGGCACTCTATTTACTCACTCACTTCTCACTCATGCACTCAAGGAGGAGTGGCGCACTTATGGAGGAGGAGGATCTGCTGCTAGGTTATGTCTATCTCTCATGGTTGGTTGTATCATTGCTCTATCTATCTCTGAGGAAGTTATTGGAGTTTTTCACCTTTACGGTTTTCCCCAAGTAAATCTTTGTGTCTCTTGTGTGCTTGCATTATTGTCTCCATGATTGATATGTTGTAGATATGCTGTACATGTTGTTCTCTCAGTTAAGATCCTAGATCAGATTGAAGTAAATTCTAAAAATTTAACAAATTGGGCCCTCACAAGATGGGTGCTGTAGATAGGATTTTCTTTAGCTCAGTAAACGTTGTTTGTCATGCATCATTCCAGAAAAACTGTGCATCCTTCATCAACAGAGTGAACAAAGAAGAAGCTAGTTTGGAAAAAAATTCTATGAACCTTCTGTAATAGCTAGCATGCCCCAAGAAGCTACGTACATCCTTTTGTGTTCCAGGAGTTGGTATCTTTTCAATTACCTTGATTTTGGATGGATCTACCTGGATACCATCAAAAGAGATGAAGCTCCCCATCACTATGCCCTCGCTCATCATCATATGGCACTTTTTAGTGCTTAAAGAGAGCTGGATTTGTTCACAGCGTTTCAAGAACTTTTCTAATTTTTTCACTGCTTCTTCATAACCATCACCATATGGAGTAAAGTCATCCATAAAATATCCATGCAATCATTTACCATCTCTGAAAAGATTCCAATCACTGCTCTCTGAAATGTGGCTGGTGCATTGCACAAACCAAAAGGAGGTACCCAGTATGCAAAAGTCCCCTAGGGATAGGTGAAAGTGGTTTTGTCTCGGTCTTCTGGAGCAATCTAGATTTCGTTGTAACCACTGAACCATCCAAAAAGGAAAAATACTTCTTCCCAGAGAAGGTATCAAGGACCTGATCGATAAAAGGTAAGGGGAAGTGGTCCTTCTGCATTGCCTTATTCAATTCTCTGTAATCCACGCAGACCCTCCATTTCCCATTCTTCTTTGGCACAATCACGAGTGGAGAAACCCACTCACTGTCTGAAATCCGGTATATAAATCTTGCTTCCAAAATTTTTTGGATCTCTTCTTTCACAATGTCTCTTAGGTTCGGGTTCATCCTTCGTTGTGGTTGACACACAGGCCTGGAGTCGCTCTTAATGTAAATGTGATGGGTACATAGGTTAGAAGGAATCCCTTTTATGTCTGTATACTCCCAAGTGAAAGCTCCTCTTCATTGTTTCAGCAGAGTGACTAGCTATTCCAACTCACTGGGAGCAAGGTTTGAATTGATATTGAATGTTTTCCCTCGCTCAATTTCCACTGGTACACTTTTCAAATTTTGGAGTATTGGAATTATACTGCAATCACTGACTAGAGTTTCTTCTGTAAGATTTTCTTGTTCCGCTTCATCTAACGTATTATTAAGAATATGGTAAACATGCTTGTTGACATTCGTGGGCTCACTGATGAAACTGTTAATGGCATCATCCTTTGTTTCATCTTTAAATGTTAAGGCTCTCCGTATTGTCAATAATGGCTGAACACCTTACTCCTCCTCCAAATCTTCCCAAAGTGGAGTTTCAGCTTCTGTGCTTGGTCGAGCTTGAGGGTACAAGGTTAGGATCTTGATCTCAGTCCTATCTGAAATGGTAATAGATATTGACCGAAAGCGGATACAGCCATTTGTTGTGGCCAACCACGGTCTTCCCAGGATCAGTGGGTGTCCCCCCAACTGATATTTCAGCTGTAACACCAAGAAATCTGCAGGGTATTCCCACGAGTCAACTGAGATTACGAGGTCATCTAGGATCCCCTCAGGCTTGATTCTTGATCTGTCAGCAAGTTCCAAAATAGTAGGGGTCAGCCAAAGGTTAGTGAGTCGAAGTTTCTTCACAGTTTCTATGGTCATAACGTCAATAGCTGTGCCTAAGTCTACCAGGACGTTGGGGATTTGTGTGTTTCCTATGCGAACTGTCATAGTAGGATTTCCAGGGTAATCATATTTTTCCACATGAGTCTTCCCCATTATCAATTCGGAAATTTTTCCCAATAAATGGACAGTGGGAGGATCCCTAGGCTTTCTTCCTAGTTTCTTGATACACAAATCTCCGACAGTCTTAGCATAAATGGGCACGTCATGGAGGGATTGTAACAATGGAATTTTGACATACAAAATTTTCAATTCTCCTAAGAGATTGAATCGAGGTTGTTCCACTGTTCTCTGTAGAGCCAACCATTCAGGGTATGGCGGTTCTCTCATCAATTATGTAGGTTGTACTTCGTTGTGTGTTACTTCCTGAGTTTCAGCCACTATTTCAGTAGGAATGTCAGCATCCTCAATAATGGGGATTGTTGAATGAACAATATTCTCATAGTGCTGACTCACTCCAATTTCAGCCACTGGGGATGGAACATCCTCAGTGATGATAGGTTCCACTACCCTCCCTGATCGTAATTGTATATCATTGTAGGGAACTTGGGAAACGGAATACGCAGCCATGTTGGCAATCTCAAACTGATGGACTGCTTTATTGTTCAGGTTTGGGTTAGGTTGTGTAGGTAGTTGTGGTCGAAGTGGTGCATTCACAGGTGCGGCATTGTTTTTGAATTGTAGTTTTGGCTGTTGGTATTTTTGGTGAGGATATTGTTGACACTGAGTCTCGTGATGGGGGAAGTTATTTCCTTGGTAAGAATTTCTCCAGTTGGAATTCCAAGGGGCTTGATTGTTTGACTGCTATGACCATGATGTCTAAGAATTAGGATTTTTCATTGGATTCTAAGATGGATGCCACTGGTTAACAAAATAATGTGAAGGGAATTGTGTATTCATATTGTTCATACCATTCATATTATTCAGAAAAAATGATGGGTCTTGATTCATACCTTGATTGCGAGGATGCCATGGTTTCTTCTGTGCAATGAAGTAAGCTTGTTCCACATATGAAGTGGATGCCTGTAGAAATTCCTTGACCTTAGGTAGTGAGGGACATTCCTTGGTGTCATGCTCCAACTCACATATTCTACACATTTATGCTTTGTCCAGCAGGCATTCCTTTAGTGGGTGATTTTTCCTAAATTTGGGATAGAATACACCAAGTGTAAGATCTTCTACCACTTGCCTCTGTTTTTCTCTCAAGACATCTAACTCTGAGGAAATGGAGCTCATCATATCAATTTTAAAATTCTCTAGCAAGTTTCCTATCTCTGATCAAGTGGTTCCTCCACTAGCTGACTTTTGTGTCCTAGTGAAGACATCCTGATCTCGATCCTTGTCTCATTTGTTAGTTCTAGGGGATCCCCTTGAGTACCTTCGGCATAATTCAATGATCTTCTCAAAAGGTTCTTTTGAGATATCTACTTTCCCTAACAAACTCAACATATCATGGCAATCTTCTCTAATTCCTCATAGAAAAATAATCTTAAGCACATCTTTTCCAATCTCAGTGTGTCGAGACCTTTGTAAATTGTACAACAATCTTTCCACAAATTCTTCCAACCTCTCTTCTTCCTACTGAACCATTTCAAACAACTCTTCCTTTGTATCCCTGGTTCTACAATATTGTTTATATTTAGAGAGAAAGGTGTTTTTCGTTTGGTCCCAAGTAGTAATGGTCTCATGACCTAGACTCATGAACCAACGCAAAGCATTTCCCTTCAAGGTGGCTGGGAATAGTTTCAGCTTCTGAGCACTAGAGGTATATTCAAAGCTGCGACAGAGGATATCAAACTCAAAAAGAAATTCATCAGGATCCTTAGAAGACTTACGATGAAAATTCGAGAGAACTGATGGTGATATGTTTTTCATGGGAGTTGTTCCAGGTGTCTGGAGTATAGGGAATTATGATGTAGCCACAGTATTACCAGGCTGATTCTCTTCCACTTCTTCTTCCTGGTTCTCCCTATGTTCATTCTCTCCTTCCTATTCTCTATCAGCCATGGCTTTAGTCCAAAAGTCAATGGCTTCCTTTATGCGTTCTTCCTCTACTTTTGCTTCTTCTTCTCTTCTCCTCTCTTCTTCTCACCTCCTCTCTTCCTCTCCTATCCGGTGAGTCTCCAACAACACTTCTTTAGTAACTCTGGTTCCATTGATATGATAAATATCCTCTCTATCCGGTACACCCATAGCGCTTCCATTATCTTCAAGAGGTTTATTTTCTGCAACAGGAATTGAAGGTCCCATTGTATTCTCCACTATTGATGCTGAATTCTCAAGATGGGGAAGAACAAAATTTCCTCTTCCTATAGATGTCAGCGGTGGTCTAGTGGAAGAATAAGCTCTAGCAATTATTTCATTAATGTATGTGTGTTTTCCTTGACCTGCATTACGACCTCGACCTCTTCCACCTGCAGTGTTAGTATTAAAAGGGGGTTCCCGATTTGTTTTTCTTATATTCATGCATGCTGTAAATGATTAAACCAAAATGAAATAAAAAACCAAGTACTAACTGTGTCTATCTATTACCATCCCCGGCAACAACACCAAAATGTTGGTCACCCTATATGTCAATTAATTACAACTAACACACAGGATGCTCAATATAAATTGTCAAACCCAGGGAGGTCTTTTCTTTCAATGGCAATAAACACAATCTATGCATAAACATCTATAGTAGTTGATTGAATCAATAAAGATGATAATCCTACCTATCTGCTCAGCCAAACTCATTCTAGAAAGAAAACTAATCTAACTCATACATCTAGGAATTCAAAGTGTAACTACCTTCCTACAAAAATCAACCTAGCAGTTATTGATCCAAGAATGAAATTGAACTAGATTACTTTTGCAAGAAGTTAAATCCTATAATTATCAAACTACACTATTCAAACTTTACCAAAATGATCCAAAATGATAACCATTAGAAATCCTAGAAAGCATAAATGATTGAAAGTAATGGAGCTGAGCTTGGCTGTAACAGCTATTGAACACACATGCATTAATCAGACTAACCTACACAGTCGACTGTCACACCACGCAGTTGCAGCTATTCATATGCAGGAAATAAACTACCAATAAAGAATGCAATCATAAACTCTTTGTTGCAGCTATCAGAAATACACCTAATAAAATTCCACAACGCGCAATAGGAAATGAATAAATCTAACTACCTACTTCACTCGGAATCCTCTATGAGAAGGTGGGCCCTGGCCTTCTAATAGAGATGCCGTGAACTACCACAAATTAAGACACAAAAATAGAAGTAACTCTTCTCTTCATTAAAGATGGTAATTCATAGTCTCAGTTCTCTGTTACAGCCCATACAAAAATAATAATTATCCAACCTTAGAATTGGAAAGCCTTCTCGAATTTATACATGAGGAATACAGTTCGTGATCCACTAATTTCATGTAGCAATGAAGATCTATGATCTTCATGTTGCAGAGTTACAACTAACTGTTACAACCATAATGAATGAGGTCGTTAGTCATGAAGAATTCTATTACACTGGAAGTCAATGGATCACCACTTCAACCAATCGGGAGGTGTCCTCTCTATTGTAGCTATGCTCTGTTTCAGTGAACTTTACAACTCACGTGGAGAGATGCATTGTCCCTTGAAAATATGACGAATAGAGTTAGAAGAGTAACAGCTGGCCCATGTATGATTCTTTCCCAAGGCATGGCAACTAATACACCTGTGATTTAGTCTTATCTTAATGAAATCACAGAAGTTAGCATAAATCAAAGGCCATAATTCATAACCATAACAATCAGGATTACTGATTAATCTGGAAAAAGGCATGTATAAGGTTTATGAAGGTAGAGTGTAATTGGGAAAAATGGTGTAATACGTATGGTAAAAAAGGGGCATTTCCAGGGCCCAACACCTTCCACCTTCAGTGTCTTGCTCTGAAATTTTCCCAGACATACTGAGATTATCGTCAACCTCCAATGAATCAATGAACACATGATGCAATGTGGAAGAATTCCTTTCCAAAAGAAGGAAATACAACTCAAGAGGAAGGATGGAGGGATAATGTAACTTAGCAGCATTTTCTAGAGGTTGAATTTCCTTTGGCATGCTATAATAAAAGCTTGCAAACCTCCTATTAAAACTAGACATGGTTTCACCTTCTTGTATTTTCAGGGAATAAAACTCTAAAAGAACTTGGTCCAAGGACCTTCTCCTACCCCAAAAACCTAAAAATACATCAGAAAACTCCTCCCATGTGTCAATACATTCAAGATGCAAGTGTTTAAACCATCTCTTCACATCTGCTTGGAAGGATTGGGAAAAATCCCTCATACAAATGTCATCATGCTCTATTTCAAAAAGTTCTAGGAAATGCTCAAACCCTTGGACATGATTCTCAGCTGTAAGGCTTCCATCTTATACATCAAAAACATGGAGGTATTTATGGTATTTGGGAGGGTATTCAGGAACAATAGTGGGTAGCTACAAAGGACTATATCTCTACTGAAATGTAGAAGGAAAAGGAGTACATACAGGAGGAATGCTATGGGCCTCATTTCCATGGGGTTTGTAGGAATGCTTATGGATCTCACATTGTTCAAAAGAAGGAATACGATCAGCCCTAGGAATGAAGGAAGAATGTACATCTACAATATATAATGAAGGATATATACAAAGGAAACTCACTCATGACTTAAGGATTTTCGGTGAAACAGAGTTTTCGTGATATAAACACATATAGGTAAAAAGCAAGCAATGCAAAAGAACAAGGTCTCTTTGAAGAAATTTATACTTTGATACCTGGACCTTAGTTCTTCCATATTTTAGACAACTGAGCTCGTTCACGAGTGGAGTCTGTAGATTGAATCGAACCATGAGTGGAGTCCCCATGAGAGCTTTAGCATCTCAACTATGACATGGAATCACCAATATTCCCCATTGGAGTTACCTTCATACTGAAATCTTGATGAGTGGAGTCACTAGCTGAAAGATATACAACCTTCTTTGATGTTTGATCGTTGTTCACAATCAACAATCAAATCTGACACTCTTTATCATTCTACTCAGGGACAATGCAACTCTCGATCCCCGGCAACGGAGCCACTTTGTTCACACCCAAATTTACCCTCTAGGTTGTGGGAGAAGGACACTTCGCGGTAACCACAAAACCACTTTAGATTGTATTACTAACCTGATAAAATCAGAGAGGGATCTCTCTTAAACTTGTAAAATACTGAAAATAATCAAATATTTCTGCAACAAGAAACACACAAAGGTCAGATTATAGTATGGCAATTGGTTTTTAAAGTTTGGTAGGATAATCATTAGAGGAACCATTGGCCGATGGGGTCAAAACCTAACACATAAATTAAATAATAGAACTGTTGCATGGGATATCATGACATAGTCAAGATAGCCATCTACTTACATTCAAAATGTTGTTGTCTGGTGGTAAGGGAAGAAGAAATGAACATTCCATTCGCATGGGAGTCTCACAAAGGTGAATCTGATGCCAAATTTAGTGGAAGGGTTTCGTGAACACTTGAAATTAAAAAGATAGAGAATGAGTGCATGAATTCTATCTTAATCTATACTTATCCAAGCGTGAAAAAAGATACACTATGGAAAAGAGAAACAAAGAAGACATTCACATGAGAAGAAGAAGATATAGACTGCAAGACAAACAACACATGAATCTCTGTTGAACACTAACTGCAACACTGCAATTCTATTAATGATTATGTCTCAAAACAAGCTTAGCCTTCTTAGGTCTCGGCCGACTGATTTTTCCAACCCTTTTCTATCTCTATTACATTGCTTATATAGGCCCTTAGGCTCGAATTCTCTAATAGAAAATAGTTATGGAGGTCCTGAGACCTATATGGCTCAGCCCATCACCTTTGGAAGCTAATTACAACAAAAACGAAAGCCGATGGACAAACATGATTGAATTTGCAGGTATCATTGCATGATTTTGGGCTATGATGGCCCTTGAGCAACTGGAAGGGTCTAAGAGGCCTCAAATTATAGGAATATTGCACATAAAATTAAAACTCTGCAATAGACTGATTGTGACAGGAAAAAAAACATCATGAAAAGGATTCCACCTTATGCTGGAGCTTTTACATGGCCTTGATGGTCAAAGAAATCCTCCACTTTGAGGAGATCAGCCACCTGCACTTCTTTTGCTGAAGTAGGAGGTGTTACTTCTTCAGTGGGGAGTATGAAATCTCTGAGAATCTCTTCATCTTGGCGAGTGGGTTATTCAACTTCCCAAACCCCTGTCCTTTTCTTCTTCTTCCGATGAGCTTTCAGGGGCATCTGTCATTCTTTGGGCTACTCGGTCTCGTTGGCTGAACTTTCATCCATGTGGTAAAACCTTACAGAAGACAAGGGAATGGGATCGTCCTCCACTTCGGATCAAACCAGCTCGGGCATGAAAACTACCTTGGCTTATTGATCTTCTGCCATGGCGAAAGCTCAGCTGAAAAATATTCCAAGCTTTTGATCCTGCCACCTTTCGAATTTGGACGTGAACAGAAAACACCAGGGTACTACTTATAAAATCATAGCGATCGAGGATAATCATTGGGTATGATTGCTTGATAGGACCCCTCACACGCCACAGGACGATAACTGAGCTCCAGTGTAGCGTTGAGTAGGTTTGACTAGACTTTCATGGCATGTGAAATGGCATGTGGTTGCTTTGATGTGGCCTTTGTTCTCTGGATCATCATTCGACAGCAAGCGCACCTTTCAACTGTCGACCACGACCTTTGCTCGCATCCATGCCATTGAATGGTGGGGTCCGTACAACACTTTGTAAAATCGGCGGTTGTTGCCTATCTGCGGTAGTTCAATTTGCAAACTCATTCTCCATCGTAGATCCGAGATTCGTCGGATCTGGGCCATTGAAACTTGTTCCCCTCTACCAAAAGTTCACAAATATGAAAACGATGACTTCGATGCGCTTGTCAAATCGACAAAGTACCTCATAGCCATTTATCCACATCGTCGACCGTCGATCCATCTCCAACTTACCCGCGGGCTACGTATGCAACCTTCACTTAAGCTAGTGCCATCTTTTCCGCGAGATTTATTCTCAGACATGGATCTCTTTCGCCGCTGATCTCCGCCTTTGGTTTATGCCACTGTTTAACTGAGGAGGTATTTTTCCCTTCTAATCTCCCAAGCCATGTTTAGACTTATACCTTGGTCATTTCATTCCTTGAGCCACACATACTAGTTCAGCTATCCCACTTAGCACCCCTATAATCCATTTTTCATAAACCCCTGAGGATTTCTGCATTTACTTTAGGGTTTAACCCTCCCCTTCATCCAGATCGAAATGGTGCTAACATTAGTGATCAATAATTACAAACATAAGGTATGCATATGCGTAATATGCAATAAACAACCAAGCAAATCTTACTCATACATATGTACTTAAACCCAAATAATAAATACATCACATTAACAACATGAAACTATCAACGAATTTATCTTTTTCCTATGAAACATTTTACAAGGTATGCACTTATACAATGACATCAGAACAAAGTACTCAGGTACTCAAAGACATACACATAAGAGCGAGACATCACATATGTGGTTCACCTGATAAACGTGCTACGTCCACCAAGGAGGGTCATATCTTTTATTAATCAATTAAAGAAGGGAATACAACCTGCAATGCCTTGGTTGTGATAATCACTTCCTCAAGCTTCTCTCATAGAAGGCATTTGCAACTTTTAACATCAATATAATTTTAGAGAGTTATCTCTGATTAACATTTATCATAGTTTTCCAAATATCTTATCTCCGGCATTTGATATAATCACTATCGAATTATCATCTATGTTTAAATACTGGCTTCATCAAAATAGTATACCTAAACCAAAAGGCAGTGTGCTACAGGCATTTACAGCCTATATCTACCCATTTAGTGTATACAGCTAACCAGTATTTGGGGAATCGTCTTACCCCCTGTTCCATTTCATCGTTTACTAGGGAAATAATGCACTGATTTGTCAACGAAGCTAGTATATTAGTATATATATATATATATATATATATATAACCAGAATTATACATATATAAAATGGCATTAGGGGTTCATATTACATGCTGTCCCATTCCAACGTTTAACACATAAATTAGTTAAAGCCAATGTAACATAACCATTGTTTATCATTTGAGTTTTCGGCTTACTCTGTCTATGGGATATGCAACATACCTGTATATATATAAAATAATGAACATAGAACTTAGCATTCAACCGAAAGGGTTATGGGGTTATAGCAACGTAAGCTTCCGGATGTTTACCAAAATATACAACACAAAATTAAAAAAAAAATAAGAGAACATAGATCTTACTGGACTCCACGCATTCATTGACTGCCTAAAAAAAATATAAACTAAGATGCATGCACACAGGGCTAGATCACAGGGTGTATAAAGTTCCATGCATACAGAGTTAGATTGTAGGATATAATATGCTTATGTTGGCAGCGTTTGAGAACAAATATCAGAGATCTTACCAGACTCATTACTATGCAGAGATGATTTAGCAGTGTCTTACCTATCTGAACGTACCCACGAATTCGTGGCAGAATCCTAACTATGCAGAAAATAAAATAAAAGACAATGCTCATCCCAAGTGACTATGCAACAACCCTCAAACTGGGAGAACACAATCGCAAAACCCCCACATATTAGAAAGAAGAACGTAATCATGAGAAGGTTCCTTCTTCGTTCAAAAACTATGCAAGGTAGGCATCATTTGTCTGAGGGACACGGTGATACGCATTTCAATAGTGCACCCAACCCTAGATTGTAGATAACAGAGGGTATAACCCATGATGGAAATCTTCAACCATAAACAAGGGTTGATGGTGACAACTTATAACATAAACAAAGATCCAACATGTATACATATTCCACACAGTAAGAACACTAAGTAGCAAGGTCAGAATGTATGCACATTCAAATAGAGATAGATCTAAACAGATCAATTCAGAAGAACCCAACTTAATATTTTTTTATCGAACATTATTGGGAATCGTCTCCCACAGCCTCTGAAATGCTTCATGAAGTCAAAAGTATTTTAATTAAATGTGGAAACTATGTTACTGGATCTAGCTGCTCGGTTTTTTCCCATTTCCCAAATGATCTATAGAGAGATAAAGTCCATAGCGTAATTATGATACGCAGGAAACTCTGGTGTGATCCAAGCTTTGATGGTATTGAGTGATCGATATCCATACTCTATCTATGCTACAGAAAAATATAATGAAAATGGTGTATTGTAATACTCTTTGTGTAACTTTAATCTATAGGTCACCTTCTATAAAAGGATAACTAAGAATACAGTGATGAATACCAGTTCTATCGAGTTAGTTGGTGCATAACTACCATTGCAGTTTTATCATAAACATAGAATGAAAGATAAAACGAGGTATTCATATTGAACGAAGGTTACCACAAAGTTAAGATAAAAGATAACTTATATTTTTCCCTAATACGAGCATCAAGCCGTAAATACCCATATATAATTCATTTGAATTGGGATCGGCATTACCTGATGTTGCGGAGGTCCGTTTTCAATAATGTTTACTGCTAAAAATTGGTTAGAATGTGAAGACTACGTGGTCTAGTTGTCCCATCAATCCCTCCTTCACTATCAACACCGAGTTCATCTCCCCAGATCAGTGAGACCATCACCTCTCTTCTGCTCTCCTCTGAATGCATCCACCCCCTTTCTATTAACAATAATCGTCCTACCCTTTTGCAGTAGTGATACATGGTAGATCATCAAAACTAGCACTACCACGGAGGGACAAGTGGGGTTCTACTTAAGTTCACCACTCACTTTAGCGCCCACTCTCCATCAAGTAATTACTTCTCCACTCAAGTTATAACCAACATTCACAAGGCTTCTTCCTCCTTTATAGAAATTATAACCAATATAATGTTAGGAACCTATGTCAACCCTTCTCTTTACTATGTTAGTATATTGTTGTTGGACGCATATGCTTTGTAAGTCGTCCCGTAGTATTTGTTGATCCGTAGTTTATATTAGCCCATAGTATTGGACGCATATGCTTTGTAAGTCGTCCTGTAGTATTATATGTCCCATGGTTTTGACTCATAGTATTGGGCATAGACTTAGTATATAAGTGTGTGTTGAGGTCATTGAAGGCATCGTGAAGTTATTTGTATTGAGCTTGCTCAAAGGAGGTTGCCCCCTCGAAGTGGCCTGCTATCAATATAAAATTGATTCCGAGTTCTGTCATTTCTGCTATTTCGCATATTTTTATCAATTAATTGTTGCAGGTGCATCACATCTGGAATCAGAGCACTTTCCTTGGCACAAGTGGAAATTTTTTTTTTCTTTTTTTGGGTGGCGACTTTCAGATCAATTTCTGAAATTTTCTGCACAAAATCAGAAGAAACCGATTGCATATATGAATTCTTCTTTCAAAAATATGTAGTTTCAAAAAACAAATCATCTCATTTGGAGTTCTAAAAGTGGAGATATCGCGGATTTAAAATCAGCAATTTTTCAGAATTTCGGTGATGGCCGTGAAAATTGCGGCGAGAAAATCTTTTGACTGAGTGCCCATATTTCTATTCCGCTCTCATGGGTAGAAGTAGAGTGGTTGTTCCAGTTCCGGAAGCATGCTATAATAGGAATTCTGAGCAATATAGATCCGGTTTTTGAACATTGGGTAGAATTTCTACACAAATTTTTTTCTCTTGCAGGTTCGGATCTGGGAATAATCCCTATCTGCTTAACTGTGGGAAGTACTTGGGCATAAGCCCTAAAACTCATTGTGAGGAGTACCACAGGAACCCCGAAGTAGCTGGCCATTGAGAGGACCTGCCAAGTGAAAAGGGCAACGACCCCTACCTGATTGACTAGTTCCCACCCATGAGGTAAACCAAGAGCTGTCGTTTGTGGCAAAGTGGTTATCAGTTTTACATGAGCCATGGAGTGAGGGGTACTGCCCCAATACGCAAGCCGTTAGACAGCATTGGTGGCCGAGTGGAAACCCTGAAATGTTAGGAAGCTGCACATACCTGGGGTCCATATCTACTTTCAGCTGAACTATTGCTGATCACTGCTGCACCGTTTCAGATCCATTTTGCAAGCCGTTCCAGATCCAATCGTTTGGCGTTGTTCTAGATTCCTTCTGCACTGTAGCCGCTCCAGTCTGAAAAATAAATAAATAAATAAATTAATTAATTAAAAAATTAAAAAATTAAAAAATTAAAAAAAAAATTAAAAAATAAAAATAAAAAAAAATAAAAATTCAGTTTTTTCTCCATATCTCCCTTGTTTTACCTCTGTTTCCCTTGAAATTTTCAGGGAACCCCTGTCATTCCATTCTGCATATTTCATTCCTGAGGACCCTATCCTCAATTCCCCTTCCTACAGCCTAAAATCTCACATTTGTCTATTTTTAAGGTTTGCCATAACTTACTCAGATTTCACCCAATCACCTTCAAATTTTACCACAGAGTTCCTTTCTGAATTCTGCTTCTTTGTTCCCCTCTGCCAAATTTTCCCATTCTTTCACCTCACTTCTGAAATCCTCATTTTTGCTTCCCTGTCTATTCAATAGTGTCCAAAACATAGTCAAACCACAATTACCCTTATGATTTTTTCCCAAATCCAAATTTTCCCTTACTGAAGTAGTACCTGTTTTTGTTTTCCTACCCAGTCAACCACAAAAAAAAAAAACCTGGTTATGGTTGTCACCCGTGCAGGAGAACACACCATGGAGGAAGCACTTGCATCGATCTAAACCAAACTCCAAGATCTGGATGAAAAATTTCTCAGCCTCCATCTTCAGCATTCAGCCATGAACAATACTAGACAGCCAGAATCTTTTGCAGCCACCGGGTTCTCTGCTTCTAGCACTTTTCGTGGGCCGAAGCTTGATTTTCCTCGCTTCAATGGTACTGATCCGACTGGATGGATATACCGAGCAGAACAATATTTCAGTCTGCATATTACTTTTGATGTTCAGAAAGTTCCACTTGCATCCTTTCATTTGGAACAGGAAGCCCTTCAATGGTACCGTTGGTACATCAAAGCTCATCCCGAGCCAAACTGGACAGATTTTTGCCAACTCATTTTGCCACGATTTGGTCCTAGTGCTTTTGAAAACTTCACAGGAGCACTCACTAAACTTCACCAAACTGGCACAGTGAGAGAGTATCAGATGGAATTTGAGAAACTATCCAATCACATCGAAGGATTGTCTGATGAATTCTACAGGAGTTGTTTTATCACTGGTCTCAAGGATGAAATCAGCTCAGAGGTCAAAATGTTTTGTCCCAACACAATGATGGAAGTCCTAGGGTTGGCTAAGTTGGCCGAGGACAAGATCGCAGCTCAACAATGCTCCAAACCCACCTTTGTTCCCTTCAGAAATATGGGTTCCCAACGACCTCCCATCACGCCTGCTCCTCAACCAACTCCTATCAAGCATTTGTCTGAAATAGAAATGCAGGCACATCGAGAAAAAGGGCTTTGCTATAATTGTGATGAGAAATTCACTCGGGGACATAAATGTGTTCAACAAAAGCTCTATATCTTGGATGTGGATTCTCCGCCTGCCTTAGAACTTGGTGAAGAAGCTACAAATACAATAGATGATCCGGTCGACATGCAACACCCGCCTGTTGACACCCCATCTCAGGACGACCCACTCGAGATCTCTTTCCATGCTGTAACCGGCGTCACCACCCCACAAACAATGCGGTTTAGGGGATACTTCAAGAAGCTCCCTCTTACCATACTCATTGATTCTGGTAGCACTCATAACTTCATTGACCCTGGAATTGCCAAACAGGTTGATTGTTTTGTCCATCCTTGCTCCAACTTTGAAGTCATGGTTGCCAATGGGGGCACCTTACCTTGCAAGGGGAAGTGTCACAATGTGCGTATCTCTATGGAAGATTATAACCTACGCTCCGACATGTTTGTCTTGTTCTTAGGCGGATGTGATGTGGTTTTGGGCGTTCAATGGTTACGCACACTTGGCCTCATCTTATGGGATTTTGCTGACCTTTGGATGCAACTTAAAGTCAATGGGGCACAACACAAATTTCGGGGCTTGCAACAAGGGTCTCTCTGCATCATCAGTTCAGATCGCCTGGAAAAGATCCTTAAGAAGAATTCACATGGTGTCATCGCTCAGCTCAATTCCATTCAGATGCACCCATCAACAGTCTCCCCTACTTCCTTGGATAGATATGCAGGTATCTTTGCTAAAATAATGAGCTTGCTGCCTTCAAGAGATCTTTCCATTAAGAATGTAACCACATCTACCTCTCAGCAGGAAATGATGGCTATTTTGCATGCAGTACAGAAGTGGCAGCCATACCTATTAGGCAATTCTTTCTGCATCAAGACTGATCTCCTGAGTCTGGAAAATTTTCTGGAACAATGGATCTCCTCCCCAACACACCTGCAATGGGTTATCCAACTCATGGGTTATCCCTATGTGACCACTTACAAGAAGGGTAAGGACAATATGGTGGAAGATGCTCCTTCTCGCACAATTGATGACCCAGTTTCTCTTACAACTCTTTCTCTGCTTGTTCCAAATTGGTTGCCATATGTTCAACAGGGCTATCTCTTCTATGATCTCCATGCTTCTTCATCAACAGGACACTCTGGGTTCTGCAAAATGTATGACCAGGAACAATGTAACTTCTTTTGGCTGGGACTAAAAATGACAATTCAACAGATGGTGGCTAACGATGATACTTTCCAAGTCAATAAGGGGGAACCGACACTCCTTTCGGGATTGATCAAACCCTTGCCCATCACTACACAACTTTGGCCAACTATTTCTATGGATTTCCTAGCAGCACTCTGGTGGTACAATACCACATCTCAAAGGACACCATATGAAGCAGTCTATGGACAAACACCACCAGTTCTTCTTCCATACACCCTTAGCAGCTCCCCAGTTCAGGAAATTGACTCGGTTCTTCGAAACCGCGATCAGATTCTTCTCATTCTGCAAGACAATCTTCACATGACCAGAATTTACCTGAAACAACAAGCCAATCAGCACCATTCTGAGCACATTTTCCACGCAGCTGACAGGGTTCTTCTTCATACAGGCTTCCAAGCAATCCTCCTTAACACTCCAAAGGCATCAGTGGCCCAAAATGCAAACCAAGGATGCTACCGGGGAACCACTCCTTTAGATTCTGCAGCAATTTCTCCAACCAAAGCTTTGAGGACAAAGCTTTTTCTAAGGGAGAGGGGATGTTAGGAACCTATGTCAACCCTTCTCTTTACTATGTTAGTATATTGTTCTTGGACGCATATGCTTTGTAAGTCGTCCCGTAGTATTTGTTGATCCGTAGTTTATATTAGCCCATAGTATTGACCCATAGTATTGGACGCATATGCTTTGTAAGTCGTCTTGTAGTATTATATGTCCCATGGTTTTGACTCATAGTATTGGGCATAGACTTAGTATATAAGTGTGTGTTGAGGTCATTGAAGGCACCGTGAAGTTATTTGTATTGAGCTTGCTCAAAGGAGGTTGCCCCCTCGAAGTGGCCTGTGATCAATATAAAATTGATTCTGAGTTCTGTCATTTCTGCTATTTCGCATATTTTTATCAATTAATTGTTGCAGGTGCATCACATATAATTCTTATCTTAAGCAAGTATACTAATAACTCCATTAATAAGCTACGTTTAAATATGCTAACACATATATACATTATATATTATTGTTTTCAAATAATACTACACATCTAAGTATATATATGCTCTATGACATTGGTCCAGCTTATAATACAAAACATATAAATATATATTATATATTATCTATTATATCCTTTTATAAATTTATGTTTAACATATGTATTTTATCATATAATCATTGTCTTTGTTATGTATATCAACATATGCATTCGACTAGGTATATATATATATATCATAATTTTTATAATGAAGCTCACTAATATCTCTTATACTTTCATAAATAAGCTAAACTTCTTTTAGCTTTTTATCCTTAATTCTACATATGTCCATTCTCTTATCATGCCATATTTGTTTTAGTATTATTGTTGGGCTTCTTATAGGGGATGATTTTATTTCTCGATCACCCTTGTGGCAGAATTATCATATTACTTAGGATCATCGATTGTTACTTAGCTTTATGCTAATATATATATTTATATATGTATAGTTCATAGGCCTTTACTAAAAGTTTGTGGCAACCGTTATTGTCGTCAACTTACAACGACAACAAAGACAAGGTAAATCGTCACTTTACTTTTATGCGTTTACTGGCACTAAGATGACCCCCTATCATAAATGTCCTTGACTATCATGGCTTCCTAGCCAATCGGTCTCTATCTCATCTAGTGCATTTTGATTTTCCCATCGTGTAGTTGCATTCGCAACTTTCAGTGACCTAGGTCTATCACTTATATTTCCAATTTTAATAAATGAATACTATTCCACACGACGTTTTACTGGTGGGGCCTTGGTCTTGAGCTCCTCACCAGAAATGATTACCGTAATTACTTACATTTATACAAATTATTAGGTCAAAAAGTAGGGATGTTAGAGTCCACCTCTAGTAGTTATTTTAGCATAGGTTGAGTACAATCATCATTTAAGAAATGTAAGCATAGTTCACTCTCCTATGAAATGCAATCCAACCATCATACCCTCAACTCTCGCAGTGTTTATTTATTCTCACCATTCTCGCATTCAATATTTCCAACACCCATGTTGTGTACTCCATATGTTGCTAAAACTAGAAATTCCAACATGACCAAAAGTCAATAACATGATGTAATATCCGAAGAAAAGACTATTTTATTTTATTGTTATTTATTTTTATAAACTTAATTATTCTTGGATAGGTGTTGAGTTAAAAAGAACTATGGAAACACCCATGTGTTTATTTTAAGTGTTGAGCAAGTGAGCTCTAAATAGCACCAATATTATTAAATGATGTGAGGCAATGACCTCTGGAACATCTGAATTATTGTGCTTAGTGTTGAGCCAAGTGGGCTCTGGAGCACTATTAGTAGAGTATGTGTTGAGCAGTAATGCTCTGGAACACTTAGACTCATACTAATTAACTGATGTTGAGATGGGAGCTTTGGAGCATCAATAATCCATTGATTATTTATTTAATACTCAAAATTATTATTATTCTATTCTTTCTAACTGACTGGGATTGCAACTCAAAAGAGGGACTGAGCATGCAAGAGTTTAGAATGGTCAATAGCTGATAACTAAACATCAAACTAGTCGTTAGGCGAGTAAAAGTCTGATTTAATTAATTAAAGATTAAAATAAACTAAATTTCTAATGAAAGATAAAAACAGAACTGCTAGTGTGTCAGTTAGATAACTAAGTGAGCAGAAACCTAATTCCCTAGTAGCCTTGTTCTCATAAAAATTATAAATAGCAGAGAGAGGAAATTTGCAGGGGCAAGTGTTTTCCAAGTTCACTGGAGGGTTTAGCCGTGAATCTGAGCGTTCAAACATCGGATTTATGATATCTGGTATGTCCTATAAAGAGGATTGTAGGGAAAGTAGGGGAAGTTATTCAAAAAGATTCACACCAAGGGATGATAAACAGACCTTGTGACTACTCTGATGTAGTAAATAAGATAGAAAATATACCCTAGGCCTTCTAGATTGTTGTCATGCTCAATTCGGCTTGGGGGTGACCTGTGGAACAATCCAGGAACAAGTTGAGGTCTATGGTTGGGTGGAATGTGGCAGTTCCTAAGTCAGATGGATTGCAACCAAATACTGATATGTATCTATTGTTTTCTTCAATTATTCTGTTTCAAGAATTTATGTTATGGATCAACATTTCTTGGATTTATATCATCTTCATAAATTTCTGTGTTAAATTCCATACATGTATCAAGGCTACCTGAAAGGTTACTGCATTCATATTTCTAGCAGAATTTCTGTTTCTAAATCTATCATTATATTGAATGAGTATTAAAATAGGAATGTTTCTTTTATTTAAATAAAATCATTAGCATAACTGCTTATCCATGATTTCGGGTTGTTAATAAATTAGTATGGAGAAAGCTCCCATATCATCCATACATAGAAAGAGATTCCCAGGAGTAGGATTCTGGGCAGTGCCCCAAATTCTGGTTGGTTTATTTAATATGTACTTATAAATGGTAAATATTAAATAAATATAATATTAAGTAAAGTATGCATGTACTGTAAACTAGTAAACATAACTATTAAATATACATGCACAAGTCTCATTTATTAACCAATACAAAACTATTCTATATTTATACAGATATCTCATTTATGATAAATCCGAACATAACTATTATTTATATATGCACGAATGTCATTTATGGACCAAATATAACTATTATATTTTCCACATAAAACACAATTTAATATCATGAATATTATACTCAGAGTAATTACCATAACATATTCCAAACTCATCTTTAGACCAAACATTAACCACATACAATTTCCACAGGATACCATATTAAGGAGCATTAAACATATATATTTATAAAGTATTTACATAATTAATACACGGGGATATACATATATATATTTATACGCAATCCATTCCATGGAACAAATTTTGCATATTAGGAGTTAAATATCTAAATCCACACCCATATCATTAATAAACAAAGTATATATATACAGCTCGAGAATTATGACTTAATGAAAAGATTATATATATGAGCCCAATGACTTCCATGAAACCAAATGGTCCACGATTTAGGGCCATACCTTTCTCTTTTAAAACCCGTAATAAATATTTATATTATATATGCCAATAGAATATATATCTATATCTATATCTATATATATAGATATAGATATAGATATATTTAATAAAGCATGATTAAAAAGACTCACATATAGATCAAACATTTAGCAGACAAAGCCCTTACAGCCCAAAAAATGAGATAGATATTACAACAACATAGTAGACCAAACAGGTATGGGTTATCTATATACCAAGTAAGATAGAACATAGTTATATACACCGAAAGGACCTATGGCATAGATAACAGGCTTGTAGAGATAACACAATTTCTTTATCCAAATAGGAAAGTTAAACTCTAATTATAATTACACAGAGCCTTCTTTAGATTCACACCCTAGCTAGGCTGTAGCAAAGCATTTGACAGGAAGTAATAATTAACTTTTAATAAATAAAAATACAAGTTTAGAAATAGGGATTTCCTAAACAGAATGCAACCACAAAATTAGATTCACCACATTTTATCCCGCTATGATAATTAAATATACAGAAAGGTCCAACAAAGTTTCGAATTACACGAAGATATCATGCACGCCCAGCCACGCTACACATATGCATTTAACTTATGGTTTCAACACCTTCTCATTTAACTAAAACCAAAATATACGATTTTAAACTAGGGCCTTTCCCTCACATGTACATGCATAAAGAACAACAATTGGATCGTGCACAGGGATTGAATCCTCTTAACTAGCTTAATCACATACAGACAATGAACATGCTTCTAGCGTAGACCTGGAGATCAAGTCTCTTAGACATTCGGATATGACTTAGGGTTTAACCCAACTAAATTACCAAACGATTAGAATCACATAAACTCAGAGATTTCAAACATTAGTACAAAACAAAGGAATATCGTGAAAGCATCAACTATAGCGAATGATAAACATGTTATTCAACCCATAGGTAACCAGTAAAGGTATCAACTTATACAAAACACATTTTACATAGAACAACCATGTTTACACAGAATTGGAATTCTGGAAGCATACACTTTCCAAATAAAAGAATAAACCTCTATACATTTCATAACTACACCCAGAAGGCTTACAATGACATTATAACCCAAAAGACCAAAACTGGTAGGAAGAAAGCAATTAAAATAGATTACATAATGAAAGGGGGTTGGCTTGGTAAAAATCCTTGTTACTCCACAACGTAGCCATCAAACCCTGCTCCAACAATCAAATAAAATCCATACATTGCAGACATCTGATGGACCGAAGTGTTCCAGGGGGCTCGGGTCTTACCACGGCCATTTGCTCCTGAATTTTCCATGGTCCAAGTGCTTCAACCTCCATCCAACACTCAACACGAATCCCAAATGAAGTACTACTCACATATAAAAAAAAGAACACAAGTTAATACAATAATAGATGAATGAATATAACCTCTGCAAATTTCAAAGCGTAGCAATGTGGCGCAAGGGAGGTCCGAACAAGGGGCCTCTTTCTTAACAATAACACATGACACACACAAATTCTCACACAGAATGGATGTGAACTGGATTCCAGAAGATGGCTTCTATTACTTAAATTAAATTATAGTGTTAGAACATGAACTATAAAACAACTAAACTAGTCGGCCTTATCCTGATACAATATACAAAAGTAAAATGGCGTGTTCTCTCCGTGTGACGATCTTCTTCGCTCTCATGGTCTCTGTTGAATAAAAGAATTTTTCGAGCTATGGATGAACGATCCCCTTCTCTGTTCCTGCGTACTAGTCTTCTATTATGATTTATTGCTACTCATCCTGAGGTTCACTCCATTCCTTGAGACACTCTTTCGCTATCATCCGAATCCATCAGATCCTGCTGATCTATAGTTTTCAACTCCCTCTGGCCGTGTTGCACAACCTCTTCCTTTGGTGACATCTGTCATGATCCCAACCATATTCATAACTGCTCATAACTTCCTTAGCAACCACGAATGAATACCAAGAATGTCGCCTTGAATTCTGCACTTCTCTGACTCTGCTACAGTTGTCGGCTCCATCACCTGCATCAACCATATTGCACTTCATCATACCTCGACCTTGTCAGATTCTCTCAACTTCTATGGCTTCCAGTCCGCCCGGTCCTCCACACTTGTATTTCGCCACAACTCGTCAGTGTCGTGGTTTGACAACATGTCAAACTTTGATGCCTTCGCTTCTACTACTGTCATCTTTCGGCCTCAGACTTGTCAACTCTCGACCTCTTTACTCCTATCAACCACATATCAACACTTTCCTACTGCTGGTAGTTGAACCTTCTTCAAACTTGTACAGATCTGAGACATTGAACGTGGGTGAAATGCTCAAGTCCTTCGACAGCTCCAACACATAAGCATTGTCTAAAATATTCTTTAGAATCTTACATGGTCCAATCTTCTTCAGCTTCAACTTGTTATATGTTCCTGTCGAAAATATCTCCTTCCGCAAGTGTGCATAGACTAAGTCTCCTTTGCTGAGCGATTGTATTCTCTTCTTCCTGTCGGCTTTCAAATTGTATGTCGTATTTCTCTTTTCAATGCGCTTTCGCACATCTTCATTCACTTCTTTTATATGCTCTGCGAATGATTTTGCATCCACACTTTTCTTGATTTTTGTCAGTATGTCGACCAAACCACTCCATGTGGACTTCGTCCTTGAAAAATATGGAATGGGCTCATACCTGTTGACCAATTCAAAGAATTGTTGTATGCGAACTCATCTTGTGCCAACACATTATCCAACTGCTTGGGTCTGTCGGCCATCAAACATCTCAGAAGGTTTCCCAAACTTATGTTCACCACTTCGGCCTGTCCATCTATTTGTGGATGATATCCCTAGATAAAATGCAACTTTGTATCCAATTTCTTCTATAGGGTTCTCCAGAAATGACGCATAAACGTGGTATCTCTATCCGACGTTATACTCTTCGGCAACCCATGCAATCTGACTATGTCCTTGAAGAATAGTACAACAATTCTTGTAGCATCACATGTCTTCCAACATGAAATAAAGTGTGCCATATTCAAAAATATTTCAACTACAACAAATATTGAGTTATTACCTTGCTGCGTCTTTAGCAATCCTAGCACAAAATCCATGCGCAAGTGATCCAATTGGGTATTCGGCATTGGTAATGGTGTATACAACCCCGTACTCTAACTTCTTCTCTTTTCCAATTGGAAAAATCGACACTGTCATACTCACTTTCTGACATCTATCGTCATTCTTGGAAAATAATACTTCTCTTCGACCAATGCCTTGGTCTTTTTTATGCCAAAATGACCTGCAAATCCACTATTGTGCAGTTCTCGGATTAGGTTCTCCCTTACGCATCCTCTAGGAATACACAATTGTTGTCCACTGAATAGGTATCCATCTTGGATAAATTAATCCAAATATGGAGTTTTGTCGACACTCCACAGTTCGCTACTTGCCTTCCATGATTTCACAAAATCCTTGTCAGTCTCATACTCCATCTTCACCGGCTCTATTCATGTTGCCTGAACTGTTGTTGGGTTCAGCAATGAAACTCTTCGACTCAGCGCATTGGAAACCATGTTCCACTTTCCCAAATTTTGTCACAACATGAAGCTATATCCCCGCAGGAATTTGACCCACTTCATGTGCCGATGATTCAACCTCGACTGAGTATTCAATTACACTAGTGCTTGGTGATCTGTGTACAACACAAATTCCTTAAGAACAAAATAATGCATCCACTTCATCAACGCTTGGAAAATAGGCTAGAACTCCTGGTCATAGACCAAATATTTCGCTTCGCATCATCCAAATTCTCGCTGAAGAATGCAATTGGTCGGTCCTCCTATATCAACACTACTCCAATTTCCATTCCACTCACATCGAAATCGACTTGGAAAACTTTGTCGAAATCTGTGAGCGCTAACAATGGGCTCTCCGTCACTTTCTGCTTCAACTTGTCAAAATATTAATGGGTAGCTTTTGTCCACTTAAACTCCCCTTTCTTCATGCACTTTGTCAAAGGTGCACATATCCAACTAAATCCTCTGATTAAATTCCTGTAGAAACTAGCAAGTCCATGGAAAATTCGCACTCCTATTGTGCTTATCAGTTTTGGCCACTATAATATAGCCTTCACCTTCTCTGGGTACATAACCAACCCTTTACCTGAGATTTCAAATCCCAAGCACACCAGTTCTTCCTTCATGAGGAATCATTTATGTAGCTTCACCATCAACTTCTCTTCCAGTAGCTTCCACAATACATGTTGAATGTGCTCCAAGTGTTCGACCTTGGTTCAACTGAATATCAGGATGTCATATAGGTACACTACGACAAAATTTCCCAATAATGGCTTCAGTACTTCGTCCATCAACCGCATGAACTTACTGGCTACATTATTCAATCCGAGTGGCATGACTAACCACTCATATAGTCCTTCCTTCATCTTAAAGGTTGTTTTCCATTTATTTCCTTCTCTAACCTGAATCTAGTGATAACCACTTTTCAGGTCGATCTTCATGAAGTATCTCGCTCCACTCAAGCAATCCATCAAGTCGTCCATTCTTGCCAATGGAAACCAATACTTTATCGTGATATTGTGATAGATATGGAGTCTATACACATCCTCTATTCTTCACCCTTATTTGGTTCTATTACTGTTGGTACAGCACATGGGATTAGACTCTCTCTAATCAATCCTCTATCCAACAACTCCTGGACTTGTCGATTGAGTTCTTGACCCTCTTCTAGAGTCATTCTGTGTGGTTCCTTGTTTGGAAAACTCGATCCTAGAATCAAGTCAATCTGATGGGATATGATTCTTGTTAGTCGCAATCTCGTCGGTGCTTCCTTGAATAATATGCTCCTGAACTTGTCGAGCATATTTTCAACTTCAACCGGAACCCTCTCCATTGTCGAGCTGTCGACATATGGTCCGTTCAGAACAATGGCAAAACATACCGACTGTTTCTCCTCCTCCATGAGTTGAAACAATAAATAATGTATACAATCATATATAATAATATACCATAATACTTAGAACATAACAAAAATGTTAAACTCAAGAGCAAAACATCGTACCATAAAAAAACATCAACTTACTTTTCAAATTCACTACACATTTCCTCCATGGATAATTTACTTGACTTTACACATGATAGTATTGTAGCTATTAATGTTTCACCATTCACACCTTGTATTGTTCTCCAAGGTGTAATAGTCATGTCTTCTGAAAGATTCTTGACGTCAAGACCTACCTTACCACCGCTCCATGGAACAACTCTACTTTTTTTCACTTTCTGTTTTTTTATGCCAATATTCTCCCAGAAGCTAAATATGTCATCAATCAAATCCCATGTTTTCCCAACTATGAATGCCAACTGGAAATAGGAATCTATAGCTCTAAATGCATCACTTCCTTTGGCTTTTTTTTCTTTCACATTATCCTCTTTAATAGGGAGACCTATTTCCAGCCAACATTGTCTCCAAAAACTTGCATCAACTCTAGATTTTTCCCCAACACATATTTGCACAAATTCACTCTAGATAAATATCACCCTTTGAATAAATCTCATTGTCAACCTATATTCACTATCTGTGTTATGATCCCATGCCAACAACTTTGCTTCTACATCTGTTAAACCAACATAAATGATGCATTTAATTGTTTCAAAAACAGGGTTATTGGGATATTCTTGCATCAACTCTCTTCTTGCCTTTGCATAATGATTCCCTCCAAGAACATAATATTTTTATTGAAAACATATTGTTTTATCAAATTCATCTCTAGTAGGAACATCTTTCAGTTCAAGAAGGACTAGGTAGTCAACCACATGTGCATAGGGATTGTGCCTCATCAATGCTTTCAAGCTGTGAATATGCAAGTGATGTGGTTTTCTAATTCTAAATTGATCTTGCCCTTCTGTGGGTCTATAAAGTTGATTCACATTCAACTCAAATGTATGTCCATTGTTAAGCAAATTATCCCTCCACAATTGATATTCAATGGTATTTTGTGTTGTCTTGACAATGCCATCCTCTAGATCAGCACCAGGAGTAATGATTTCCCTACTACCACAAGAATTTTCACTCTCATATTCAGGAATAACAATGGTTTTAGTAGCAACAAATATCATATTTTTCTGATTTGAATGGGTTCCTTCTAAATCAACAATGCCTTCAACAGGAATCGAGGCACTCTCAACCATATTTATTTTATGATATTGTTTGTTACTCTTACTAGCAAGAGTAGCAAGCTCATTTGCAACAATTTCATCATGTTCAGTTGGGCGAGATGAAGATTTAAATATAACCCTTCTAGGTACCTGATTTGATTGTCGGATGTTCTTTCCTCTTTGTGCTTGTACTTCTTCAGTTTGAACAATTGACACTTGTTTCTTCTTCCTTGGTTCTAGTCCCTTTTGAATAGCGGCTTTAATGAAATCCATAGGATCGTCCTCTATATAATAAATTCCATTCAACGTTTTTGAAATAGAAATGGAAAAATCCTGCAAAATACAAACATTATCGTATTAAATATATTACATTGTGGTATCCAAGTTATAACAAAACCAATTTAAGAATAATATCTATATTCAAACTTACTTTCCCGCTGTCAATTTCATGCACAACCCGTTGACAAAAATCTGTGAAATTTTCTTGAACATTATATTTTGAAATCTTCAAAGAATATTGGATTTTGGCAAAGGTCTTGGCTTGTTTCACTTGTGCATAAACAATATCTGTACCTGACATCACAAATATATCTCTCAACAATCCCAATAGATGGTAATTTGATTGAATATATGGAAATGCAGAAGAATATAAGAGAATGCTTTCTTGTTTTCCTTGATATTTTTCCTTCAGATGCCAATGATACTCTATCTTGTTTTCTTCTATTGCATGTTTTCATTCTCTAGCATTCTTCATTTTTAATTCTTCAAAGCTAAGAACTCCGTCTTGAGGCTCAACATTCTCAAATGCCTCAACTATTTTTTTTTATGCAATTATCATTGCTCTTGATCCATAAATGTTTACAGATATATTTCTTAATGCCATTGTCCCTGTATCCAAAATGTAGAATTTTTAAATAAATCAACAAACATTCATAATCTAAACAAAATCAACATCAATATTCACTATAAATTGTATTTGAAAAACGTTATAAAAAATTTAAAAATATTTTTACATTCATAATCACTATTTTTTATGTTTTGAAAAATATTTTAAAAACTCTAAACCTACCCCCTAACCCCCCTAAAATATATAATAATTAATTTTAAAAAATATTAAACCTACCCCTAATGCTACACCCTAACTATATAATAAAAATTTAAAAGAACAAATTTAAAACTAACCCCCTACCCCATAACCCCCCCCTAATAATATAATAAAAAATTAAAAATTACAAATAAAAATAAACCCCCCTAACAAGATAATATTTTTTAAAAACTAACCCCCACCATAACAATATAATAAAATAAAAAAAAATTAAACTAACCCCCTCCTCCCCGCGTCGCCCCTTCCGCCTCCTCCCTACTTGCGCCCCCTTACCCCGCCACTCCGCACCCCTCCATCTCCCCCTCCTCCCTCCTCCCCTCTCCCCCACCCTTACCCCTCTTCCCCGCACCCTCCCTTTCAACTCCCCCCACTTCCCACCTCCCCCTCCTCCCCATCCTTCTCCTCCCTTCTCTGTCCACAGCCCTTTAGCCGCTCGCTTGCGCGGCCAAAGGGCCGTGTAGGGAGAAGGGAGGAGGAGGGGGAGGAGGGGGAGTTGGGCGGCACGGGGAGGTGGAAGGGAGGGCATGGGGAGGAGGGGGAAGGGTGGGGGTGGAGAGAGGAGGGAGGAGGGGGGAGTTGGGCGGTGGGGGGAGGTGGAAGGGAGGGCACGGGGGAGGAGGGGGGAGGGGGGAGGGTGGGGGTGTAGAGAGGAGGGAGGAGGGGGAAGGGGAGTGGTGCGAGGTGGAGGGAGAGGGAAGGGGGCACTGCAGGGAGGAAGGGGAAAGGAGGGGCCGCGAGTGGGGCATCTGCTTAAGCACCAAAGGGCCGCCCCTCACATGTGGCGCGATGCTCTACCCACTTGGGCACCAAAGGGCCGCCCTTCGTGGGTGGTGCGATGTTGGGTATCGTGCCACCCATGAAGGGCGACCCTTTCGCGCCCAAGCGAGCGACCCACTCACACAGGGAGGAGGGAGGAGGGGCACAGGGAGGAGTGAGGAGGGGGAAGGGGGGGAGAGGGGAAAGGGGGAAGGGGAGGATGGAGGAGGGGGAAGGGGGGTGCGGGAAGGGGCCGCGAGGAGTTAGGGGGTGGATGGGGGGCACGGGAGGACAAAGGCGTGAGGAGGGAGGGGGGAAGGGTGGGTCATGGGAGGAGGAAGGGGGTGGAGGAAGGAGGGGAACAGGGAGGGGGGCATAGGGAGGAGGGAGGAGGGGGAGGGGGGGGTGCCAGGAGGGAGGAGGGGGAAGGGGGAAATGGGGGGAGGGGGCACGAGGAGGGAGAAGGGGGCGTGGGTAGGTTAGGTAAGAAAAAAATTAGGAAGGGGTAGAGCCTCCTCTCTTGAAAGTGCTAGAAGCTCCTCTCTACAATCTTCTCGTTCTTCTTGAAAACCTTCGTGAATTGCTCCAAAGACTAAACAATCATGTGAGATAAACAAAATTGTAAAAGAATAAATCAATAAAGCCATAAAACAAGCATTACCAAATTAATAAAGCCGTAAATTATCATTGCAAAATTAACAATAAAACTAACTAATTTTTTTAAAAACAGAAAATACACTAACCTTGAAAGAGTTACTAAATTGCTCCAAATTAAATGATGAATAGTAGGAAATCTAAATGGTTTATATATCCTAGATTAGGTTTAACATTACTTGTTTTACAAATGTGGGATTAAAAAAGGGAAATTAGTTACTGAATTATTATTAAATTTATATAAGATAGTTTTAAATGAAATAATTACTAATGCTATAAATGTGAGGGTAAAATAAATGTAAATACCCATTACTTTATTACAAATTGTATATAAAAAATTTTACCAGAAATTTTACTAGTCTTATATGTCTGTGATAGAAACATGTAATTAGTTAATACATTATTTCAATTTTTTTTATATCATAAATTCGTTTTTTTTACTAGTTTATGAATGTGCGCTTTATTTTTATAGGGAAATTTTGGAGAGAAAATTTTGAACGAAAAATTTTGAGGGAATATTTTGGAGGGATATTTTCATTCTTATAGCTATAAGATTGTTGGTTGACAGTTGCACCATTCTACTTTTTGGTGAGGACTATGGTAAAATTTCATTGTCTTATCTATTAAGATTTTTCTATAATTCTATATTTTAGTGAGAAGTCATGGACTCATCTAAATTAAATTCCAATGTCAATGAAGAGTTGTATTATTCATCTAGCCAAGATACTCGCAGCGCAAGCAATGAAAATCAAGCATGTTATTCAAGAGCATCCTAATTATGAAGATTTTGAAGACACTAGTAATGAAGGGCAAGAATGTGATGATGATGAAGAGTTTCCTCCAAGTGGGGATCCTAAAGACAGTAACCAAGATGATGACAATTTTCCTCCCAGCAAGGATTTTGATGGGACTAATGATGCTTTTGTCGAGCATGCATGCACAAATATTGTTGATGGTTTTCTTTATAGCAATGATTCTAATTGGACGAATGATGATTTTCCTACAAGCAAGGATTTTAATGGGACGAATGATGATTTTCCTCCCAGTGAGGATTTTTATGGGACTGATGATGATTTTCCTCCAAGTGAGGATTTTAATGGGGCAAATGATGACTTTGGTGAGGAAGAAGACATCAATAACAATGAAGATGGTTTTCCTCCAAGCGAGGATTTCAATGGAACTGATGATGAGTTTCATCCAAGTGAGTGGCACCGATGATGAGGTACCTCCAAGCGAGGATTTCAATGGATACGATGGTGACTTTCCTCCAAGTGAGGATCTCAATGGCACATATGATGAATCTACTCCAAGCGAGGATTTCAATGGCACCGATGATGATTTTCCTCTGAGAAAGGATTTCAATGGTACCGATGATGATTTTCCTCCGAGCAAAGATTTCAATGTCACCGATGATAATTTTCCTCCAAGTGAAGATTTTAACGGCACCGATGATGATTTTCCTCCGAGCGAGGATTTCAATGGCACATATGATGATTATCCTCTGAGAGGGGATTTCAATGGCTCCGATCATCATTCTGTTGACGACGAAGCCACCAATGATGAAGATAAGGATTCTCCTCCAAGTAAGGATGTTTTAGGCACCAACGATGAAGACAATGATTCTCCTCCAAGTAACGATTTTACAGGCACCATAGATGTCAATGTTGAATTTCAAAAGTTCCCTTTCAGTGAATAATTTAGTGGCACAAACAATGTTGATGGTCACACTGATCTGTCAGCAATTGATCAAATTATTAGTGATCATGACAATAATTTTCATACTGAATTTGGTGATCATATTTTCAATGAGGGGGGTCATATGCATCATAATGAAAACATTCATTCTAATGAGGATGTTGTTGCAGACATAATGGTCCAGGAAATGCAGCGATATAATCCAACGTAGAGCAGGATTAAGTGTAGGACTAGACCTTTTTATGTTAATACAAAGCATTCAAGTTATACAAGATCTAGGAAAGAATTTCTCACAAGTCCGAGTTCCATTACTCCTTTTATTTCGAATGAGTGTTGCCATAAAATTTGTTTGAAAAGTTTAGGCTACAATCATGACTTGGAGAAAAGGAAGATGTATTTATCAATGAAAAAAAGTATGTAAAATTCATATTTAGTGGGATGAATGATTTCTAATAGGACAAGTTATGATTATCGCATTGGAAAAGTTATTCTTTGTAGAAAGGCATTCGAATGGATTCACTCAATTGGTAGTCTTCGATTATCAAGAATCCAAGCGAGACTGGAAAAGGATCCTACATTTGATTCTGACGATGATCAGGGACGAATCACTGGGCCATAAACACACATTGCAGTATCATGGATGCATAATTTCTTTTCCAAGCATGGAGGGAGTATGCCAAATAGAGAAACAATACACATTCTAGATAATTTCACAAGGCAGGAAATCTACAACTTATACAAGGATTATGTTCAAGGTGGTCAAGGAAATGGAAACTTCATCAGATATGGATATTTCACAAGACTATGGAAAAATAAGTTCAACAACGTCCGCATTCCAAAGAGTTCAAGGATGGGAGTCTGCAGTACATGTGCTTCTCTTAAAGAAAGAAGGGATAGAAAGAGGCACGTTTACAATTTTTTTTATAGATAAATGTCAATTATTAAAGCTAGATAACAATATTTTTTTTTATGTTGTTTGTAGATTCCATAATCAATGCACTGCAACAACATCGCAATCAATAATCAAATGAACGACAAAAGTTGTACAAACATCGCAAGAAGTGTTATGATGCTCCACATAAGTATATGGGTTTGATAATTGATGGCATGGATCAGAAAAAAAAGCTCTTGCCACATTTTTTTTGTGTGCCAAAGAATTTAAAGGAGGAAAAATTTATTTAGTTTCGCTTGGTTTGGTGTATGGTTTGTAATGGTGAAATGATTCCAAGGGTTTACTTTACAGCTCCAAATATTCACAATGATGCAAATTTTACCATCACCATAATTCACCATATCATTACTCATTGGAATGGTGATCTTCCTGAAGTTCTATATCTATAATTGGACAACACAAGCTGAGAAAACAAAAATCAGGTCGTGTTTGGTTATCTAAGCATGCTTGTTGAATTGAGAATTTTTAAAAAGGAAAAATTTGGTTTCCTTCTTGTTGGGAATACGCATGATCATATTGATCAAATGTTCAGCCATTTTGCAAGGACATTGAGGAGGAATAAATTCGGGATTCTACCATCATTGATTGAAATTGTAGGAAAAGCACACCATCCAGAGCCTATTGTATAGAAAATTGGAAGAAATTGTTGACATGCGAATATTTTTGTTTTGATCGCATGGTGAGAAAGGAGAATTGAAAAAATTAATGACATTAGCTTTCACCATCAATTTCGTATAAAACGTATTGATGGAAAAAAACTACTTTGGGGAAAGAAGTACTCAACTAGCACAAAATTCAGGCCTTCATTAGGTTTGGCATTTCTTAAATTCATCCCAAATCATCAAATGCGTGATTCAAATTTATTTTTATTGCAATCATCTGCATAGATTCATAATGCAAGGCAACATAGTAGGGATGTTGATTCTTCTCAGTGCTTGGAAGAAATAGAAAAGTCTATCGAAGATACATATGCATACTTTGATGTTGTTGATTCTGCTTGAGGGAGTCTTTTTTCATGGAGCAAAGTGACATAATTTCAAACTCTACAAATGTAGATATATATTTGAAGTCTCCATTTGCTTGGCCACAAAGTTTATCAAATAAAAACAAGGTAACAAATGTTGAACCTCGAGCTATTGAGTTTTATCAAGTAGAGGAAAGAGAAATGTATATTGGCTCTAGAAGATCATCTGGAAAGCGTCGATATATGGAAGAACTTTACAAGGGCTCAGTACAAGATATCAAGGAGGGTTGCACGATTTCATTTTTGGCTACAAATGATGCACGTCATTATCCATTCTGGATTGCAAAATATATGAAGGTCAATAAAGAAAATGAAGAAGTAGTATCAGTATAAGTACATTGGTATGCAACAAATATACACCCATTTGATGGTGTGTACAAGGTAGAGATGGTGGTTGAGAAAAAGATTTGCAGAACGAGAAAAAGAAAGGGTCAAAAAACAAATCGCCATCGCATTGACATCTTAAAATTAGAGGAAGTTGATATACTTGCTTATGATTTCAAGTTGACAAATAAATACACTCTTCGCTCCAAGACTATAGATATTATCAAGAGGTTGCTGCTGAAAGAAGAATTTGCAAGATGGGAGTCTGTTAAACCAAGTCGTAAACTTCGAAGGAATATGAAATCTGAAATGATGGGAATAGATGTAGACTCAGATGGTGCACCCATTGATAATAGAGAAGAATATGGTTCATCTACATCTTCATCCAGTACTTCATCTGCAGAAAATGTAGATTATGATGGGGTATCAGAATCCATGGATGAATTTGAATAATTTCACATGAAGCATTTTAGATGCTTTTGTTCTAATTCTGATAATTTCATTCAAAATATTATCTAGGATCCTACTAAGAGAATAACATGAACACCATAACAATCATAGACACAAGAGACACAATGTTTCCTTGGGGAAAACCAAGAAGGTGAAAAACCCAGCAACTTCCTCGGAGATAGAATGAGCATCAATACAAATATCACAAAGATAAAAAACAAAAGATAGATGTGTTTAGCAGCTACTCCTCCTCCACTTATGCGCACTCCTCTCTCTCAACTATGCGAATTGGATGAGTGAGTGAATGAATAGAATGGGAGAGTCACACTCTTTATTTATACATTAACTTAACCTACCTTTAACCCTAACTGGGTCGACTTCCTAAGGAAGCCTAATAACCCTTCCACATAGCTCATATAGGGCTGACCCCACCAAGGTGTTCTACTAACCCATCAAATATAATTTACGATACTTACAATGTAACTTGCGACACCTGCAAATACAAATGACAACACTTCCAATCGAAGGAATAATACATCTTCGTTGGGGATACAATAAAGTACAAATGTAATACATACAATATACAAGTGAATATCTTTTGAAGTTACAAATACATCAACACTCCCTCTTAACTAGGAAGGTATTCTCTTGACACAGGTCATCAATACATATAGGAACAAGTATTCAATACTAGAGCAGGATCATCGTCACTGGATAACTAGAACATCATCGTCACTGTTGCTGTACTCGTCATCTCGATCACCGGTGCTATCTCTGAATTCTTCTCATCATAGGAATTTCTACAGAGCCAACCCTTTTTCATGTTGGATGTAGGCCTAGCCTCCATGTAGGTATTCATCATATCTATAAGAGGCCTGACAGAGGTGGAATCTTAGGACTAATTATGTGCATCTGCAAAACCTCAAAAGAGCATATCAGGACTGATTACGAGCTTACTGCTCAACCTATAAGATCTCCCAGGGAGCTATTATATGTAGACTTCACAAAACCTTGAAAGAGCATCCCAGGACTGATTACGACCTTACTGCTCAACCTATAGGATATCCCAGAACTAAATTACATGCGACCAAGCAAAACCTCAAAAGAGCATCCCAAGACTGATTATGAGCTTACTGATCAACCTATAGGATCTCCCAGGACTAAATTACATGCTACCAAGCAAAACATTGAAAGAGCATCCCAGGACTAATTACGAGCTTCCTGCTCAACCTATAGGATCTCCTAGGACTAAGTTACATGCTACCAGGAAAAACCTCGAAAGAGCATCCCAGGACTGATTACGAGCTTCCTGCTCAACCTATAGGATCTCTCATGACTACATTACATACCACTGCACAACTTGCCACATGTCCACGGCCTCGGAGTATCATCCTCATACTCATGATCAAATTGATCATCCTCGTACGGAGCATCATGTTAATTCTCATGATCATATTGATCATAATCATATAGAACATCATCCAGAGCATCGTCTTGATGGTCATCACACAACACTTACATCCACAGCCATGGGGATGAACCTCCTATCACCATGCTTGGAATGGATCCATCATCTGTGTCCCTTCACTTCCTCCTGGAAGTATCTTCAATCTAAAGAACACCAAGGCTCTCTCTGAAGTACTCGAACTTCACCCTTGCTAGTGGTTTGGTCAATACATCTGCTATTTGCTCGTCCGTCACAACATACAGGAACTTCACTGCTCCTCTCTCCACCATATCCCTGATATTGTGATACTTGATCTCGAAGTTCTTTGACTTGTCATGGAACACCAGGTTCTTTGACAACTTCACACAACTCTGGTTGTCACATAATATACAAGTAGCATCCAACTGGAGATCAAACAAATCAGACAGTAGCTTCCTTAGCCATACTACCTCACAACTATTTGAACAAGCTGCGACATACTCTGCTTCAGCTGTACTTAGTGCTATGCAGGATTGCTTCCTTCTAAACCAAGAGATCACACCTAATTCCATACTGAAGCAACACCCCAAAGTGCTCTTCCTATCTATAGCACTGCCTGCCTAATCTGAATCAACATAACCCTCCAGGTAAAACTTTTGATTTGTATTATACTTGAGCCCATAGTCAACCATACCCTTCAGGTACCTCAGAATATGCTTTATAGCAATCAAGTGAACATGTCTAGGATCCGTCAAGAACTGGCTCAAGGTGTTCACAGCAAAGTAAATATCTGGTCTTGTGTTCGTCAAGTACATCAAGGACCCAATCATCTGATGATACATCATGGCATCAACTGACTCTTATAAAGCATCACTTAATAGCTTTAGTTTCAATGCCATAGGTGTGGCCATGGCCTTGCAGTCCATCATCCCGAACCGCTTCAGGATCACTACTTCACACTTCCATTGTCCAACGAAGATTCCATATGCACTCTGCCACACCTCCATACCTAGAAAGTAATGCATCATACCCAAGTCCTTCATCTCGAACTTGGCAGCAAGCTTCTTCTTTGTATCAACAATCAAACCAATCTCGCCTGTCACAAACAGGTCATCTACATATAGTAGGAGTATCATTATATTTCCTTCCTCAACCTTCTAGTAAAGGTTGGAATCCGCTTTACTCTTGGTAAATCCCAAACTAGTTAGGAATTTGTCAATCCTACCGTATCTTATCTTAGGTGCTTGTTTCATACTGTACAAGGCTTTCTTTAATTTGCACACATGTGACTCCCTGTCATGTGTCTCAAATCCGAGTGGCTGATCCACATACACTTCCTCTTCAACTACACCATCCAAGAAAGCTGGCTTGAAATCCATATGGTGTATCTTCAACTTCATCATTGTAGCCAGAGCAAGTACTATTCCAATGGAAGTGCATATGGCTACAGGTGAAAAAGTCTCTTCATAATCTATCCCTTCTTTTTGGGAGAAGCCACGAGCCACAAACCTTGCCTTGTATTTCTCTATGCTACCATCTGTAGCATTCTTGATCTTGTAGATACACTTGGAAGTCACAACATACTTCCCTTCTGGTGTTGGGACCACATCCCAAACATCAATTTTCATGATCGAATGGTATTCTTCGACCATGGCCTCCTTCCATTCTTTCTTTTCTGCCGCTTCTTCATAACTAGAAGGTTCTTTGTCCATTATGTTACATAGTAAGGCTACATAGCTGGTGTGTGACCTTATTTTTTTGTTTCTTTGTGTTCCTCCTCTGGAACACCATGCCTCTCAGCATCTTGGATGAGCTCTCTTGCCCATGTTGGTTTCCTCTTGTGAGAGTTCTTCTCACGAGGTGGATCTACAGGCTCTTGTGGATCTTCTATTTCATGATCTTCTTCTGGAATTGCTTAGTTCATGGTGGTGTCTTGAATTCTGGGTACTCTTGGTTCTTCATTGTCTTCAATATGTGGTTTCCTCAATTTGATGTATGCAGAGTGTTCATCAAAAGTCACATCCCTCCTGATGTCAATCTTCTTGAACCCTGGAAAGTAGATTATGTATGCTTTTGAATTCTCACTATAACCCACTAACATACCCTTCTTTCCTGAAGGATATAGCTTTGTCCTCTTTTCTCTTGGAACATATGTGTATATTGGACAACCAAATATCCTTAGATGGCTAAATTCTGGTTTCTCATTGGAGAAAGCTTCTTCTGGTGTCTTGTTGTCAAGTATCCTGTGTGGTGTTCTGTTCTGTACATATACAATTGTCCTTGCTACTTCTTCCAATAGATGCAAAGGTAGATCTTGGTCATGAAGCATTGCCCGTGCTACTTACATGATAGTTCTATTCTTCCTTTCTGCAACTCCATTCTATTGTGGATTGTAAGGAGTGGTCAACTCCCTCTTAATCCTTTAATCACTGCATAGCATCTTGAAGTCTGCTGAAGTGAATTATCCACCATTATCAGATCTAAAGGTATTGATCTTCTTTTCAGTGTGATTTTCTATCAAGGCTTTGAACTCTTTGAATTTGTTGAATACTTCATCTTTGTTCTTCAAGAAATAAATCCAAGTATTCCTAGAGAAATCATCAATGAAAGAAACATAATATATATACCCACTCAGAGAACTGGATGACATCGGACAACATACATCGGAGTGGATAATTTCCAAGATTCATTTTTCCTTGCTTTCACTTCTTGGAAATGCTTTCTTTGTGTTCTTTCCTTTTGCACATCCTTTGCAAACACCTTCATGCTTTGACTAGATTTCAAGAAGACTTTCTACTACTTTCCTTCCAATTGGTAGTGCTCTATAGTGCACATGTGCAATCCTTTTGTTCCAAAGTTCACTTGGATCCATGGATTCATGTACCATGGCTTGTTCAGATTGTCCCTTCAATTTGTACAATCCTCCCTCTTGCTCTCCAATCACTACTACATCATCTATGGTCTTCCCTTTTCGCCACATAAGTCATTGGCCATCCACAAATTCAAATATCATCCCTTTTGTATCCAAAGATGATATGGAGAGAAGATTCTTTTTGAGTCCAGGTACATATAGAACATCTTGCATCTTTAAATACTTCCCAGAGTCTAACTTGTAGGAGGCTTCACCATTTTCGTTTATTGGGTATTGATAGTCATCCCCAAGATTCACTTGATGAGGTGACTCATGTTCAGATAGGTCCATAAGAGATTATTTAAATCCAGTCATATGTTTGGAAGCCCCACTAGAAATAAGCCAATCATTACACCCATGTGTGTTGAAATATTGTAACTTCAAAGAATATTATATTTGTATATTATTTATTCCGGAGATGTTCCATACCTCCGATGTGATTATACTATAAATCCGGAGATGTTTATTCCTCCAAGTTGGTTGTGGTAACTAGGGTTATTAGACCCACCATGTGGGGGTCGGCCCAGTCAGTTATAATGGGGTATTTAACCTAATGGTTAAATACGAGCCTACATGTACTTGTGTAAAATACATATCAAAGTAGTGTATAAATAGAGGAGGTGTGTTCCTCATTTGATACACTCACACACTTGAGGATAGCGCACTTGTGGAGGAGAGGTCTGCTATTGTGGAGGAGGAGATCATGTCTCAGGGTTTCATCTTGTATATTGCTAGTCATCTATATTGAGGAAGCTTTGCTGGGTTTTCTACCCCATGAGGGTTTCCCAGGATAAATCTCTGTCTCTTGTGTTTATGCTATGCTTGTTGTTTCTTCAGTGATCCTGTATATGCTATTATTGTGAAATGGAATGTAATGCTGCTATTTTCTGTCTTAGCATATTGAATTTTAACATGGTATCAGAGATAACCTGAAGGAAGACAAGGTATGGCACTAAAGACACTTGCTTTACTTACGACAATTTGAAGGTTAGGGTTTTACATAGCAAAAACCAGTCATCGTAGCAATTTCACTATAAATCCGTTTTGGCGAAGTTTTCGGATCTGAAATTGTTACAGGACGAAGCTAAAATCTCCAGGTACCTTGTGTCCAAAGGAAAACCTCTAATTCGTTGTACTTTGTGATTTATGATCTGTACAATATAGGGTTTCTGCCTCTTCCAGATCTGAGTCAAAATCAGGTGACCTTGGGAAAAAGGTCATAACTTGGGCTAGGAAGCTCCAAATGAAATTTCGTGAAAATTGAAAGGTAGTGCACAGACTGTACTATGTCAGAAAACGTTTTCAGAGGCCGAAGTTGAACTAGTGACACGTGGCACGCCGTACAAGTTCGCTCTCCTGTATTATCCCATAAACAGGTCACGTTGCGACACTTGGCATAACTCTCTCTCAGAGAATCCAATTGAGGTCAGACCTGTCAGGATGGAAAATTAACAGGCCGAGCTATCTCAGAAAACGTTTTCAGAGGCCGAAGGTCAAACAGTGACACGTGGCATGTCGTACAAGTTCGCTCTCCTGTATTTTCCCAAAACAAGTCACGTTGCGACATTTGGCATAACTCTCTCTCAAAACATCCAATTGAGGTCAGACCTGTCAGGATGGAAATCTAACAGGTCAGACTATCTCAAAAAAAATTTTCAGACCCTGTGGATCAAAAATTTCGGAGTTACACCAGAAACAATCAGGTACATATTTCTGTCAAAACAGAATTATTTTTTGGTACCTTCATTCATGGCTTCCGGAATTTAGGGCTTTGAAGAAAGTTGGAATTTTTGTAATCGGAGACCACGGCTGGATGCTACTCATCAAAATAGAAATTTAGAGACCAAGATCAGAATTTTTGTTTGGGCAGAAGGCCGGGCTTGATTAGACCCTAGTTCGGGACTTTGATCAGAAAAGTGGAAAATTAGGGCTTCTGTAAAAATGGGAATTTTTGAAATCTGTGACCACGGCTGGAAGCTCCTCACAAAAATAGAAGCTTAGAGCTTTGGATCAAACCTTTTGATGGGGAAAAAGAGTGGTCTTCATCAAACCCCAGTTCAGGGTCACGTCCAGTGAATCCGAAAGTTTCAAAGGAAAAATTGAGGAGTAAAACTTTGCAGTTTTCAAATTCTGAATATACCAGTTTGATCAGCTCATCAAGGCGCATATTTCTATCGTTTCAGAAGTTTGAATTTTTTGGTTTTCTCTGACAAACCCATATCCAGCTCCAGGTCCAATTCTTGCAAATCAAGTGGATTGGGTTAATCCTAGAAGAAGATGGATTGGTCACCTGCATAAGTGAAGAAGTTCATGTCTCAGAGGGAGATGAGGATAAGGCCTTACATAAGAAGAATACAAGCGATCTCGACAGGTATGACTCATCGAGGTACATCACAAAAGACAAATCAGGTTCCATGACCATGAAAACATGAAGACAAAGAATCATCCATAATCTTTGTTCTACTTACGAGGTATGTATGACTTTGTTATATTATGCTTAACTTATGAGACATGCAGGTTCTAGCTCAGGATCTCTAAATCATTGAAGAGATTGTTTAGGTGTGTTGTACATAACCAAGTAGGTATACTAATCTAGGTATGTTTCCCATGAATCTTACCTTGTGTTAGGATCCCTTATATAAGTATACTTGGAATGATTGGTTATGCTTATTCATAAAGTTAGTAATCAAGGGATTATGCATACTATATCTTTTATCTTGATTGATGATATGCATGAGTAAAAGAAGACTTCCCTGAAATCTTGAATACTAATGTTTATTAACTATAATCATGACTATACATTCTCAAGATTATTTAGAACTATAATGTTTTGATAACATTTAGAACATACTAATGGGTGTATGTTTGTGAGGATGACACTTGAACATGCACAGTGGTACATAATGAATAGAAGTTCAAAAGACATACAGAAGATCAAGCGGGAGGCAACCACACAAACATAAAAGATAAGTATTTGAGTTGTTATTTGAAATAGTAAATGATATTGCCTGTAATAGGTTGTATGCATATTTGTATTCCTAGAATATATAATGATGAGTATAAACATTCATAGAGCATTGAACAGTATACTACTAATGTGCATATGATTGGTAAGTTGGACAAACATTCCATTGTTGCTTGTCTAAAATGAAACCTCTTTGCTGACATGCCGAGAGCTGTGCACACTGTCGATAGTATGTTCTGGTAGAGATGGAAGGCATCTAGATAGCCACTGTATGCATACAAGATATGGGAAAGTGTTGTGCCAAAGTATTGGTCAAATTAGTTGCATAACTATGTAAATGATATCTATATGCATAATAGGTTATTATGTCAATATGATTTGATGATTATGAAGTATTACTAATCCTATACTTAATTTTGATTTGTAGGGAAAATCATGATGAATGATGAACAAGCGATGGATGTTCAACAAAAGGATTTACAAATCAATCACACTATGGAAAGCTTATGATTAAGAGATTCTCTTAGAAAGAGGAAGAGAATCATGATGAGATGTTTTGACCATTCTCTTAATAATGTAATCAGGTTCTGTATGGGTTCCCAGGATCAGTAGTCAATTGATGAGCTTAATGATCATCATGGGTGATGTGGATCTCAACCCTTGCTACAAGGTTGAATATGGCTTCTATACACATATGACATGGATGCAAGAAGAAACTCACCATAGAGCTCGAATGACTTTGAGGCTCATATTAGTAGACCCATCTGACGAGAGATGGCACAGATAGATATGCAGAAGATCACTCAATACAGAGTGTGAATAATGGACAATTGACAGCTTCATGACAAAGCTTGGGCTTTACCAGAAGTAAAGCTGATCCTAACCTTTACCTAAAGGTTGTGGATGATAAACCTATCATACTATTATTATGTGACGATGATCTCTTTCTGACAAGGAATGAGAAACAGTTCATGAAAATGGCTGCAGAAATAAAAATGAAAGATCTCAGATTAATGCACTACTTCTTAGGTCTAGAAGTATGGCATGATCCAAAAGGAATCTTTTAAATCGAGGTAAGTATGCTGTGAAGTTTCTAAAAATATTTGATATGTTGGAGTGTAAAGCCATGGTCACTCCCATGGACTCCAACTTGAAGTTATTTAATAACTCATCAGATTTAGTGGACCTAACCCTATATAGACAAATCATTGGGCCAATGATGTATTTAACAAATACTAGGCCAGATATATGCTTTGTTGTAAATACCGTAAGTCAGTATCTAGTAGAACCTAGAAAGGTTCACTTGATAGCTACAAAGCATGTAGTGAGGTACCTAAAAGGTACTTTAGATTTTGGTCTATGTAATCTTGGAGGTCATGAACTTCATTTACATGGTTACTCAAATTCTGATTGGGCAGGAAGTGTCTCAGACAGAAAGAGTACTTTAGGTGGATGTTATAGTCTTGAATCTACCATGATCTCATGGTTTAGCAAGAAACAATCTATTGTGGCTCTCAGTACTACTGAAACAGAATATATAGCTGTCTGCTCTACCAGCTGTGAAGCAGTGTGGCTTCAGAAGCTATTATATGGAGTGTTTGACTTAGAAATGGATTCCACTATGATTATGTGTGACAATCAAAGCTACATCAAGATGTTAGGAAATCTTGTATTCCATGATAAGTCAAAACACATTGAGATCCGACACTTCTATATACAAGATATGGTGCAGAGAGGAGCTATCAAGCTCGAGTATATAAGCACTGAGGATCAAATTGATGATATCCTGACCAAACCTCTGTCTCGAGTAAAGTTTGAACACTTCCGAGACAAGCTTGGTGTAGTTTAGAAGGACTCTCCTCGAAAGGGGGAGTAGCACAGTATCCGACATCAAGTCTATCTCATCAATGATGAGGTTACCTATTTACTGCACTTAGTTACCTAGAATTATTTAGATTTAGGACTCTTATATTCTTTTGATGATAGATGTATACATGCTTTTGATGTTAGTATACATGCTTTTGATGTTAGTTTTGATGATAGATGTATACATACTTTTGATGATTTTGATGATAGATGTATACATGCTTTAATGATGATGATACATGTTGTGGTTACACATGTTTTTGATGATGATGATACATGTTGAGGTTATACATGTTTTGTTGATGATGATACATGTTGTGGTTATACATGTTTTGATGATGATGATACATGTTGTGGTTATACATGTTTTGATGATGATGATACATGTTGAGGTTATACATGTTTTTGATGATGATGATACATGTTGAGGTTATACATGTTTTGTTGATGATGATACATGTTGTGGTTATACATGTTTTGATGATGATGATACATGTTGTGGTTATACATGTTTTGATGATGATGATACATGTTGAGGTTATACATGTTTTGTTGATGATGATACATGTTGTGGTTATACATGTTTTTGATGATGATGATACATGTTGAGGTTATACATGTTTTGTTGATGATGATACATGTTGTGGTTATACATGTTTTGATGATGATGATACATGTTGTGGTTATACATGTTTTGATGATGAGAATACATGTTTTTGGTATACAACATGTGAAGGGATTGGATCATTCCTGGAATTCAGTCCGAAAGAAGAGCCGTAGACGTATGTCTTCGAAAATGAAGTTCTTGGTGAACATGTGAAGGGATTGGATCATTCCTGGACTTCAGTCCGAAAGAAGAGCCGTAGACGTATGTCTTCGAAAATGAAGTTCTTGGTGAACATGTGAAGGGATTGGATCATTCCTGGACGTCAGTCCGAAAGAAGAACCGTAGACGTATGTCTTCAAAAATGAAGTTCTTGGTGAACATGTGAAGGGATTGGATCATTCCTGGACGTCAGTCCGAAAGAAGAACCGTAGACATATGTCTTCGAAAATGAAGTTCTTGGTGAACATGTGAGGGGATTGGATCATTCCCGGACATCAGTCCTAAAGAAGAGCCGTAGACATGAGGTCTCCGATAACTGAACGAAAGGACTGGATCATCCCTGGACTTCGGTTCAAAAGGTACACGATAGGACCGGATCGTCCCTGGACCTCGGTTCAAAATGTACGTGACAAATCCTAGAATTGCTCTAGGTTACATCCAGCATGAAACAGGGCTGGCTCTGTAGTCGTGATACATCCAGCATGAAACAGGGCTGGCTCTGTAGTTGTGATACATCCAGCATGAAACAGGGCTGGCTCTGTAGTTGTGATACATCCAGCATGAAACAGGGCTGGCTCTGTAGTTGTGATACATCCAGCATGAAACAGGGCTGGCTCTGTAGTTGTGATACATCCAGCATGAAACAGGGCTGGCTCTGTAGATGTGATACATCCAGCATGAAACAGGGTTGGCTCTGTAGACGTGACACATCCAGTATGAAAGAGGACTGGCTCTGTGGTGGTAAATCCTAGATCTGATCTAGGTCACATCCAGTATGAAAAAGGACTGGCACTGTGGTTGGGATTAGATCGTCCCTAGACATGAGACTTGTCTTAAAGAGATAAGGATTGATCATCCTGGAACTTGATCTGGATTGTATCATCCATGGACCTATGTCCTAAAGAGAGCAGGATTGATCATCCTGTAATATGATCGTGTGATGACGATGCTGATCGATGCTGATGATCGTGTGATGACGATGTTGTTGATCGTATGATGACGATGCTGATGATCGATGCTGATGATCGTGTGATGACGATGCTGTTGATCGTATGATGACGATGTTGATCGTGTGATGACGATGCCGATGATTATGTGATGATGATGCTGATGATCGTATGATGACGATGCCGATCGTGTGATGACGATGCTGATGTTCGTGTGATGACGATGCTGCTGATCGTGTGATGATGATGCTAATAATCGTGATATGACGATGTTGATGATCGTGTGATGACGATGCTACTGATCGTGTGATGACGATCGTGAGATGACGATGGTGATGATCGTGTGATGACGATGTTGATGATCGTGAGGATCCAGACGTTGATGTTGCTATAGTTGTTCAAGTACTGCAGAAGATAAAGACTCAGTACTGAAGATGTTGATGTTCCAGTAACTGGTTGAGTTACTGATGATGTTAAGAAAGCTTCCAATGATTTATAGATGTATCATGTATGATGTTGATGACTCCTTGCTCGTGCAGATACTGTTATAATATCCTTCTCGTTAAGGGGGAGTGTTGAAATATTGTAACTTCAAAGAATATTATATTTGTATATTATTTATTCCGGAGATGTTCCATACCTCCGATGTGATTATACTATAAATCCGGAGATGTTTATTCCTCCAAGTTGGTTGTGGTAACTAGGGTTATTAGACCCACCATGTGGGGGTCGGCCCAGTCAGTTATAATGGGGTATTTAACCTAATGGTTAAATACGAGCCTACATGTACTTGTGTAAAATACATATCAGAGTAGTGTATAAATAGAGGAGGTGTGTTCCTCATTTGATACACTCACACACTTGAGGATAGCGCACTTGTGGAGGAGAGGTCTGCTATTGTGGAGGAGGAGATCATGTCTCAGGGTTTCATCTTGTATATTGCTAGTCATCTATATTGAGGAAGCTTTGCTGGGTTTTCTACCCCATGAGGGTTTCCCAGGATAAATCTCTGTCTCTTGTGTTTATGCTATGATTGTTGTTTCTTCAGTGATCCTGTATATGCTATTATTGTGAAATGGAATGTAATGCTGCTATTTTCTGTCTTAGCATATTGAATTTTAACAATGTGTAACAGTAACTATGAGAGCAGAGATTAGATTATATTCTTCGTCACTTGAAGAGTCTTCATTATATTATGCGGTATTCTTTCTAGGAGGTTCATCATCCTCAGCAACATGAGCATGATATCTCTTCCCATTGTTCTTCTTGTTGTTTTCTTTTAAGCCTTTTCTGTTCCTAGGACATTCTAAGGCATAGTGTCCTTTCTCATCACATGAGTAGCATCTAATGTGAGAGAGATATTTATTCTTTTGATGATGGTGAAAAGGTTTCTTATGATGAGTTTGCTCCCTCTTGAACTTACTTCTCCTGTGTTGATGTATATGTAACTTCATAATGTATTTCACCTATGTATATTGTACTCCTATAGAGATGTTATTATTCCTCTATACGGAAGTATCATCATTTGTATTGACAAGTGTCACAAGTGTCCTAACTTGTTGTAATTTGTTACTAGAGCACCGAGTGTGGGGTCGGCCTCGATTAGTTTAACCATGGGTTATTAGACTGAGTTAGACAAGTCGGCCCTACTAGGTTATTGGGAAGGACATGTCATGTATAAATAAAGAGCAGGAGATCTCTATTTTTATTATCTCATTATTCACTCCTACATCACTCGGAAAGTGGCGCACTAGTTGAGGAGGAGGAGTAGCTGCTAGTATAAGACTATCTCTTGTACTTTGGTTGTATCATTGCTCTTTCTATCTCTAAGGAAGTTGTGGGGTATTTCACCTTTATAGTTTTTCCCAGTGAAACTCTGTGTGTCTATGGTCTCATGTCATTGCTTGGTGTGATTGATATGCATTATTATACTTGATATTTTGTACATGTTATTCTCTCAGTAAAGATCCTAGGGTATGTTGAATTAATGCTAAAAAATTAACATGGTATCAGAGCTAACCTGAGAAGAAGACATTGTGCAGTGGTGGAAACTAGGGTTTCTTCTTTATTGGGTTTCTCTCCACATAATTTGGAAAATCAGCAAGGTAGGTTGACTCTACTCGACAAGGAGAATCTTTTTGTTTAATCAGAATTTAATTCTGGGCGATTTCATTTTTGGCCCTAAAAATAAGGGTTTCCACAAAAATAGGAATTTCTAAAATCTGAGGACATAGATGGAAGCTCCTTGGAAAAATTGAAGTTTAGAGCTTTGGATTGATATTTTTGGTTGGGTGAAGCTCCAAGAGACTCAAACCCTAATTCAGGGTCCTCCTTGTGAATCCAGGAAGACTAAAAGGCATTTATGAAGGGTCAAACTGTGTAGATTTCAAATTATGAATACACCAGGATGATTAGCTCATCAAGGTGCATCTTTATATCCTTTCAGAAAGTTGAAATTCACATTTTGAATTTTTAGGGTTTCTCTGACAAACCCTAATCCGACACAAGATCCCTATTTCTGCAATCAAGTGGTAAGACCTAAATCTTTTCTATTTCCATTTGAAGTACTATTTAAGATGTCTCACCACACCAAGATTGAGGATAAGCTTAAAGGGGTTGATAACTTCCAAGCATGGAAGTATAGGAATGGGTTAATCCTAGAAGAAAATGAGTTGGATACCTACATAAGTTTAGAGGTCCCTATCCCAAAGGAAGAAGAGGCTAAGGCCTTGCATAAGAAGAACTTGGTCAAGCCAAAGAGGATCATTGCTGATTCTATCAAAGACCATATCATACCACATGTGTTATCTCTAAAGACACCCAAGGATATGTTTGATTCCCTAACCAAGCTATTTGAAGGGAAGAACATAAATCGAAAGATGACTCTGCGGAATCAATTGAAAGGGATAAAGCTTCAGAATGGAGAGACCATTCAATCCTATTTCTCTAAGGTCTCTCAAATCAAGGAACAACTTGAAGTTATGGATGAAGTGGCGGAGAATGGTGAAATTGTCATGACCACTCTAAATGGCCTACCTAGGTCATGGGATTCCTTTATTCAAGGAATTTGTGCACAGAGAAAGTTGATCTCCTTCAGTAGACTGTGCGAGGAATGTTCACAAGAAGAGGCTAGGATTGTAGCCCAAGAAGAAAAGATGGGAAGTGAAGATCAGGCTCTCACAGCTCACACCAAAAGAAGCAAGCCCAAGAAGGAACACTCTCATTACAAGAGATCCTCTCCCAACCATCAAAAGAACAAGAAGGATATGAGATGCTTCACATGTAATGAGAAGGGACACTTTGCTGCATATTGTCCCAAGAACAAAAGGGACAACAACAACAATAACTTCAACAAGAAGAAGAGGAATAACAACAGGAAGTATCATGCTCATGCTACTGAGGATGATGAACCTCCCAAGAAGAAGGCTAGATCAGAAAGTGATGACTCATCAAGCGAAGATGAATATGTTCTAATCTCTGCTCTCACAGGTACTATCTCTCATGGTTGTAATGATTGGATTGTTGACAGTTGGGCTTCTAAACACATGATTGGGTTCAAAGAATCTTTTGTAAACCTATCTAAACATGAGTCACCCCATAAGGTGAAACTTGGGGATGACTACCAATATCCTATCAAAGGAAGTGGTGAAGCTTCTTACAACCTAGACTTTGGAAAGTCTTTGAAGATGAAAGAGGTTCTATATGTACCTAGGATCAAAAAGAATCTACTCTGCATATCTGTATTCGATGTAAAAGGCATGAGGGTTTCATTTGTAGATGGCCAAGTACTCATGTGGCCAAAGGGTAAGATCATAGATGATGTAGTAGTGATTGGAGAGAAAGAGGGAGGATTGTACAAATTGAAGGGACAACCTGAACATGCTATGGTACATGAATCCATGGAGCCAAGTGAACTTTGGCATAGAAGGCTTGCACATGTGCACTATAGAGCACTACAAATTGCAAGTAAAGCTGTAGAGAGTATTACTGAAATCAAGACAAAGCATGAAGGAGTTTGCAAAGGATGTGAAAAAGGAAAGAACATTAAGAAGGCATTTCCAAGCAGTGAAAGCAAAGCTAAAGGAATCTTGGAAATTATCCACTCCGATGTATGTGGTTCGATGTCATCTAGTTCTCTGAGTGGGTATGTATATTATGTCTCTTTCATTGATGATTTCTCTAGGAAGACTTGGGTATACTTCTTAAAGAACAAAGATGAAGTGTTTGATAAGTTCAAGGAATTCAAAGCCTTGATGGAAAATCAAACTGATAAGAAGATCAAGACATTCAGATCCGACAATGTTGTAGAATTCACTTCACGTGATTTCAAGAAGTTATGCAGTGATTCAGGGATTAAGAGGGAGTTGACTACTCCCTACCATCCACAATAGAATGGAGTTGCAGAAAGGAAAAACAGAACAATCATGGAAGCAGCACGAGCAATGCTGCATGACCAGGATCTGTTGATGCATCTATGGGAAGAAGCAGTTAGGACAGCTGTATATGTGCAGAACAGAACACCTCACAAGATATTGGACAACAAGACACTAGAAGAGGTATTCTCTCATAAGAAACATGAAGTCAGCCATCTCAGAATATTTTGTTGTCTAGTATATACACATGTTCCAAAGGAAAAGAGGACAAAGCTAGATCCTTCAGGAAAGAAGGGCATCTTTGTGGGGTACAGTGAATGCTCGAAGGCTTACAAAATATACTTTCCAGGGTTCAAGAAGATTGATGTCAACAGGGATGTAACATTTGATGAAAACTCAGCTTTCATTGAGTCAAGAAAGGCACCTATTGAAGATCATGAAGAACCAAAGGAAAACAAATTTCAAGACACCACCATGAATGAAGCAATTCCAAAAGCATATCATGAAGTTCAAGATCCACAAAGACTTGTAGATCCACCCCGTGAGAATAACTCTCATGAGAGGAAACCTGCATGGGCTAGAGAGATCATTCAAGATGTAGAAAGGTATGGCATTCCAAAAGAAGAACACAGAGCAAGAAAGAGAACTAGATCTCATACCAGCTATGTTGCCTTACTCTGTGACATTATGAACAAAGAACCTTCTAGTTATGAAGAAGCAACGGAAAAGAAAGATTGGAAGGATGCCATGGTCAAGGAATACCAGTCAATCATGAAGAATGATGTTTGGGATGTAGTCCCAAGAACTGAATGGAAGTCTATGGTGACTTCCAAGTGGATCTATAAGATCAAGCATGTGGCAGATGGTAGCATAGAGAAATACAAAGCGATATTTGTAGCTCGTAGCTTCTCCCAAAAAGAAGGGATTGATTATGAAGAAATTTTTTCTCTTGTAGCTAGATACACTTCCATCAGATCAATACTTTCCCTGGCTGTAGTGATGAAATGGAAGATACACCAGATGGATGTCAAGACAACTTTCTTGAATGGTGTAGTCGAAGAGTAAGTGTATGTGGAGTAGCCACTTGGTTTTGAGACACATGACAGGGAGTCATATGTGTGCAGGTTGAAGAAAGCCTTGTATGGCTTGAAGCAAGCTCCTAGAACTTGGTATGGTAGGATAGACAACTTTCTATCTAGTTTGGGATTTACTAAGAGTAAAGCAGATTCCAACCTTTACTACAAGGTTGAGGAAGGCAATTCTGTGATACTACTCTTGTATGTGGATGACTTGTTTGTAACAGCTGAGAATAATTTGATTGCTAACACGTAGAGGAAGCTTGTTGCTGAGTCTGAGATGAAGGACTTGGGGATGATGCACTATTTTCTAGGCATGGAGTTGTGGCAGAGTGTAGATGGGATCTTCCTTGGACAAGGGAAGTATGTAGTATAGATCCTGAAGACGTTCGAGATGATGGAGTGCAAGGCCATTGCCACACCTATGGCATCGAACCTGAAGCTTTTGTGTGATGCTTCATATGATCCAGTTGATGTCACTGTGTATTGTCAGATGATTGGGTCCTTGATGTACCTTACCACCACGAGACCATATATTTTCTTTGTGGTGAAAACATTGAGCCAGTTCCTGATGGATTCTAGAGGTGTTCACCTGGTTGCTGTAAAGCATATTCTGAGGTACCTAAAGGGTACAATTGATTATGGGCTCAAGTATGATGCAAATCAAAAGTTTAACCTGCAGGGTTATGTTGATTCAGACTAGGCAAGCAGTGTTGCAGATAGGAAGAGCACTTCAAGGTGTTGCCTCAATATGGGATCAGGTGTGATCTCTTGGATTAGTAGGAAGAAGTCCTGCATAGCACTGAGTACAGTCGAAGCAGAGTATGTTGCAACTTGCTCAGCTAGTTGTGAGGTAGTATGGCTGAGGAAGCTACTATCTGAGTTATTTGATCTCCCATTGGATGCTACTGGTATCTTTTGTGACAACCAGAGTTGTGTGAAGATATCGGAGAACCCAGTGTTCCAGGACAGGTCGAAGCACATAGAGATCAAATACCACTATATCAAGGATATGGTGTAGAGAGGAGAAGTGAAGCTCCTGTATGTTGCGACGGACGAGTAGGGCGCAGATGTGCTGATGAAGCCACTAGGTAGATTGAAGTTTGAGTACTTTAGAGAGAGGCTTAGTGTTCTTTAGATTGATGACACTTCGAGGAAGAAGTGATGGACACATTTGCAGGATCCATTCCAAGCATTGTGAGAGGAGGATCCTTCCATGGTTGTGGATGTAAGCACTGGATGATGAGCATCAGGACGATGCTCCTGTTACTGCTCTGTATATGCATCATGTTGGATGCTTGTTATGATCAGTTGGATCATGTCTATGTATATGCATCATGTTGGATGCTTGTTATGATCAATTGGATCATGTATATGTATATGTATCAGGTGGATACATTGTATGATCAGGTAGATCATGTATGATGACATGTATTAGGTAGATACCGTGTATGAATCATGTGGATGCATTGTATGATCAGGATGATCATGGATGATGAGCTTCAGGATGTTGCTTGAGATGATATGTATCAGGATGATGCTATGATGATGATCAAGAAGATCATGTGATGATGTACATCAGGATGATGTATGGTGAGTATCAGGTTGATACTCTATGGCAATGGATAGGTTGTGCAGATAAGCTTATAATTTGGCCCTGGGAGGTTTGTAGATAGTCTTTCAATGTTTTTCCTATGGCATATAATGTGGCCCTGGGATATTTGTCAAATGCTCTTTTGAGGTTTTGCTTGGCAGGACATATAATTCGGCCCTGGGAGGTTTGCAGATAGTCTTTTGAGGTTTTTCCTATGGCATGCAATATGGCCCTGGGATATCTGGAAAATGCTCTTTCAATGTTTTGTCCTATGGCATGTAATATTTCCTTGGGAGATCCAATAGGTTGGGTTGTGTGCCCGTAATAAGTCCTGGGATGCTCTTACGAGGTTTTTCCATGACCACATGTAATTTAGCCCTCAGAGATCCTATAGGTAGAGCTATGTGCTCATAATAGCCTAGGATGCTCTTACGAGGTTTTGTGGTGACCACATGTAATATGTCCCTGGGAGATCCTATAGGTAGAGTTGTGGGCTCATAACAACCTGGTATGTTGTTGCGAGCTTTTGTGGTGAGGTCACATATAATATGTCCCTGGGAGATCCTACAGGTAGAGCTGTGTGCTCATAACAGCCTGGGATGCTCTTGAGAGGTTTTGTGATGCACGTAATAAGTCCTGAGGATTCCACAGTATGGCCAGTGATAAAGACCTGCAGGTGGTGGGCCTACATCCAGTATGAAAAAGGACTAGCTCTGTAGAACTTCCTATGATGAGTAGATCGGAGATTGATTGAGATAACAGCAGCAGTGACGATGACGATGATCCAGAGAAGAAGACTTGTGCTAGCAGATCTGTGTTGAGAAATACCTTCCTAGTTAAGAGGGAGCGTTGATCTATATGTAACTTCATAATGTATTTCACCTATGTATATTTTACTCCTATAGATATTTTATTATTCCTCTATACAGAAGTGTCATCATTTGTATTGCCAAGTGTTGCAAGTGTCGTAAGTTGTTGTAATGGGTTATTAGAACACCGAGTGTGGGGTCATCCCTGATTAGTTTAACCATGGGTTATTAGATTGAGTTAGACAAGTTGGCCTTGCTAGGTTATTGGGCAGGATAGGTCATGTATAAATAGAGAGCGGGAGATCTCTATTTTGATTATATCATTATTCACTCCTACATCACTCGGAAAGTGGCGCACTAGTTGAGGAGGAGGGGTAGCTGCGAGTAGAATACTATCTCTTGTACTTTGGTTGTATCATTGCTCTTTCTATCTCTAAGGAAGTTGTGGGGTTTTTCACCTTTCTGTTTTTCCCCAATGAAACTCTGTGTGTCTATTGTCTCATGTGATTGCTTGGTGTGATTGATATGCATTATTATACTTGATATGTTGTACATGTTATTCTCTCAGTAAAGATCCTAGAGTATGTTGAATTAATGCTCAAAACTTAACATCCTGGTGTGAGTTGTGAGAGCTTGGTCTTCAATTCCCATCTTTTCTTCTCGGGCCACAAGCCTAGATTCTTCTTGTGAGCATTCCTCCCACAGTCTACTGAAATAAATCACTTTCCTTCTTGCACAGATTCCTTGGATGAAGGAGTCCCATGACCTAGGTAGGCCATCAAAGTGGTCATCACAATTTCTCCATTATCCACAACTTCAATTTGTTCTTTGATTTGAGAGACCTTAGTAAAGTAGGATTGGATGGTCTCTCCATTTTGGATCTTTATACTCTTTAATTTGTTCTGCAATGTCATCTTCTGATTTATATTCTTTCCTCCAAACAACTTGGTCAAGGAATCAAACATCTCCTTGAGTGTCTTTAGGGAAAACACATGTGGTATGAGATGGTCTTTGATGGAATCTGCAATGGTTCTCTTGGCCTTGACCAAGTTCTTCTTATGTAAGGCCTTAGCCTCATCTCCCTCTGGAACTGGAACCTCTTCACTTATGTAGGTGTCCAAGTCATTCTCTTATAGGATTAACCTAATCCTATACTTCCATGCTCGGAATTTATCATCCCCTTCAAGCTTATCCTTAGGCTTGGTGTGGTGAGACATTTTAATGAGAAACTCAAATGAAAATAAAAGATTTAGGTCTTACCACTTGATTTGCTGAATCTAGATCTGGAGCTGGCTAGGGTTTGTCAGAGAAACCCTAAAATTCCAAACTTGGAATTTCAAATTTATGTATCGATAGGAAGATGCAATTTACTAAGGTGAGAAAGCTTGTGTACTCAGATTTTGAAAACTCCAAAAATTGAACCCTCAAATTCGACCTGGGAATTTCGGATCTGCAGCTTCTATCAAAATCTAGTTTTCTGGTCAAAATCCCGAACTAGGTTTTGATAGATCCATGGGTTTTTCCCAACCAAAAAGTTCGATCTTGGTCTCTAAACTTCGATTTTGCTGAGGAGATCACTCCTATGTTGAGAGAACTCCAAAATTCCACTTCTATCAAAAGCCCTATTTCCCGCAGCAGTGATGGGCCAAAAAATGAAAGTGCTTAGAATCAAATTATGTCTCGACAGAAAGATACGCCTTCCTTAGGAGAGACATCCTAGCCTCATGGCTTTGATGATCCATGGAGAGAGACCCAAAAATTAAGAAGCCCTAGCTTCCGCAGATGCACAATGTCTTCTTCTTAGTCCCACTCTGATACCATGTTAGAATTTTGATAATTTCATTCAAAATATTATCTAGGATCCTATTAAGAGAATAAAATGCACAACATAACAATCATAGACACAAAAGACACAATGTTTCCTCGAGGAAAACCAAGAAGGTGAAAAACCCCGCAAATTCCTCAGAGATAGAATGAGTACCAATACAAAGATTACAAAGATCAAAACCAAAAAATAGATGTCTTCAGCAGCTACTCCTCCTCCACTTGTGCGCACTCCTCTCTCTCAACTATGCAAGTTGGATGAGTGAGTGAATGAATAGAATGAGAGAGTCACACTCTCTATTTATACATTAACTTAACCTTCATTTAACCCTAACTGGGATGACTTCCTAAGGAATCCTAATAACCCTTCCACATAACTCAAATAGGGCCAACCCCACCAAGGTTGTCACATCCCCATTTTGACCCCCTTTTTGCATTAAATTGTAAATGATGTAAATATTGTAACTTAATCATGGTGAAGAGCTCAAGGCCAAGGCCCCACCATTGATTTAGCATTTTTTTTTGTATCGGCAATTAAAGAATAGATGCCTATGGTTCTTGTGCTAGAAGGGCACGAAGTAAATAAGACATCATGTAAATACGAATTTTAATGAAAATACCCACAAACTAGCTATGCAATGAAACAAAGAGATGGGGCATGGTTCTACATGGAATAGGGAGGGAAATTATTCAAACCCTTGAGCCAATGGTGTCAGCCCATGTGTCAATGAGAAAACCCATAAACCACCAACTACCCATTTTGTCTCATGCACCCAATCATTTAATTCTTCCATAGATTGGTTGGGGTAGTTAATGTCTAGGGATTGGAGAAGTATGGCAGTCAGATTTCGTGCATGGGAGGGCCATCAACCTGAAAATTGTATTTTTGGCTTGTTGGGAAAGAAAAACCCCACGAAATGCTACCTAAGGCACTTCCTCATGCATTATGTTCTTCCTCTCACGTAGACAGAGCTCACTGAAAATTCTCCTCACGTTTTTCACCATAACCCTGCGTTTTTCCATGCCCAGGAACTCGTTTTTGGTATTGTGCAATAGCTAGGAAGGGAGGACGCGAATTGGGACGGAGGGAGAGGTCGTTTTTTCCCCTGGGGCATTTTTCTAGAATGGGTTCTGCTCTCCCAGTCGAATTTTCCAAATGGCAATACGTTTTGAGTCTACCCACGTTTTTCTGAAGCTCAGGAAACCCCATCTCATGCATCCCACTGTTGAAACGTTTTTCTCATGCTCAGCAAGTGCAGTTTCTATTATGGGCATCCTTGTTTTGATGTGAACTTGTGAGCAAGAAACTGGAGTGGTAATGGACAAAACTGGCTTGATAAACCTAGTGTAGGGAGTAACCTCTCAAGAAGATCAAGAGGGCTGGCTACTTTTCTATGCACACCCTGAGAGCACTGGAAAGGAAGGTATGGCTTGAGGGATTATGTGGCAGTGAAGAGAATACTTCCTTGTGTTGGGTGTGTAGGCATTGTGAGTGCCAAGCTGAATAGATCTGGGAGGGGTACCCATAGCTCTATGGTTGAGCTCACTAGCTTAGCAATTCTTCCCTTCCATTTCCTAGCAGCCTGATAAACCCAATTGCAGATTGGCTTGGCTCCTCTTGGTGTATGCTTGGCTATGTGTGAGTCTGTTGTTCCCGATTCCTTGTAGAGATCATGCCCAACTCGGGGGTGGCAGTTGTATCAAGAGGTTGATAAGCACAACTTGCCTATGGTTGGGAGGAACGTTGCAGTTGCATAGCCAGCTGCTTGGGACTACTTTCCTATAAGCTAAGTATTCTCCTGTATATACTTGCAATTACTTAATTGATGGATATCTGAATGTATGGTGAAGGTGTAAATGATATGACTTCCGCTGTGTTATAAAAATAGCTATGCATCTGCATATCTCTCTTATATATTATGTGAATGCTTATGTAATAAGTTCATGGGGCTAGATGCCCAGTTTAGTATCACGTCCGTTTTGCACTTTCATATGTATATGTACATTTTCATTCTATTTGAATGTTTGATTTTAGTGTATGGGGTTGGATGCCCGGTTTAACCTCACGATCCTCTCCATCTAGCTGGTAGAATGGGAGGGGACGTGACAAAGGTGGTCTAATAACCCATCAAATATAAGTTGCAACACTTACAATGTAACTTGCGACACTTGCAAATACAAACAATGACACTTCCAATTGAAGGAATACTACATCTCCATTGGGGATACAATAAAGTAGAAATGTAATACATACAATATACAAGTGAATATCTTCCGAAGTTACAAATACATCAACAACATTTTATTAGTATTATTTTTGTAATTGAAACTCTAGATGAGTTTTTGAATATTTATATGAACCATTTGTTCTTGTATGGTCTAATATATTATTTCATTATGAATCACATCATAATTTCTTTGTTTTTATATGGCTAGAGTGGTGAAATTATTTATAAAATTTGTTTTTTTGTTTAATATGCAAGTTTCCAAAAAGTTGTAATTTATCTCTTGAAGGAAAAAAACCTTTTTGCAATTTAGGGGTTGATTTTAAAGTTTTTATAAACAACAGTATGGGATGTTTAGGCCATGTCTCTAATTTTCACCCTAAAAAAATATACGTGTATACTGGTATCAACGCTTTTCTATTTGGGGTGTGTTTTTGGTGTTTTTTTTGCAAAAATCATCGTTTTTAAGGCTAGAGTTTTCATTCATAGTATAAAGTTCTTGTTTCATAGTATAAGTGGTTAAGGTCATAGGGATGTACATTAGGGTAAACAGAGAATTATTTATGGGGTTATTATAGAAATATCATCGCCTAAAGTGGTCCACACATGAAGATAATGTCGATAAATATGTGTGTCCTTGGTCGATAGGGAAAAAATATCCCTATTTAATTTATCTTGAATTGGATAGGCTTGATAGTATTATGATACATTAACAGTGGGGAGGGGTGACCCATTGATATCTAAACTTTAAACAAAATGATAGTTAGGAATTCTCCACATTAGACATGGTTGGGTTCTCAAGTGCTATTATTATTGGGTTTGACAATAGTATTAGTCATGTTAAAGTTTTTTGTTGTGTTCTAAGCACTCTACATGGTGATCCATAGAAAGGGTCTAGACACCACTTTGAACTTACTTAACTTTTACGGATCGTATGAGTGTAGTTAAATATTCAAATAGCATATGTTGTCTTGTTAACGTTTTAGGATTAATAATAATAATGTTTGTGGGGACCTGAATTTGACATTGAACTAGGATGAGATTTGGAGATATTCTTCTCAAGAAGAAAAATTGGCATGGTATTTCAATGATAGATTTGAAGTTGTCAGTCGGGTTGATGTTGAACTTATTAATCTTTGACCGACGTAGAGCAACAATAGAGCAAGCCAAAAGACTATATTTTTTTCATGTTTATAGTATAATTTTACAACTAGTGGAGCACTATCAAACAAGGGTGGGAAAGAACCACTACTCTAGAAAAATTCCTATATTCTTAGAACATGGTGGTGCTAGTGAGAAAATGGGTGTTCCTTTTACATATAACCCTTATTTGTGTAATGAAGATGAATTTCAAGACTTAGTCAAGACAATATAGAAGCATGTTAAGGTAAATTAGAGGGTTGATGTTTGTCGCTATTTTTCCTCCTCATTGAGATTCATTAAGGAGAAACATTCTCTGTGTCCTAGAGAAATTTACAAGAAGAGGAATGGATTACATAATGATTTGGAAAATGAGATGGTTTCCTACTATTCTCTTGAAGGAACTTTCAATCTTAGCTAGGATCTATAGGTGAATATTAATTTTTTGGAGCAAAAACTGAATAACTTGTTATTCGATAAATAAATTGATTAGATTGTCAAAAATTGGGCCTTATGGCTTGCAGATGGAACCCAAAACACTAAATATTTTTAGAATTTTGCAAGGAACCAAAAACGTTATGCTACCATTTGGGAGTCAACTAATTAGGATGGTAGTAAGGTGAAAATATTTTAAGGTATATATATCTTTAGACCATCTAGAGGCCTGCATCAAGTATTCCCATTGAATCCTTACATATTTCATATAGTTACAAATGAGCATCATGCGGGAAGGAAATGAAGAATCTATGGTATGACTATAGGGATTTGTTATTAACTTACCCACTTTTTATTAGTGGATTATGTTATCTACTCCAATGACCAAGGTAGATAGTATAAACATATTTTACAATTGTTTTCCTTAGCCATAGGTATGGAAATAAATATCACTAAATCTGAAATTTATATTATAAAAGTAGAGGTTTGACTAAGGAAGATTTTTTTGAGGACATTCAATTTATCTACACATGAATTGAATGTTAGTGTAAAGTATTGTGGCTGCAATATCAATCCTAACAACTATGAAAGAGGTGATTGGAATTGGCTTATAAACCATATTGAAAAAAGGTTTAATTTTTTTGTGCAATCAATGGATCTTTCAAGGAGGTAGATTACTGTTGATGAAATATGTTTACAATTCCATACATGTCTATTGTAATTTGTTGGCTCATATGCCTAAGGCCATTCCTAAGAAAATCGGGAAAGTCTATTTCAGTTACCTTTGGCAAGTCCATAGAGAATACAAAGCGTATCATTAAGAAAATTGGAATATTATTGCAACTCCAAAATTTCAACCTGATTGGTGGCTTAAAAATAAATTATTGTTTAATCAAGCTTAGACTACTAATTCATTGTGAAAATGTTTCACCAAGGATAATCTACGGTGAAGAATATTAATTGAAAGTTATGTTTCTCCCCCATTGATTACTTGATTGGATTAAGTAACAAAGGAAATCTATAAAAAATGTTTTGAGTAAATGGAAATATTTTTGCTTAGAATTTCTAGTTATTGGTAGGTACTTGGCTTAGAAGGTTTGTATTGAGGAACTAGTCAAATTCAGAATTGATGTGATTATGGGTTGTGGGTACAACATTTTTCTCCATGAATATATAAATATCCATCTCAAGGAATGCAACAAATATAAGATAAACAAGTTTACTAATCCTTTCCTTACTACCATGTGGTGACAAGTATGCTTAATTACTAAGGATTTGGGCATTAACAATAATTGAAAATAATGTTGGAATCATCTTTTATCAAATATGGGTAAGGACCACATTCTTTTATGTGATAAAGTTTATGATATGGTTTGGGTCTTCAAAAAAGTAAGTGGATCATATTTTTCCGAACAAGGATATATTTTCAAAAGCACTCCTATGCATTTGGATTATTGTTGGTGGTAGAAAAATTTATGCATGGTGAGAGATCCTCCCAAAAGTTTTTTTACGTAAAAAAATTGTTTTAACATTGGACAATTTATATAAAAGGAATAAAAGTAGGGTTGGTTTATTGCATTCTCTAGAGATTCAATGATATAAATTAAGATCAAAATATTTTGGTTGCATGTAAGATAGTTTCAAACTATGTTAAGATTTTCTAAAATTACATTATATTGTGTAACAAGTTAGTAACATTTAATATTTTTAATGAATACTCCACTCATCATCATGAGATAGAAATATTCATTTATTGAATTTAATCCAGCTATCCTCATTTTTAATAATATTATTGGATTAATTTTATTTTTTTTACCAATCCCTTTCAATATTCTCACTCTTTCCTATCTTTAGAAATCTTTTTTAGATCCCCTTATGATAGATGAAATATCTTTTCAAAATATTTAAATGTTTGTAAACTCCATCATAATTTAATTCCATAAAATTTTGACATAAATATGACTCACTACTAAAACCTTCACCCTTAAAGAACTTAGAAATATGAGAAAAACCATTTATGTTATCCAATTGAAATGATTAACGGATAGTTAATTTTTCTATTAGAAAATAGTTTGTGATATCATTGCTTATTGTAATATAATTTATATTTATTTAATGGAGATAGAAATTATAGGATATATAATTCTTTATTATAGTATCTTTTATATTAAAACTCTAAATTAATATAGTTACTACTTACAAGATTTTCTAAACATATTTATTACAATAATATGCTAGCAATGGGTATGAATATTGTAGTTATTAGTTAATATAAATATAAACACTTTAGCATACTAACAAGTGGATTAAGTACCTATTTAGTATACTAATACAAGATTTGTTTACTAAAGATAAGAATGATAAAATTTATACTCTATTTCTATTTTAATTGTAAATTAAGCTAGTTGTTATTATTATTATTATTATCATTGATAATTAACCACACTCCTCTTTGTTTCATTTTGGTATTCATGATTAACCTATCCATTTGTTCAAGTAAACTCAACAATATTTGATGTAAATTCTCATGAAGATCTAATGGACAATGACTTCATGGGGTTTGAGTTCTTGATCAGTAGCTTGCAATTGGTTTCCTTTCAATACTATTTTATATCTAATTCTTCAATCTACAATGCCCATTTTTGAGCTAGATCAAAATCAAAAACCACATTTGCATTGAGGCCTAGGATGTGTTTTATGACTCGACTATGTTGGATATGTTGATATCGTGTTTTCAACCTCTCCCCAACTTATGGATTACTAAACAAATATATCATGTGAGGTATTTGAAAAAGAACATGGAAAGAGAAATGTTCTTTATCTCCCTTTAGAAGTACATATAGGACACAAAATCATACTGAATTTCATAAAACCGCGTCTCACAAACATGCAAATCTGAATAGTTTAGACATGCATGAAAACACATGATGGAGAACAAGCCATGGATCAAAACTATAGAAATGGGCATCATTGATATATTAACATATGACTTTGAATTAGCAAAAGGTGTTTGGCTTCACAAAATTTTCAACACAAAAGTGAAATGCAATGGAAGTTGAAGAGCCATCAAAAGTTTTGTTTCTAATATTATCTTAAATGAAGAAATATTAGAAGAAATTTCTCATTTGACATTTATTTAACATGAATATAATATTTTTTATTATTTTAAGTAATCGATTGAAATTTTATGCTCCATAATTTTAGAAATTTTAAAATTTTCAAAACTGTTTTTTGAATGTACTTATATTTTTATTTCATGGAATTTTAACACATTTTTCAGAATAATAGATTTTAAGTGCATGAAATATGCATTTGTATTAATCATTTAAAAAATACATTTTTCATAAAATTTAGCATGCCATTTTAATGTTCTTCATGTCTTTTTATGGGAATTTAGGAAATATTCTCTAAGATTATCTAATATTGTCATTTTATTGTCAAAATTGTCATTATAATCACAATAGTTTTAGCTTAAAAAATGAGGGTGAAAAATAGCAAAAGAAATTTGAAAGGGGAATTTTTTATCGGAGGAATGATTTTTCTTACTATACGAGTGTTGAGTATAGGCTACTTGCTCATCTATAATGTCTTTCGTTACTTTCTATTACATCCTCTAAAAACATTAGCCAATGTTAAGTGCACAACTTGAGTATGTCCATCAATCTAGGGATGAAAATAAATGGAATGTTTTAGCTTAGTATTTCTCCACATTGTTTTCAAAATTATCCTAGAAAGGAATCTTGATCAAACAATATACAACCGGAATAGGGAGACTAATATCTTTTAGTGACAGGGTATCCTTTAAGGATTCTAATAGTATACTTAAGTATAGTATTCTAGGTGATTATTTTGGATTGAAAAAAACATATATAGAAAGAGGTAGGTGAATATTAAATATGAAAAATAGAATTTACTACTGAAACCCTTAAAATTTGGTGAATAATATGATAAAAAAATATTTTATGTAAATATAGGCAATATTAGAGACTAAAAATGACCAAATAGAGAATTTATGTTTTGAAAAAAATCCCCAAAAATAGCCAATTGGCAAAATTTTTCCCCTAAAAATTTATCCGTCATTCACATCTGAAGGAATAAAAACCCAATAAATGGCAAAGTGGAAAATATCACTATTTCTTTATATGAAGGATTTTTCCTCAAAATAGGGGCTAGCAGCAATGTTGATGGCTCCCTTAAGATTATTAGTTCATTGTTTTGATGGTTGTCATGGATATGGTCCTTTAAATGATCCTCTCGACATGTGTGATGCTTATATGCATTATGTATGAGGTTCAGTGTACAATTACTCCACCAAAAGGGAGCTATGTCCCCTCATACCCCTTTCCATATGTTGCAATATCAGGTTTGGTTGACTATTTTATGACATCCTATGTGTTATAAACATCTACTTTTGGGATATCTCTGCAAATATATATTTGCATCGATGTTCTATGTGGATTCATCTCTGGGGAGGTCTCTATGTGTTATGGGAATCTTGACAAACAACACTTGTAGGAATTATGGGAAGCATTGAAAGGTAATTCCCCTTCTCTAGAGTTATGTAATGGGTTGGATTTCACTCAAGCCTTCATTGCATTTGGGAATTTTAGCAATGTCTCCTCTTGTTGGATTATTTCCATAGGATCTCAATTTGTGGACTAATCAAGCATTTTGGATATGCATAGACTGGATGTCAATCTCAAGCTGGGGAATAGGGGCGCGTGCAGAGTAGAGTGAAATTACGAAAGTTGATGAGAAGGTTAAATATTCAAATTGATGGAATCATAGTAGAAATTGACAAAATCGCATCTCATGTTGCACATCTAGATGCATGGTTCAATGATTTGGAGAGACAACTAAAGGAGTGTGACAATCATATAGAAAAGATGGTCATTGAATTGGAATGTCACGATGAAATTTTATTGGTTGCCACTAATGGGGACCACTCAGAAATTAATATGATTGTTGACTCTAGGGCACTACATGAGGACTATATTGAGTTCCTTACAATGGTTAATGTAGATATTTCAAATTCACATGATTTGGTGGAGGAATATGAGAACCTAGATGAAGGATTCAATGGTCAAAACTCTCCTTATCACTTTTTATGTACTATTTTTGCACAATCTTAATAGGGTTGTTTATTGTTAGGATATTTAGACACTTAGGAGTTAGTTAAGATCAACTTATGTAATATATCCATTAGGGATAGTGTGTTTCTTTAGTATGCATTAGTATGCATTTGTAAATACTTAATCCGACGGTCATGATATGTTCCCGACATAGAGTGATCCGACGGCTCAACTTCTCTTAGATCAAACCTAACCTTGATCCGTGGCTTAACACCCGATTGGTCCATGATCTCTATTTAAAGAGCATGGGGGGTCATTGTTTAGTTGATCGATTATGAGAAGCTCATTTGTAACTTTTTTTCTTTGCATAATAAATTGTCCCGTAGAAGCTATTTGGCCGGGGCCATGGAGTGTTTCCCTTAAGAGGGTTTAAACCACGTCAAAACATCGTTCCTTTGGTAGTACCTTGTGTACCCGAACATGGTATCAGAGCTTTTATGAAGAGTCGCTTCTGGTTATGATCTAGATCTTGAACTGTTGTTGCCGAAACTCGACAGGGTTTCTAGTTCTGGTATTTATGTGCATTTTTGGGCTATGGGAGGTGTTCCATTGCGTCCGAAGCACCGTTTCCATTGGTAAATAGTTTTCGTTTGATCGAAAACGATTCCCAGTTGCTCCAGAAACGCATATTTCACCAGATCTGAAGGTATAATGTTAGAGTCACGCATTTTTTTTATTTTCTGCTTTAAAAGAAAAAAATCTCATATTTTATCATTTTTTACTGTTATATTTTTTTTGGGTTCGGATTGTTGGTTTCCCTGTCTACGTATACTCTTTTCCGTGCACCTTGAGCGATCTCGGCAAATTAGAAATAGAAAGGGAAAGGGTTTTCTCGGCTGCATATGCTCTTTTCCGTGCACCTTGCGCGATCTCGGCAAATAAAAAACAGAGAGAAAACATAGACTTTTTGGGCAAGCTAACGAGATCTAACTCCACAAGTGTGGAAAAGTTTTTTTTGTTTCGATTTGTGGTGTGTTTTGCAGGAAAAAGGGGAAGCACGCAAACCCAGCAAGAAAAGTTTAAAAGAAAAAAAAACCCTTCCTCATTCCCATATTTTACATACCTTTTAATCTAGCTCACTTGGTTCAAAGTTGTTTTATTCCTTAATAGGTCTTGATTTCAAGTCTTAGGAAGTTACTTTTAAAAGAAAAAGTGCATGCAATTTCTACTTTCAAGTTACTTTATTGTAAAAGTGCATCTCACTTAAATAATAATAAAAAATACAAATACAAGTGAGTCACTTAAGTTCATTTTTATTGCTGCACTATTTAAAGTAAATCATTGTAAAAGTGAAAACACTTATTTTATAAAAGTGATTCACTTAAAGCAACTTTATTGTAAAGTGATTGTCAAAGGCTCACCTTGGGAAGAGGGGGGTCCTTTTTTTTAGCTAGTCATTTTCTATCTGCCACGTCACTATTGAGGACATCTTCAACAGTTTCTTTGTTCAAGCATAACTTCATCGTAGAGAGTCAGTTTTCAGTGCCGTTTTTTTTTAAACTGCCTATTTTTTCAAGCTCTTCACATCTAGACTATTGGTTTCTTTATTTACAGCCATTAATTTATAAATATGACTGCCCCTTGTGATATTCTACTTACCAGTTCCAACTATTTCACATGAAAATCCCATATGAAGGATGTTCTACGAAGTAGAGGACTTTTCATAATTACCTCAGGGAAAGAAACAAAACCTACTGATGATGATAAGAAAATCAAATGGGAAAATAGATGTGACGAAGCTCGTGGATTGATTGGGATGTCAATCTCTACTGATTTGCGATTCCACATATTTGGAATTGATGAACCTGATGCTGCTTGGGACAAGTTGGAATCTGTGTTTGGTAAACACAATGAAATTCGAGGTCACCAACTCGAAAATGAGTTGATTTCTTTAAATCCAAGTGACTTTTCATGCATTCAAGATTATTTATCTAAGTAGAAAACTCTTAAACTCTTATGTGCAGAATGTAAGATTAAGAGGGAAAACAAACAATGCATTTATCATATTCTTTCCAAACATGGACCGGCATATTTTGTTTTTGTATCTACATTTTACTCCATGAAAGAATCCTTGAATGCAGCTAGCTATCAAGAGCCTAGTCTTGAATCCTTTTGTGATTCCTTGATTAGAGAGCAAGATAAACTCATTCATCTTGGAATAATCAACAATGCAGATACATATGGGAAAGCCTTATTGTCCCAACAGAAAGAAAAGTCCAATCCTCCCAAGAAACAAAATTTTCACAATAATAAGTCAAACAAGGGTCCCAAACCCTCTCAGTCAGCTCCTTTAAAAAATGAAAAAGGATCCAAGCCAAAAGGCAAGAAGACTAAGCGTCATGGAAACTATTGCGGGAAAGATAATCATGACGAATCTAAGTGTTTCAAGAAGATGGAAGCCTTGGAAGCAGCAATGAAGAAGCACCACATCAGCCTAGATTCACCTTCAAAATATGCCTCTCATGGACATGCACTTTGTGCTTCTGGTTATTCTTATAATGCATCTTCTTCTTCTACTTCAAATGAATGGCTCATTGATTCTGGAGCATCTTATCATATGGCTAAGGATCAAGCCATCTTTTCTACTATGCATGACTGTAACACCAACCAAATATTTGTTGGTGATGATAGATCTCTAAGAGTTGTAGGAGCTGGAATAGTTCCAGTAGATAATGGTCATTTTAGTGATGTACTATGTGTTCCAAGAATTTCCTGCAATTTGTTATCAGTCTATTAGATCACTCATTCTGGTGAAGGTAAAACTATGACCTTTACACCTCACTAAGTTGTAATCAAGGATTTTAAAGATCCTCTACAGGTCCTAGCTACCGGAATTGTTGATGATATTACCAGGTTGTACAAGTTTAACAACTTTGGGTCATCGTCTTTCCCTTCAGTTTTTGTTGCTCATAGTGATAACTTGAGCAAAATTTGGCATGAGCGATTTGGTCACTTAAATTATAGCTCATTGCAATAACTATGTAAAGAAAATATGGTGACAGGTCTTCCGATGGTATCTTATAGGGATGGTGTTTGCTCCGGTTGTGTACTCGAAAAACATCATCGGGACAGTTTTGACAAACGTGCCTCTTGGCACGCCTCGGTTCCCTTGGACCTTGTGCATAGTGACTTGTGTGGTCCTCTTCCATCTGCTTCCTTTTCTGGTTTCAAATATTTCTTAAATTTCATTCATGATTACACCAGATGCACTTGGGTTTATTTCCTAAAACTTAAGAGCGAAGTATTTAACATGTTCTTGGCCTATAAGGCCCTTGTTGAAAAACAATCTGGTCATCAAATTATTAAGTTAAGATCTGACAATGGAGGAGAATATGTTAGCAAAAAGTTCACTACTTTCTACACTGAATAAGGCATCCAACAATAGCACACTGTTCCATATACACCACAACAAAATGGTGTAGCTGAGTGGAAGAACCACACTTTAAAAGAAATGGCTAATTGTATGATCCAATCTAAGGGACTAAGTCTTCAATTTTGGGTTGAAGCCATTAATTGTGCAAATTACATAGTTAATCACACCCCCACTAAAGCATTAGAAGGTATAATATTGGAAGAAGCATGGAGTAAAACTAAACCTGATGTAAGCCACTTCCATGTGTTTGGTAGTGAAGCATGGGCTTACATTCTGAATGAAAAACGGAAAGCATTGCAGCCTAAAAGTGAAAAGTCCATATTTGTTGGATATTTTGAAGATGTAAAAGGTTATAGACTTCTTCAACCACACTCTCATGATATAATCATTAGAATAAATGTTAAATTTGATAAAAATCTCTTGGCCTGCGAGCCTAACTCGACGATTGTGCCATCTTTGGCCTGCGAGCTTGATTCAGCGTTTGTGCCTTCTTCTTCTTCTTCCAACTTCCTTGACAGGTTTCCAAGTCCAGTTTCTGATGATGATAGTGAGGATGAAAATCCACCTCCGCCTGCTCATGTTCCTCCAGTTGCACCAGCACAAGTGCTTCCTCGATGGGTCTGTTCAACATGTGAAGCAGCTGGTGATCTTACCGGTGAACTTAGAGATCAACGTCGAACATGTTCTCAGTTTCAGCGAGCCTCTTCTCTTTTGTCTCAAGTTTCCCAAAATCATGATCCAGAAACTTTTGCAGAAGCTTCACGGAATCCAGATTGGGATGCAGCCATGGATGAAGAATATCGTTCCTTAATGGCGAACGATACTTGGGATCTTGTACCTCTTCCAAAAGAAAGAAAACTTGTCAGATGTAAATGGGTCTACAGAACTAAGTATGCATCAGATGGAAGTTTTGAAAGACTTAAGGCAAGGTTAGTTGCCAAAGGTTTTTCCCAAGTTGAAGGGATTGAATACAATGAAACCTTTGCTCCCATCGCAAAAATGAACTCCATCGGCCTTGTTCTCTCCCTTGCAGCCTTACATAACTGGGAAGTCCATAAAATGGATGTCAAGTCTGCCTCCTTACATGGTGATTTATAGAGGGAAATTTACATGGAACAACCTCCTGGATATGTTTAGAATAACTCTATCCTTGTCTACCGCCTTAAGAAATTCTTATATGGCCTTAAGCAAGCTCCTAGAGTTTGGTATGCCAAAATGGATAACTTTCTCCTCGACACTGGTTTTTCTAGATGCCATTCTGACCCCAATGTCTATACCAAGAAAGTAGGAAACCAACTCATCATACTTGTTCTATATGTTGATGACCTTACTCTTACTGGTAGTGACCCTAAGCTTATAACCCATGTGAAATCCAATATTAAACAAAATTTTGAAATGTCAGACTTAGGACATTTGCATTATTTTCTTGGTCTCCAAGCCCTGCAAACCAAAGAAGGAATCTTTGTTTCTCAGTCTAAGTATGCTTGTGACCTTCTTTGTCGCTTTGACATAGAAGATTATACACCAGCCCCTTCTTGCTTCCAGTCTGGAGTCAAACTTTCTACCACTTGTACTTCACCTGAAGTCGATGCCACCTTGTATCGTCAGCTTGTTGGTAGTCTCTTATACTTGACTCATTCCCGTCCTGACCTTTCCTTTGTCATTGGTCGTGTTTCCCGTTATATGCAGACACCTCATGAAAGTCACTGGAAAGCAACTAAAAGAATACTTCGATATATTCGAGGTACAGTTCAGTTTGGGATTCATTACAGTACAAGGGGGAAACCTTTGTTGGTTGGTTTCACTGATTCAGATTGGGCCGGCGATCTTGATGATCGAAAGTCTACTGCAGGTTATGTTTTCAGTCTGGGATATGGACCTATCACTTGGGCTTGTAAGAAACAACAAGCTCTTGCTCTTGCTTCAGCAGAAGCAGAATATCGAGCCGCAATTAATGCCAGTCAGGAAGATTTATGGCTTCAACAGATCCTTTTAGAGTTTGGGTTTGAGTAGCAACAACCTACTCCACTTTGGTGCGACAATCAAAGTGCCATCAAGCTTGCTAAAGATCCAGTTCTACATCAACACAGCAAACACATTGAGATACATATGCACTTCATCAGAAATCTTGTTCATGATCGTGTTTTTGAAGTGCTCTTTTGCCCTACAGATGATCAAGTTACAGACATCTTCACCAAGTCTCTTATAGAAGCGAAGTTTTCTAAACTTCGATCTATGTTAGGAGTTCAAGAACTTGTCATTAAGGGGGGATAGGCTCTAATGCATCCTTCCTTCTCCTAATAGTGTCACTTTTGTAAATCCTTCAATCATATCCCAAGTTGTTCTTAAGGGGGGATGTTAGGATATTTAGACACTTAAGAGTTAGTTAAGATCAACTTGTGTAATATATCCTTTAGGGATAGTGTGTTTCTTTAGTATGCATTAATATGCATTTGTAAATACTTAATCTGACCGTCACAATATGTTCCCGACATAGAGTGATCCAACGGCTCAACTTCTCTTAGATCAAACCTAACCTTGATCCGTGGCTTAACACCCAATTGGTCCATGATCTCTATTTAAAGAGCATGGGGGGTCATTGTTTAGTTGATCGATTATGCGAAGTTCATTTGTAACTTTCTTTCTTTGCATATTAAATTGTCCCATAGAAGCTATTTGGTCGGGGCCGTGGAGTGTTTCCGTCAAGAGGGTTTAAACCACGTCAAAACATCGGTATGTTGATCCGTGATCTGTTTGTGTGAAGTGGTTTCTCTTGGTGTTCGGTCCTTTGGTAGTACCTTGCGTACCCGAACATTTATGAGAATACATAGTTTTAAAATTTATGTTAAAAATGGCATTTTGAAGTACCTTGGCCTCAACCCACATAGTCACATAATAAGTGCATACGGATATATATATTTTCTTCTTTGTTGGTGGATTTATTTGCCTAGCAAAATCAAGAGCCTAGTTTTCAGAAGGTTCAATAAAAAACTGAGCTTGGAGTGGCATCTCATATGATTGAGTTGGTTGTCCCATTCTTTCACAACTGTGATGAATTATGGCATACTTCTTATCGTTTCTAGAGAAGGTAGGACAATAGTATAATAGGTGTAGCGCTTTGTTAGTTATCTTCTTGTCAATAAAGTGTCCTCGTCATGGTTCATCATCATAAGGTTTGAGGATATCATAGAACTCATCTTCATAAACACAACATTGGATAACGAAATCAAGTCCTATGTGAAAGAGGAGTCCCTGGACCCAAGAACACATGGCACTCTATCTAAAAAAAAATTGGATTTTTTTTGGTGAGAGAGGTTGTGGAAGACTTACATGAACTAAATAATTAGAAAAATATGCAAACCATGATGTATGAAGAGACAGTATAAGAAAACGTTCGCTAGCAAGGAAAACATCTTCTACAAGGATGGAATCACCTTTATTCGTAAGTCTGGAAAGATAATCAGCAACTACATTTTATTTCCAAGGCTTATGAAGAAAATTGATGTCAAATTCTTGTAGTAAAGGAAACTATCTAGTTACTATGCCATTGGTAATAGTTTTTCTCATAAGATAATGAATGGAAGAGTGGACAATAAGAATGAGTAAAACATAACCAATAATATAATGTCAAAACATGGTAATTGTAGAGATAACGCCACTAAATTATTTCTTAGTTACTTTATAATTTAACTCTATTGGAGTCAAATAATTGGTGAGAAAATAGATCAAATATGGGTTGTGGTCCTCAGTTTTTTAATCAGAACTTCAACAACTATGTCCAAATAATCTATAATGATGTGAAACAGAAGGTACCAATGGTCCCCTCGATATTGGTGTAGTAGAAAACTTCTCAAGCAAAATTTTAGGCATGAAATTTAGCCCATGGGCTATTTTTCAAACTTCTTTTCCAAAAACGATTCACCAAATTGACTTATTTTCAAAGTTGGTTGACCCCAATTCCATGGGATATTTGTTTTACTCTATAAATCACAAAAATTATCCAAAAAGTATATAAAATCCTTATAATTTGAATATTTTGTCAAAAAAATGACCAAAAATTTTATGGTTGCAAATTTAAGAATTAGTAGGATTCATCAAGGTTTTTACACTTTGAAAAAATTATGGATCCTTAAAATTTTGCTTGGTATACTCCCAAGTAAATGCACCACTATGTTTTTGCAATAATCTAATCAAATAGTCTTTTTGAGAGGTCCTGTGTTTGTGGTTGATATTCACTACCCTCCTTCGGTTGGTTAACTAAAATATGTTCAAAGGATGGATAAATATAATGTTGAAAGGAGTAGGTATATGCAATGAAATTAAAGATCAGACCATCCATAGTATCCTCTTTAAAGATCAAATATTTTTTGAGAGTCAATATAGGTTGAATGATTTCGTCATGACTATTCTCAATGAATGAATGAATTTCCTGATATGTTAAAGTCTCATAGGGATTAAAGAGTGAGTTTATTTGTCGAAATTCCATAGGGATTGTCATGTATTATGACCTACAACAAATATATGTATTTGTGGTTGTATGATGCAAGGTTCCTTCGCAAAGGTTCTTGCTTAACAAATTACACACAACACACACGTTCACATAAACAAGATGTAAACAGGATGCCAAAAGTTGGCTTATATTACTTCTACCGAAACGGTTACAATGCAAAGTTCAAGGAATGTAAATAATGGACTATTGTTGGCCTTAGACTATTACAATACATAAGTAACTATGTGTCATCTCAGTGTGTCGATCTGCACCCTCTCCTGGTTCACTGCGGAAATCTGAGCTATGGCTCGATATTCTCTGCGCTCTATAGATGTGTGACTTTCCTATCCAATATACAAAACCTTCTATTGAGCTCTCCTCTGTGCTAAATCCCCAAAATGGAACTAACTGAACTCCCTGCTCTATGCCTGCGAACAAGCCTTCTACCCTGTTGCTGTTATTCCTGAGATCACCCCAACCCCAAGACACTCTTCCTCTGTCTGTCGATCCCCTCAGATCCAGCATACCTACAACTATTAGTGCCTTTGTTGTGCTGCACAACCTCTGAGTGTGTTGACATCTGTCACGATCCCAACTACCTGCAATAACTGCTAATAAATTCCTTAGCAAACCTGAACGGTTTCTAAGTACTCTCCTTGACTTTTGACGCGTCCTTCTGACACTGCTAAAATAGTCAGTCTTATCACTACCTCGACCATACTGTCTTCCATCATCCTTCGACATACCTGTCAGATTCCTTTCACACTCTCAGGTTTCTCCAATCCAAACCTGTCGAAGTCACGGTTCGACAACATGTCCACCCTTGACGTCTCTACTACAACTCTGTCATCTGTCGACCTCTAACATGTCGACTCGTGGACTCCAGGAATGGGTATCTAATAAGGGTAGCTATACCGGAAGTATTCTTTAATTATCAACCAGGGAGCATACAAACTTAAAAGAGGCTAAGCACTATAGGGTGATCTTGGTCGTTCAAAGTGTTTTAATATTTCTTGAAGAATGCTCTAAGGTAAATGGGAGTATTGTTCTAGAAACTAAGAAGCAGGAAATATGAAAGTATGCAAATCCATGAATTAAAAAATGATGAAAACTGATAGATTTAATCTATGAATTGAATACTGGAAAACTGGAAATTTAGTCTAGGAATATAAATGTTGAAAACCAGTAAATCTAATCTAGGAATTTCAATGCTAGAAAGCAATCAAATTCTATCTACTAAATCAAATACTAAAAACGATTAAACCTCTTCTATTCAAATCAGATGCAAAATCAAATACTAAAATATCTAATACTCTATGTGATCAAAACTTAAATAAGGAAATTATAAATGAAATCATAGATCCAACTTGTCATCTAGAAATGGTATAAAAATGTTGAAACCCAGATGTAAAACCTGCATGTGTGGAAGAAACACATAGGACTACGAACTGTGCGTTACAGAACTATGGAAACAGTGTTATCGAACTACAGAAGAAAATCGTTTTTATTGAAATCATAATTGAATGTTTAAGAAAATACCAAAGTACTTTCACACATCATGATGATTGTAATAGTTAAGAAAATGCATGAAAAATACCTGCAATTATACATGAGACTCTTGATCTACGTATTGAGGGGGCCCTCCCCAACACGTATTTCAGGAGGAAAAAGAGACTTATAAAATCAAGGGATTGGTATAATGCTAGTATTCCATTATCATATCATAACTTCATGCTTTTGAAAACTTAAACATAACTGTCTCGAATACAAAATATGCTAAAGATTGTTTCTCAAAAATGTCAACAGAACCCCCTGATATTCAAGAGGTCCCTATTTATTCCTAATTCTAACCTAGCTGTACATTAGGAACAACAATCCTGGTTAACAGGATTTCTTTCGATAAATCAGGAAAATGTGAATGTTGAGTCACTCGTGATCTTCTGTATTGAGCTTGGTTTAGTTTGTTTTTTCCATATCACCTGCGCCCTCCTCACAGATGCCTATATTCATATAATTAGCACATAAAACACTTTTAAGAATAAGAAAAATAATCTCTAAACTATCTCATTAAACAATCAAAACAAATGCATTCTCCCCTATAAACATCGGTATTTGCTTATCCTTCCTTACACTTGTGTGGCATAAAGGGAGCTATAAAGTACCTATATCCTGGGCTCATCATCTCCCCCAGACTTGAAGAAGTCACCCATCCTGTTCCATGACAACTTCCCTAATATCCCAAGAAACCACTCGAGGAGTTCCTGGTTGTCTATAATAACCTTGAGCCTGATCTTCTTCAGCCCATGTTCTCCTTTCCTCCTCTTCATCGATTTGTCCCTTAATAGTTAGAGGGAGAAAGAAAGGAGGGCTTAGTTTCATACCTATCCACCTGAGCTGGTTCTTTATCAAAGACTCTCTATTAAAATTTTCTCTGGTGAGTGCAATTTCCAGTCTAAGGGGGGAGTGAGTTTCCCTTCTTTTCAAATCCTGTGAGATTCCTGTCCACCTCTCCCAAATGGCTTCCTGAACATCTCTATAGGTGCATTGAGTGGTGCTGTCAAAATGTGAAACTGCTTCCTACTACTTTTCGATAAGTATGGGAATGAGATCTTCATCTGAGGTGATGGCAAGGTGATCCATAATTACTTTCTCGGGGTGAGTTGCTTCAGCTCTAATCCATAGAGGGTCCTGCAATTCTTCTACGAGGTAGAGATGAGCATCTTGGGATCTCTCTACTTCATGGTTCATCCAAGAGCATAGTCCTCTTAATTGGAAGTCACCCATGTAGGGATTCGCTAGCCAATTGGGCGAGTTTGGTACCAAAAAATTATGCAAGAAAAAGTCGCATAATTGATCTTTTTCTAATTCTGTGCAAGCAGAGAGGTGTCTATGAAGTCCTTTGGAGTGGTTAAGTCCAAATGTAGGCCTTTCTTTAGCCTCTGTAACTAGAACTTGCCCCATTTCTATTTTAGATAAACACTGTAGACCCTGGATGGTGGCCTAAGCCCCAATATATCTTCATAAATTTTGGCAATGGTGGTTAAGGTTTCTTCCAACTGTAGGATTTTTTTGTCTCTCTGAGCCAACTCCTCCTGGGCTTGGCCCAATTTTTCTTTTAGTGCAGAATTTTGTTGCTCCACTAGCTTCAATTCCGCTGCATGTTGCATATTTAATATATGGGTCTTTCATGTATAAATGGTGGGGATGCTGGTGAAGCTTGTTGGCTTCTGTGGAGCCTTGTTTCAAGTTTTAAGGAAGCCATATTTTCGCTAAATTTTGCGAGCTCGGCCAATGCCTCAGTCAGTTGGTCATTGATTCCAGTGTTTACATTTTCATTTGCAGTGTTACACTGGAAGGTATCTTCTTCTACTGGTATAGAAGGGTCATCCAGCTCTGCCCTGAAATATTCAGAGTCAGATAGGTTTTGTATTACGGGGCTAGCCTTTTCTTCTTCCTTCTTTGTATGCTTGGCTTTGTTCTATTGTGCCAATCTTATACTCTATTGTTTTGACCATTTCTTGCTGGTAGAAACCTTTGAGGCTTTTGGGAAAGAGGCATCCTTTGAATGCTTTATTCTTATTATAGTGTCATCCATGACCACGTTATCATTGTCCAAGTCAAATTTTCATTTGGATCCCGATGTTGAGGTGGATTTTTCTTTTGATCCAGAGGCCAGGGGTATGACTAGATTAGGAGTTACTTTCATCCTTTGCATGTCTTCACCTAAAACCAAAAAAAATTCCTCCCACAAGAGCTCTGGAATTTGCACCTTCAATTCCTCACAAATAATTAGCTTGATCAGTCCATGCTGAGCAAGTGCATCATCCTTCCCTTGCACTACCTTCTTGCTCATTTTCTAGAGAGACTGTAGAAGGTAGAAGGGAATGCTGATACTATTGTTTGATCTAATGTGGCCCCTATGCCTTAAGAGCTCCAAAATTTTGAAATGGAATATTGGGATATAACTAAGCCTCCTTGTGCGTGTTATATACTTCAAGACAATGGAAGCTACCTCATCCTAGGGCGCAGGCATGGTGTTTCTTTTAACCCTGTTCTTGTCTTCTTCATATCTTTCCCCTTGTTTAAATAAAGATGCTTTCGTTCTCTAGTTAGCTTCTCTATCATCTCTTCCCCAATGTATCTCCATATGAAATCCTTTATACTTTGCAATTGCTTCTTCATCAAGCCTGATGCGTAGTCCCCTCACCCGAGTGACATATTGTTCTTCGTTTATGTGCTTTAGATTTTGCGTAAATTCTAAGGCTACTTCTATATTGGATCCTCTCAGGCCCATAATAAATGGCATCCATCCTACTGTGAGGATGATGGCCAACACCTGTGGGTTTTCATAAATAGATGTGTGGTCTTCTGGCTCAATCTTCTTGAATCCTTTCGTCATTTCTGAGTTTGCTAAACAATTATCAAACCATAAAGCTTGAGAGTGGATGACTTACCCGTCTGTTTGGGATCAATCGTTGGCTTGTGGGAAGCTTGCTGACTAAGAGGTGAGCCCACCTTTCAATTTTCTTCCTTCTAAGAAACTTGTATTGCTTAATTGGGTCTTCTTACATATCCCACTATCCTATTTTGCTATTTTTATGCACACGTCCTCATGATTGTGCATCATATTTTCCATATTATGCGTTCCTTTTCATTATTGCACATTGCATTCATTTACATCATTGCACATTGCATTGGTGCTTTGATCATCAGGGGATATAGTAGTGAGATACAGAGGTCGTCATTCCCTTACATGGAAAAGGTAGTTCATCATGACTCAGTAAGGTTACCCTGAACCGTACCGCCGAACTGACTTAAAAGTTGTCCTCATCTTTAAAAATAACGGTTTTGTGGGGAGAATGATTTTATTTGAAAATAAAACAAAGAGTTCAGTGATTACCTATTATGGTAGCATACCCAAGTGGATGATGTGGGCTTGTATGCATGGGCATGGGATTCCGTAGTAGATTTGGCCTGTGTCTGTAGTTATTTTTGTCATGTCAGTAGTATTGCTTTTTATCATTTCTTCTGCTAGCTCACTTGCTTTTTGTCATTTGCTTTCTTGATTTGACCTTTGAATTTATTGAATCTCACTTTTCAATGATTTTGTGGCTCACTTGATTTTAGTTCTAATTTTATGAATACTGCTTGCTGGCTCGCTTGTTTCATTTTTCTTCTTTGCTGAAATTTGCTTGCTGGCTCGCTTGATTGGAGTTTTATGTTGCTGAAATTTTGCTTGCTGGCTCGCTTGATTGGAGTTCCGTGTTGCTGAAATTTTGCTTGTTGGCTCGCTTGATTTTAGTTCTAATTTTCCGTATATAATGTTCTGGATCATTTGATTCTTTTTCAACCATTGATCGGAATCCAATCCCCATCGTGACTGTCCAGAAATGGGGTCCCTACCAAACTTCGCGAATTTAAGAACTTTGTTTTGCTTGTGCTTGTTGTATTCGCGAAGCGAACAATGACCATAGATTAACTTCTTCATCAGATCTGTACCATTGACATATGTGGAGTGTACAAAAACTTCACTGATTTGAGAAGTTCATTTCTTCATGCATGTTTAATCTGCGCAGGAGCTATTGGCCGTAGATCTGTTTCATGTGTTGGATCTGACGGTTCTTTTGTGTGCAGTGTTAACATCATTTCGCCCATATGGAAAACCGTTTATTCTAATTATCTATCTTTCACGAGATCTTTTTGCGATCGTAGATGTTTATTTGTATAGATCTAGTCCATCTATTTCTTTCTTGACATAATCCTGAGTGGATTTCATAATTTCTTTATCATTTTTTCTTTTCTCTTTTTTTATATCTTTTTTCTTGATCCTTTTTTCTCTTATCAATAGAACCCCTTTCTATTCAGGAGGTCCCTATTTGTTCCTAATTCTAACCTATCTCTACATTGGGAACAACGATCCTGGTTAATGGGATTTCTTTCTATAAATCGAGAAAATGTGAGCGCTGAGTCCCTCGTGATCTTCAATATTGAGCTTGATTTACTTGTTTTTTTCCAGATCACCTGCTCCCTCCTCACGGATGCCTATATTCATATAATTAGAACATAAAACTCTTTTAAGCATAGTAAAAATAATATCTAAACTAGTTCATTAAACAATCAAAACAAATGCATTCTCCCCTATAAACAGAGGGATTTGCTTATCCTTCCTTGCAATTGTGTGGCATAAAGGGAGCTTTAGAGTACCTATATCATGGGCTCATCATCTCCCCCAGACTTGCAGAAGTCACCCTTCCTTGGGTGACACATCCTATTCCATGACAACCTCCCTGATATCCAAGGAAACCACTCGAGGAGTTCCTGCTTGTCTATAATAACCTAGAGTCTGATCTTCTTTATCCCATGCTCTACTTTCCTCCTCTTCATCAACGTATCCCTTAATAGTCATAGGGACAAAGAAAGGAGGGCTCAATTTCACACCTATCCACTTGAGCTGGTTCTTTATCAAAGACTCCCTATAAAGCTTTGCTCTAGTGAGTGCAATTTCTAGTCTAAGGGGGGAGTGAGTTTCCCTTCTTTTCAAATCCTGTGAGATTCCTGTCCACCTCTCCCCAATGGATTCCAAAACTTATCTATACGTGCATTGAGTGGTGCTCTCAAAATGTGAAACTTCTTCCTGTTGCTTTTTGAGAACTATGGGAATGAGATCTTCATCTGAGGTGATGGCAAGGTAATCCTGAATTACTTTCTCGGGGTGAGTTGCTTCAGCTCTGATCCACAGAGGGTCTTGCCATTCTTCTGCGATGTAGAGATCAGCATCTTTGGTTCTATCTATTTCATGTTTCATCGAAGAGCATAGTTCTCTTAATTGGACATCACCCATGTAGGGATTCGGTGACCAATTGAGCGAGTTTGGTACCACAAAATTATGCAAGAAAAATTCACATAATTCATCTTTTTCTAATTCTGTGCAAGTGAGGGAGGTGTCTACGAACTCCTTTGGAGTGGTTAATTCCAAAGGTAGGCCTTGCTTCAGCCTCTGTAACTGGAACTTGTCCCATTTCACTTTCAGATAAACAGTGTAGACCCTGGATGGTGGCCTAAGCCCCAATATATCTTCATAAATTTTGGCAGTGGTGGTTAAGGTTTCTTCCAACTGTAGGATTTTTTGATCTCTCTGAGCCAGCTCCTCCTGGGCTTGGCCCAATTTTTCTTTTAGTGCTGAATTTTGCTGCTCCACCAGCTTAAATTCCCCTGCATGTTGCATATTTAATATTTGGGTCTTTTCATGTATAAATGGTGGGGATGCTGGTGAAACTGGATGGCTTCTATGGAGCCTTGTTTCAAGTTTTAAGGAAGCCATATTTTCGCTAAATTTTGCCAGCTCGGCCAATGCCTCAGTCAGCTGGTCATTGATTCTAGCATTTACATTTTCATTTGCAGTGTTCCACTGGAAGGTATCTTCTTCTACTGGTGTAGAAGGGTCATCCTTCTCTACCCTGAAATCTTCAAAGTCAAGTAGGTTTTGTATTACAGGGATGGCCTTTTCTTCTTCCTTCTTTGTATGCTTGGCTTTGTTTAGTTGTGCCAACCTTCTACTCTATCGTTTTGATCCTTTCTTGCTGGCATAAACCTATGATGATTTCAGGAAAGAGGTATCCTTTGAATGCTTTATTCTTATTAGAGTGTCAGCCATGACCTCGTTATCGTTGTCCAGGTCAATTTTGCATTTGGATCCCGATGCCAAGGTGGATTTTTCTTTTGATCTAGAGGCCAGGGGTATGACTAGATTAGGAGTTCCTTTCATCCTTTGCACATATTCAACTGAAACCAGAACAAATTACTCCCACAAAAGCTCTGGAATTTGCACCTTCAATTCCTCACAAATAATTAGCTTGATCAGTCCATGGTGAGCTAGTGCATCATCCTTCCCTTGCATTATCTTCTTACTCATTTTCCAGAGAGACTATAGAAGGTAGAAGGGAATGTTGATATTATTGTTTGATCTAATGTGGCCCCTATGCCTTAAGAGCTCCAAACTTCTGAAATGGATGATTGGGATGTAACTGAGCATCCCTATCCATGTTATATACTTCCGGACAATGGAATCTACCTCGTCCCAGGGCGCAAGCATGGTGTTTCTTTTAACCCCGTTCTTGTCTTCCTCATATCTTTCCCCTTGTACAAATAAAGATGCTTTCGCCCTCTTGTTAGCTTCTCTATCATCTCTTCTGCAATGTAGCCCCATAGGAAATCCTTTATACTTTGCAATTGCTTCTTCATCAAGCCTGATGCGTAGTCCCCTCACTGGAGTGACATATTTTTCTTCCTTTATGTGCTTCAGGTCCTGGGTAAATTATAAGGCTACTTCTGTATTGGATCCTCTCAGGCTTATAATAAATGGCATCCATCCCATTGTGCAGAGGATGTCCAACACCTGTGGGTTTCCATAAATAGGTGTGTGGTCTTCTGGTTCGATCTTCTTGAATCCTTTCGTCATTTCTGAGTTTGCTAAACAATTATAAAAGCACAAAGCTTGAGAGTGGATGACTTACCCGTCTATTTGGGATCAATCGTTGGCTTGTGGGAAGCTTTTTGACTAAGTGGTGAACCCACCTTTCAGTTTTCTTCCTTCTGAGAAACTTGTATTTCCTAATTGGGCCTTCTTGCATATCCCACTGTCCTATTTTGATATTTTTATGCACTCGTCCTTGTGATTGTGCATCATATTTTCCATCTTATGCGTTCCTTTTCATTATTGCACATTGCATTCCTTTACATCATTGCACATTGCATTGGTGCTTTTATCATCAGGGGATATAGTAGCGAGATACGGAAGTCGTCATTCCCTTACATGGATAAGGTGGTTCATCATGACTCAGTAAGGTTTCCCTGAACTGTACCGCCGAACTGACTTAAAAGCTGTCCTCGACTTTAAAAATAACGATTTTGTGGGGAGAATGATTTGATTTGAGAATAAAACAAAGAGTTCAGTGATTACCTGTTATGGTAGCCTACCTGAGTGGATGATGTGGGCTTGTATGCATGAGTGGGGGATTCTGTAGTATATTTGGCCTATGTCTGTAGTTATTTTTGTCATCTCATTAGTATTTCTTTTTATCATTTCTTCTGTTGGCTCGCTTTCCTTTTGTCAGTTGATTGCTTGATTTGACCTTTGAATTTATTGAATCTCACTTTTCAATGATTTTGTGGCTCGCTTGATTTTAGCTCTAATTTTATGAATACTGCTTGCTGGCTCGCTTGTTTCGTTTATCTTCTTTTCTAAAATTTGCTTGCTGGCTCGCTTGATTGGAGTTCTATGTTGCTGAAATTTTGTTTGCTAGCTCGCTTAATTGGAGTTCTATGTTGCTGAAATTTTGCTTGCTAGCTCGCTTGATTTTAGTTCTAATTTTCTGAATAGTGCTTGTTGGCTCGCTTGTTTCCTTTCTCTTCTTTGCTGAAATTTGCTTGTTGGCTCGCTTGATTGGAGTTCTGTGTTGATGAAATTTTGCTTGCTGGCTCGCTTGATTTTAGTTCTAATTTGCTGAATATAGCATGTTGGCTCGTTTGATTCGTTGTCAACCATTGATCAGAATCCAAGCCCCATCGCAACCATCCAAGAGCGGGGTCCCTACCAAACTTCGCGAATTTAAGAGCTTTGTTTTGCTCGTGCTTGTTGTATCCATGAAGTGAACAAAGACTGTAGATTCACTTGTTCGTCAGATCTGTACCGTTGACGTATGTGGCGTGTACAAAAACTTTGCTGATTTGAGAAGTGCATTTATCCATGCATGTTTAATCTGCATAGGAGCTATTAGCAGTAGATCTGTTTCATGTGTTTGATCTGATGGTTGTTTTGTGTGCAGTGTTAGCATCATTTCTCCCATATGGAAAACCGTTTAGTCTAATTATCTCTCTTTCGCGAGATTTTTTTTGTTACTATAGATCTTTATTTGTATAGATCTAGTCCATCTATTGCTGTCTTGACATAATCCTGAGCGGATTTCATAATTTCTTTATCATTTTTTTTTTCTCTTTTGTTTAATATATTTTTTCTTGGTCCTTTTTTCTCTTATATCTATATATATATATATATATTCTTTTTTTTTTCTTTTTTCTATTTCTAAAAATAATCAGTGACTATCTATGCTCTTTATCAACATTAGATTTTTCTGATAGAGTGTTTGTGTTAACCCATCTCTGGACTATGGTTTCTTATATAGCTTGAGTCTATGCCCATTCACCAACATGGGGAATTCCGATTCATCAATTGTTGTAATTCTGACTGCTCCATTGTCATAGATTGTGTCAATGATGTTGCGTCCGAGCCATCTGGTGGTGAGTTTGCCTTGAAAAAATTGGAACCTGGAGTCATATAGTAGTGCCCAGTCACTTTCTTTGAATTTCTTTTTCTTGATGTTTTTGTCATGCCATTTATTCCTCTACTACTAGATGATTTTAGAGTGGCTAAGGACTTGTTGACGGTGCTCATCTAGCTGATTCAGTTGTATCATGCGTTCCTCTTGAATTTCAGAGAGTTCCATGTTTAAATTGGATGCAATTCTCAATGTTTTTATTTCAAACTCAATGGGAAGCACTATCTTCTTTCCATATACAAACTCAGATGGGGTAAATCCTATTGTTGTCTTCCATGTTGTGTTATAATCCCAAACCACTTCTCTAAATATGTCTCCCCAATGTCTTTTGTGTAGTTGTACCATCTTTGTCAAAATTATTTCTAATTCCCTGTTTGTCACTTCAGCTTGACAATTAGCTTGAGGATGGTAGGAGGAGGACCTTCGAAGTTTAACATTGTTTCTTCAAAGCAGGTCCTCTATGAGGTTGGATGTAAATTGTGTTCCTTGGTTAGAAACTAACTCTCTTGGAACTCCAAATCTATGGAAGATTTGTTCTATAAAAAAAAATTCTACATTTATTTCATTTGCTACTGCAAGTGCTGCCACTTCTTCCCACTTTGTAAGGTAGTCAGTGCATACTAGAATATAGCTTTTCTGATTTGATTGGGGATTGAATGGACCAACAAAATCAAATCCCTATTTCTCACATGATTCCAAAGATATTGGGGATGTAGAGGCATGTATTCTCTTTGTGTAGGCTTCCCCATTCATTGACAATCATAACAATATGATACATAATCATAGGATTCCTTGTGAATTGTTGTCCAATAATATCCAGTTTGTAATACTTTATAGGTTGTTCTTTTTGTAGCATAATGTCCTTCACATGGGTTATTGTGAGTGGCATGGAGTATGTCATGGACTTAATATTCTCCGATGCATCTTCGCAATATTTGGTCTACCCCTTTTTTAAAAAGCATCCCTTCTATCCATGTGTAAGTTGCACTTTGTCTTATGATTCTGCACATCTCTTGGTAGTTGTAATGTTGTGGAAATTTACCAAATACTAAGTAGTTTGCTATGACAACAAACCATGGGATTTTTGTTGAGATTGCAAAGAGGTGCTCATTAGGGAAGCTATCATTTACCAATTCACTATCATGTCCATGGGTCAGTGTTAGAAAAACAAGATCGCAGAGCAATAACAATAAATAGAAATGCAAATATAATCCCACACACATTACAAGAGAGACAGGGATATATCGTCGTTCACCCACCTTGGGCTACGTCCACACTGAAGTTTCTAGTCCTTATTATTATACCATCCAGCAAAGTGAAGGGATACAACTTGCAGCACAGCCGCTGCACTTCCTCTTCACTGTTTCACGGTATCTCTTCTTGATCTTAGAGATCTTTACAATGCATAATACCTAATACATATCATATAAAACTGGGCTACGAACACGGCTGAATAATAATATCTATGAATCTGGAGATCAGGCTCCACAACCAACAATCTCCCACTTGGAGACTGATCACAACAACTCCACCACTGTTGCACTTGCTAGACTTGGACTTGGAAACTATCTCCTCTTAACCTTCATGCTAAAAGGCCAACTGAAACAGAGCAGGAACTCATTTTCTCTCTGGTCACTACCTTTGTGAACATGTCTGCAGAATTCTGGCTAGTCTGTATCTTTTCCAACTTCAACAGTTCATCTTTCAGAAGAGAGCGTATGAAATGGTACTTGAGCTGTATATGTTTAGTATGTGAAAATCCTTGTAGAAGATCTAAGAGATGATGTATACCTCACAAAAAAGTAATTTATTAAGCAAGAAAATAGAAGAAGAGTGGTCAATGCAGTATAATGAGCAACAAAATAATAATACAGTAGAACTCGGATAGAAGCAAAAATACTTCACACACACTAATTAATTAATCACAATATGGACAAATAAATAGTACAATGCATGAGGATTCAAATGACTAAGGTGGCAATTCGAATTAGCCTTCATGGAGTGATCAAAGGATCACTGGAGTGTCATAAGAGCACAACTAGTAGTATATCTCATTATCAGTGGAGTCATAAATGCTCAAGTAACTATCAACCATCAGTCAAACTGAGTCTAACTAAGTGTGGTAGGTGTAACTAAGTCTAACTGGCACTAACTGAATGAAGGAGGCTCAATGGAGGGCGCCTGAGGAACTAACTAGAGTCAGAATGGGCAATCTAGTCTCATTGGAGATCGATCGGAGTGATACAGTGAGTTGAGAGTCAGTCTAACCTTAAATCAAGGAAATAACTGATGATAACTCAATTAACTAAAGTGCAACTGAGTGGTAGGTGAGAGAGGGCGCATGAGATGCATGCAATTGCATGAAGGGGCGCACTAAGCACTAGGAGGGCTAAAACTGATCTGAGAGAAGCTCTTGGGGGCTGGCTAATTGAGGGCTAGGTGCTGGACTGATGACTGGGATGGATGCAAACCCTAAAGGTGCATGCATGACTGAAAATGCAAATGATGAAAATGCTGCTAGGACTAGGATGGAGTATAGGAATATCCTAACACCCCCCCTTAATCCATCCTAGGCCCTGGTAACTAAGACCAAAGGTCACCCAATACAATGAATAATAATAGTAAATATACCGAGGAAATGGGGAAAACCTCATGGGAAAAATACCCCCTCTCAAAATAGATTGTACACAAAAATAAATGCTCCAACCTCAAGTAGGTTTTATGCTTGGTCATATGTCTGGAGGTATCTTCTTCTTGGGAAGAAGTGGATCATGCTCAAAAAGCATGTGCTTGTACTTGCTCTTTAGATTGAATGTGATGAGAACAAATCCAAAAGTATGAGGATGATCCTTAAACCTGTGATTCGAATCAGCTGAGGTAGGATCAAATCTATGAATGTGCAGATAGTCTTTTGTCTTCTCCTTCGAGCCATCATGGGTGAGATTATGCCAAAAAGAACCATCAAATATCAGTAATTGCTTGGAATCCAAATTAGATCCGAGACTTGAATCATGGTTGCTTAAGATCTCCTTTGAACCATTTGATGTGAGATCTAAACCAGTAAGTGCATGAGAAATTTTCCCAAGCGAATGGCAATGGCCATTATCTTCAATAAACTTCTGACAGCATGAAAGAATGATCTTATAGTAGTAAATGAGAGGTGATTGCTTGGAATCAAAATTAGATCCAAGGCTTGAATCATGGTTTCTTGAGATCTCCTTTGAACCATTAGAGGTGAGATCAAAACTAGTAGATGCATGAGAAATTATTCCAAGCGGATGGCAATGGCCATATTCTTCAATAACCTTCTAAAAGCTTGGAATAATGATCATATAGTAGTAAATAAGAGGTGATTGCTTGACGAGAGAGAATGCATTACCTCCAATAGCTGAATTTACCTCCGAAATAATCATGTGATCATGATGCAAACCAAGAGAGTCTGGTGCAAGAGAGGATTTAGGACCTTCTGCAATATCTAGAGTGTGAGCTGGCACAAAACAGAAGAAATTTGGAGCATGAGTGTAGAATCTGCAAGTTCTTCTTCTTTGTGGACAACTTCAATATGAGATGTGTTTGATACTAGTTCATGATCAATGAGATCATCAAGGAGGGAGAATGCATCAATTTTCTTGTTCTGGAAAGGGTTTGGACCGATTCCTTCATTCTGTCTACTAAATCTTTCATCCAGGTGAGCCCATAAATCTTTTGGAGTTTCAACAACATCAAGGTATTGGTATTGGAATATCATGTATTCAAGCAAAGAAAGCATCATTGCTCCAAAGGCTCCGTCACCTTTATTTAACCAATCAATCTTCTCTTCAGAGGATTCGAACTCTCTTTCAAAATGACAATCGAAGAGATCATGGCTCTTCAAGTATGCTATCATTCTGGGTTTCCATTCATCATAGTTGAATGGAGAAAGAGGAGTAATTCCTGATGAATACATAGAAGCTGTAGAAGACCTGCAAAAACAATAGAGAATATCTGCAACTACTACTGCTACAAAAATGCAGAAACTACTACAACTACTACACTCGAAATCTTGGTAATAACCTGCAAAAAACTCTCAAGAATGGAGATAAACAATACTCTCAACATGCTCTGATACCATGTGAAAATCCTCACAGCAGATCTAAGAGATGATGTATACCTCACAAGAAAGTAATTGATTAAGCAAGAAAATAGAAGAAGAGTGGTCAATGAAGTATAATGAGCAACAGAATAATAATACAGTAGAACTCGGATAGAAGCACAAAAAATTCACACACACTAAGTAATTAATCACAATATGGACAACTAAATAGTACAATGCATGAGGATTCGAATGCCTAAGGTGGCAATTCGAATTAGCCTTCATGGAGTGACCAAAGGATCACTGGAGTGTCATCGACACACAACTAGTAGTCTATCTCATTATTAGTAGAGTCATCAATGCTCAAGTAAATTTCAACCATCAGTCAAACTGAGTCTAACTGAATGTGGTAGGTGTAACTGAGTGTAACTGGCACTAACTGAATGAAGGAGGCTCAGTGGAGGGCGCATGAGGAGCTAACTGGAGTCAGAATGGGAAATCTAGTCTCACTGGAGATCCATCAGAGTGATACAGTCAGTTGAGGGTCAGTATATCCTTAAATCAAGGAAATAACTGATGATAACTCAATTAACTAAAGTGCAACTGAGTGGTAGGTGAGAGAGGGCACATGAGATGCATGCAATTACATGAAGGGGCGCACTAAGCACTAGGAGGGCTAAAACTGATATGAAAGAAGCTCCTGGGGGCTGGCTAACTGAGGGCTAGGTGCTGGACTGATGTTTGGGATGCATGGAAACACTAAATAATGCATGCAAACCCTAAAGGTGCATGCATGACTAAAAATGCATATAATGAAAATGTTGCTAGGACTAGGATGGAGTATAGGAATATCCTAACATAGTCCTGGAATGGAATGTTGAGTTCTTTGCAAGATGAATGGCACTCTGGATGTCACTATACAACCTGCTATCCTTCTGCTTCTTACCCACTTCCTCTATAAACCTCTACAACCAAATCATTTCTTTACTAGCCTTTGTAACAACAACATACTCTGCTTCTGTTGTTGAAAGTGCAACAACTTTTTGCATTCTTGAAATCCAACTTACTGTTGTTCCACCTACAACAAACACATACCCTTTGGTGCTCGTCCTGCTATCCTTATCACCTGCCATATCTGCATCAACATATCCCTCTAGACCAGTTTCTGAACCTCCAAAACATAATTCCTGAATGGGAGTACCCCTCAAATACCTGAGAATCCACTGTACTTCTTTCCAATGTTCTTTACCTGGATTTTCCATATATCTGCTCACAACTCCCACTGCTTGTGCAATATCTGGTCTTGTGCACATCGTAGAATACATCAAGCTTCTAAGTACTGATTGATATGAAATCTTGGACATGTAATCTATATTTTCTTGTGTCTTGGGACACATTTCCTTACTTAGACTAAAGTGGCTGGCCAAAGATGTACTAACTAGTTTTTCATTCTGCATTATGAACCTCTCCAACACCTTTTGTATGTACTCACTCTGAGACAATGTCAATTTGTGATTTTTTCTCTCTCGTTATTCTCATACCAAGGATTTTCTTTGCAGCACCCAAATCCTTCATCGCAAATGAATTAGCTACCTTCCTTTTGAGTACATTTATATCCTGCATGTTAGACCCTTCAACAAGCATGTCATCCAAATACAATAACAAGACAATCTATCTTTCATTGTCTAGCTTCTTGAAATAAACACAGTGGCCAGAATGACATATTCTATAACCTTATTCTATCATAAACCATCAAATTTTAAATACCACTGCCTTGGAACTTGCTTCAATCCATACAAGCTCTTCTTCAACCAACATACCAAATCCTCCTTCCCTTTGACCTCATACTCTTGTGGCTGCTACATATATATTTCTTCCTCCAAATCCCCATCGAGAAAGGCTGTATTTACATCTAACTGTTCAAGATGCAAATCTTCGACCGCCACTAGACTTAAGATAGTCCTAATTGAAGTCATCTTAACAACAAGAGAAAATAGTTCATCAAAATCTATACCTTTCTTCTGTGCAAACTCCTTTACAACAGGTCTTGCCTTGTATCGCTTCTTACTTCCTTCTTCTTCCTTCAACTTGCAAATCCATTTGTTCTGCAATGCTCTTTTACCAGCAGGAAAAACAACCAAATCCCAAGTCTGGTTTCCTACCAATGAGTCCATCTCCTCATTCATGCCTTGCTCCCACTTCTTTCTGGTTTCCACCTGCATTGCTTCTTCATAGCATTATGGTTCACCAGAATTAGTCATCAATACATAATACTTTGAAGGAGAGTATCGTTCGGGGAGTCTACTTAACCTGGTTGATCTTCTTACACTTGCAGGAGTTTCAGGTATTTGCTATTGTTCTTGATTTTCTGGCACCATCGGAACTTCATTTTCTTTAATTTCATCAAGTACTGTGTACTTTGTGTTTTTCTTTTCCTATTTCTTTCCCTGGACCCTATCTTTATACATGACCTTTTCATTAAATATTGCATCTCTACTGCTGATGATTTTGTTATTTTCATAATCCCATAATCGACAACCAAATTCATCAACCCCATGTTCTATTATCTTTACCAATATGGACAAATGCTTCACAACCAAATTTTCTCAGAAATGAGTAGTTTAGCTTTTTATCTCTCCATGCCTCCTTTGGAATACCACCATCCAAAGCACTTGAAGGTCCTCTATTTATTAAATAAACAATAGTATTTACAGCATCCGCCCAAAACTGTAAGGGCAACCCTGCATGCAATCTCATACACCTTGCACACTCCATGATCATTATGTTCATCCTTTTAGACACACGATTTTCTTGTGGTGTTCCTGGGATTGTCTTCTCTTTATGAATCCCATGGTATGAATAGTATCTATCAAACTCCTTGTCGAAGTATTCACCTCCATTATAAGATCTGAGACACTTCAACCTTTTTCCTGTCTCATTCTCAACCAAAGCTTTCCACTTCTTAAAAGTAGCAAACACATCAGATTTCTGTCTAATGCAATAAACCCAAGTTTTCCTAGTTGCATCATTAATAAATGTAACATAATAATGAGGGCCACCAAGAGATTGTACCTGATCCGGTCCCCATACATCAATATGCATAAGCTCTAACTTATCATTCTTCTTTTGTTTCCCAACCCTGATAAATATGACTCTCTTCTGTTTTTCATAAACACAGTTTTCATAGAATTCCAAACTTACCTGCTTCAAATCTGGCAGCAGCTTCCTTGACTGGAGAATATTCATCCCCTTCTCACTCATGTGGCCAAGCCTATGATGCCACAATGGTGTATCTGTTCTTGTGGAAGCTAAAGAGATAGAGTGGTCAGTATTGTGAGGACATAAATACAACGTACCTACTCTATCTCCTTTTCCTATCACCATTGATCCTTTAGTGATATTCCACCACTTTTCTCCAAATGTAGATAGACAGCCGCCATCTCCCAACTGCCTTGTTGAGATCAGATTTCTTTTCATAGCCGAAATATGCCTGACATCTTTTAACAGCCAATCAGTTCCATTCTTAACTTTTATCCATACCTTATTCATTCCAACAATTTTACATGGCTCATGATCACCCAATAAAGCATGTCCAAAATCGCCTAGAACATATTCATTAAAGTATTTCCTATGGGGTGTAGCATGACATGAAGCCCCTAAATATACTACCCAATGATCACTAGTATTATCTAATGCAAGAATCAAAGCATCTTGTAACACATCACCTGCTACATTTTCTTCCTAGGCATTTTCCTACTGTGCATCTCCTTTCTTCTTTAGAGATATGCAGTCTTTCTTCAAATGTCCTTTCTTTCCACAATTCCATCACTCTATCTTTCCTAGTCTGGACTTGGATCTGCCTATTTTAGACTTCCCACGATTACCTTGGCTCTTTCCTCTCTCCCTTTGTCTTCCCCTACTCTCCATAGTCAATGCATTACCTGATGTCTCACTTGTGCTTTTTCTTTGCATTTCCTCTATAAGAATAACACCAATAACCATCAAATTTCAAGGTATTTGAACCAGAGACGGAGTTACTTACAGCCATGACCAAGCTATACCATCTTTCTAGCAATGAACAGAAGATTAGAAGAGCCCTAACCTCATCATCAAAGTTCACACTTACAGAACTTAGTTGATTTGTAACCGTATTAAACTCATTGAAATGATCAGTAACAGATCCACCTTCAGGCATCTTCATATTAAATAAACGCTTCATTAGAAATACCTTGTTGGAGGCTAAGGGTTTTTCATACAGCTTACGCAGTGTACTCATCAAACCCTCCGTTGTTGTTTCTTTTGAGATATTGAAAGCCACCGACGAATCCAGGCTCAGCCGTATTATTCCTGGAGCCTTTCTATCAAGAACCGCCCATTCTTTGTCCTTCATGGCCGTCGGTTGCTTTGCTCTTCCTCCCAATGGCAGGAATAGATCCTTCTAGTATAGATAGTCCTCCATTTGCATCTTCCATAACTGAAAGTTTTGGCCGTTAAAATTCTCGTCCTTAAACTTTCTTTCTTCTACCATTTCTCCCACTCGAACCAGAAACCCTAGCTTCCTGTGGGTTTATCTTCCAAATACACCTTTGGCTCTGATACCAATTGTTAGCAAAACAGGATCACAGAGCAAGAACGATAAACAAAAATGCAAATGTAATCACACACACATTATAAGAGAGACACAGATATATCGTGGTTCACCCAACTTGAGTACATCCACATTGAAGTTGCCAGTCCTGATTATTATACCATCAAGCAAAGTGAAGGGATACAACCTGCAGCACAGCCACTGCACTTCCTCTTCATTGTTTCACAATCTCTCTTCTTGCTCTCAAGATATTTACAATGCATAATACCTAATACATCAACCCTATCTGTGTTACAAAGTCTTTCTTTTATAAGGGAAATATATTGGGAAAATACCACGGGTTACCCAAAAACAATTGGCGAAAATAGCCCCAAATTTTTTTCTCGAGGGCGCTGTCCCCCAAACCCCCCAACCAGAGGGGATGGTCCCCCCTGGAACCCCGTGGGGGGGTGATTCCCCCCCACACCCCCCTGCTGGGGTGAGTGTACAGTCCACCTACATATCATATAAAATTGGGGTACAAACACGGTTGAATAATAATATCTCTGAATCTGAAGATCAAGCTCCACAACCAATAGTCAGTCTAGATAGAAAATATGCTACCACATTATGTTTTCCTAGCTTATCCAGGATTGTTATGTCAAATTATTGCAAGAGGAGTAGCCATCTAATAATTCTAGCACTTGTATTAGGTTTATTCATAAGGTACTTGATTGTTGAATGGTCGGTGTGTATCCAGTGATATAGTTCTTGAATTTGTTCATTTCATGTATGAAAGCCAAAAACTCCTTTTCTGTGACTATATAATTGAGCTCATCTCCTACCAAGTGTTTTTCTAATGCAATATATGGCATATGGTTTCTTTTCTTCTTCCTGCCCAAGGACTGATATAATGGCTTTATCTGAAGCATCAGAATGTATTTGGAATGGTAGTGTCCAATTGGGTCCTTGGAGTTCTGGGGCTGTAATTATCTTCTCCTTGAGGTTGTCAAATGCTGACATACAATGCTTGGTCCAGATGAATTCTGTATCTTTTGTTAGAAGAGAAAACATAGGTGCCGCAATTTTGCTATAAATTTCTATAAATCTTCTGTAGTATCTTGTTTTCCCATGGAAACTTCGCACATATCTTTGTTTGAAAGGTGGTGGAAGTGTCCTAATGACTATGACTTTTGCTTGATCAACTTCAATGCCTCTCTGTGAGATATGGTGTCCCAACACTATGTTAGAAAAACAGGATCGTGGAGCAATAACAATAAACAGAAATGAAAATATAATCACACACACATTACAAGAGAGACACAGATATATCGTGGTTCACCCCAACTTGGGCTACGTCCACACTAAATTTTCTAGTCCTTATTATTATTACCGTCCAGTAAGGTGAAGGGATACAACCTGCAGCAAAGCCACTGCACTTCCTCTTCATTGTCTCATAGTCTCTCTCCTGATCTTAGAGATCTTTACAATGCATAAAACCTAATACATCAACCCTAGCTATATTACAATGTCTTTCTTTTAGAGGAAAAATACAATGGCAAAAATACCACGGGATACCCAAAACCATGGGCCCGCAAAACAACTGGCGAAAATAGCCCCAAAATTTTTTCTCGAGGGAATTTCCCCCGAACCCCTAAAAATACAGAATGGGTGTACAGTCCTTCGAGGTGCATGGCTAAGACAATATCATCTGTGAGACTGGAAGATCTGGCTCCACAACCAACAATCTCCCACTTGGAGACTGATCACAACAACTCCACCGCTGCTGCACTTGCTGGACTTGGACTTGGAAAATTTCTCCTCTTCACCTTCATGCTAGAAGGCCAACTGAAACCGAGCAAGAAGTTAGTTTCTCTCTGGTCACTACCTTTGTGAACATGTCTGCAGGATTCTAGCTAATATGTATCTTTTCCAGCTTCAACAGTTCATCTTCCAGAACAAAGCATATGAAATGGTACTTGAGCTGTATATGTTTAGTCTTGGAATGAACTGTTGAGTTCTTTGCAAGATGAATGGCACTCTGGCTATCACTATACAACCTGCTATCCTTCTGCTTCTTACCCACTTCCTCCATAAACCTCTGCAACCAAATAATCTCTTTACTAGCCTATGTAATAGCAACATACTCTGCTTCCGTAGTTGAAAGTGCAACAACCTTCTGCAGTTTCGAAATCCAACTTACTATTGTTCCACCTACAGTAAACACATACCCTGTGGTGTTGATCCTGCTATCCTTATCACCTGCCATATATGCATCAACATATCCCTGTAAAATAGTGTATAAACCTCCAAAACATAATTCCTGAGTGGTGGTACCTCTCAAATACCTGAGAATCCACTGTACTGCCCTCCAATGTTCTTTACCTGGATTGTTCATATATCTCCTCACAACTCCCACTGCATGTGCCATATCTGTTCTTGTGCACACCATGGCATACATCAAGCTGCCAGCTTTTGATTGATAAAGAATCTTGGACATGGAATCTGTCTCTTTCTGTGTCTTCGGACACATTTCCTTACTTAGACTGAAATGGTTGGCCAAAGGTGTACTCACTGATTTTGCGTTCTACATTCTGAACCTCTCCAACACCTTTTGTATGTACTCACCATGAGACAATGTCAATTTGTGATTTTTCCTGTCTCTTGTTATTCTCATACCAAGGATTTGCTTTGCAGCACCCAATACTTCATTGCAAATGAATTAGCTAGCTTCCTTTTGAGTACATTTATATCCTGCATGTTAGACCCTGCAACAAGCATGTCATCCACATACAATAACAAGATAATATATCTTTCATTGTCTAGCTTCTTTAAATAAACACAGTGGTCAGAATGACATCTACTATAACCTTGTTATTGTTCGGATATCCATATCATCCTTTTCAGGATCTTGCATGCAATTAGGGTTTGCATCCAAATTCTAGGGTTTGCATGCACTTTTCATGCATCCCAGTCACCAGGTTGATGCCTCCAGCACCTTAGCCACCTTATTCTAGCACCCGGAAGCTTCTTACGTCAGTTCATTAGCCCTCCTAGTCAGGAAGGTGCCCACTTCTCACCTACTGCCAGTGAAGGGTGCACTTCTTCACCTACCACTACAGTTCCACTTCAATTACACTCAGTTAGCTCTGATTCTCCCTGATTTGAGGCTAGTTTCACTGGTTGTTTCACTCCGTTGGACCTCCAGATTGACTAGATGACTTGTTCTGACTTCAGTTAGCCTCCCATGTGTCGTCCACTGAGCCCACTTCCCTATATCAGTGCTACAGACTTCAGTTACACATGTTACACTCAGTTAGACTCAGATTGACACCTGGATGACTGGTTCTTGTGCATTGATGACCACCACTGATTGATGACGAGGACTCCTAGTTGGATTCAAGCTACTCCATTCTGTGATTTGAATGACCTCCTTAGTCAATTCAAATTGCTCAGTCATTGTTACTGTATTTTATTGTAATCATTCACCCTTACTGGGATATTAAGCACTGATGCATGTTTTGCACAGTTTTACACCATTTTTCTGAGTTTCATCTATTGTGATTGATTTACTTGTTCATTAGATCTGTTGTGACGAATTTTACATGGTATCAGAGCCATTGCAAGGACAAGATCTCTTTTCTACAGGTGTTTCTACAAGAAGATTTGAGTGAATTTGCTCAAAAATTACAAAACGTTTTGGCATGAAATATCTCAAGGGTGTTCGCTCCTGTGCATGCAAAGCTTGAAAATACTTCCAATACCACTCAAGAAGCTTGAGTTTCCACATAAATACTGGAACTAATACATTGGACCCAATCAAAATTGCTTGATCTCCAATCCCAGGTGTGATGCAACTCTAGAAGGGTGGATTGTTCGACCTCATTGTTCTTGGTTTTATTGTGATTTGCAGGTTATTGTCTCCATCAATTGCATTCGCTACTTTTCCCTTGCAAGCTTTTCTACATCAGTGTGCACTCGATCCTAGCAATGGAATACTCTTCTTCAAATCCTATCGTCACCCCATTCAATTATTTTGATTGGAAATATTATATGGAGATCATATTACGTTCAAAAGGTTACTACCGAGTCACTCTTGGTCTTGAATTGGAGCCAAACACCTTGTCAGATAGAACCAAACACTACAACAAGCTTGATGAAGCTTATGGTCTTCTTTGTCTCTCCATCTCCAAAGATCTTCACTTCCATATCAGTGGATTGAAGACTCCAAAAGCTATATGGGAGCAACTTGAAACACTATTTGGCAAGCAGGACGAGCTTAGGGATTTTCAATTAGAGAATGAATTGATTGCCCTTAGTCCTCAGAATTTTGAGACCATTAATGAATTCTTCACAAAATTCAAGAACTTGAACATGCAGTTGAAGAACAGTGGAGTTATCAAAGAGGATAAGCAGTTGATCCTCTCCATTCTCAGTAATCTTGGTAAAGATTATTCGTTATTTGTCTTTACTTTCAATTCCAGTCGGCTAACTACCCCGAATTAGAAGATGCCTACCTTGAATGCCTTCATTGAGTCCGTCACAAAAGAGCATGATAAGTTTATTCAAATGGGGTCCATAAGCTCCAAAGATTCATCCCTATATGTTCAAGGACCCAAGATCTAGAATGGTAAAGGAAATCAAAAGAAGGAGAAGCCCAAATTCGAACCTCACAAGCAAAGAGAGAAAGGAAAACAGACGGATGCACCATCCAGTTCAAAGTTCAAGCAAAAGGGAAAAGAAGGTAACCAAAAATATAAATATACTTATTGCAACTGTGGATTTCATCCTGAAAGTTCATGTATGAAGAAGACTATAGATCAAATGGCCCTCCTTTTGGAAAAGAACAACATAAATATTCCTGACGGTGCAAGGAAGAAGGATAGGAATGATGATCATGAAAGAGGACAAGCACTCATGGCAACTGTTTCGAAGCCCACTACTCTCTTGATAGATTCAGGTGCATCGAATCATATGGCTGCAAATATTGATTCTTTTTCTTCATTCGATCCAAATAGATCCATCCCCATCCATTTGGGAGATGACTCAAAAATTTCTTCAAAGGGCAAAGGTATGATTCATGTAGATCATGGAAGCTTTCAAAATGTTCTCTATGTGCCTTCCTTGGCTTCAAATTTTCTTTCTGTGTATGAAATGACACACACTGGTGAACCAAAGCAAGTTACATTCATCCCTAATACAGTTGAAATTTCTGATATAAAAAGTGGAAGACTTGTTGCAGTCGGAAAGGCGAACCACACTGCAAAATGCTATGAGTTTTCACACTTTATTCCGCTTGCAAATCCCACTGCTCTTCGCACACATCGTAATGAGGTTAGTAGGATTTGGCATAAAATATTTGGACATCTTAATTATAAGTATTTGCTGCTGTTATCAAACAATTCCATGGTAGATAGTCTTCCACAACTCCGTTCCTCGAAGGGAATATGCACTGGTTGCATTATTGGGAAGCACCTCGAGCACAGATTCGACCGCGACAAAGCTAACAGAGCTTCTACAGTTTTGGGGATGATACATTCTGATATCAGTGGTCCACTGCCCCATACGTCATTAAATGGTTCAAGGTATGTTTTGACATTTATTGATGATTTTTCCCGCTTTACATGGGTATTTTTTCTCAAAAACAAGTCAGAAGTGCTTGGAAAATTCAAGGATTTTAAGGCTTCTGTTGAGACCGCCATTAAGAGAAAGATCAAAGATCTTAGATCTGATAATCTTGGAGAATATATCAAGGCTGAGTTGCTGCAACTTTGTGGCCAAAGCGGAATTCAGATCCAACATACAGTTCCCTACACACCCCAGCAGAACAGTGTAGCGGAAAGGAAAAATCGGTCACTAAAAGAGATGGCTACATGCATGATTGAATCAAAAGGTTTGGCTGCAAATATTTGGGATGAAGTAATCAATGTTGTTGCATACATACAGAACCATGTTCCACATTCATCCATGAAAGGTATGACTCCTTTCGGAGCATTCTTTGGTCACAAACCGGATGTGTCAAATTTGAGAGTTTTTGGCTCTACTGCATGGGCTAGAATTCCTTCCAAGAAGAGACAAGCTTTGGATACATAAAGTATTTAGTGCATACTGATAGGATATGGGGAAGAATCAAAAGCATATAAACTCATGTATATCAGATCTAAAAAGATATTCATAGAGCGCAGTATGCAATTTGAAGAACCGTTTCAAGAATTGCAGCTAGTCGAGGAAGAAACTGTCGTTTCACTGCCTTCACCAGAAGAATATCCGTGCAGCGATAATGAAGGTATGAGTTCTGATATTTCTGATATTTTAGCAGCACATTATGATCATGACATATCAGGTTCAGAATCCAACCTTTATGATCCTCCTCAATTACCAAAGTGGGCCCAAAACACTCTTCAATCTGCTAGTTCGAACCTTGGAAATTCTGCTGATCCAAGAGGAACAAGAGCACACTTTCAAATAGCAGGTATGGCTCCGAGATGGCAAAGTGCCATGGATGAAGAGTACAATTTTCTTCAAAAGAACAATACATGGGAGCTAGTTTCTCTTCCACCTGGAAGAAAATTAGTGAAGTGTAAATGGGTCTACCGCACGAAAGTTGCTGCTAATGGATCTATCAGAAAATACAAAGCAAGGTTGGTGGAAAAAGGTTTCTCCCAAGTCCAAGGAGTGGACTACACTGAGACCTTTGCACCGGTTGCAAAGATGGATTCCATCCGCCTTGTTTTGTCTATTTCCGCATCCAAGCACTGGGAAGTGCACCACATGGATCTGAAGAGTGCATTTCTACATGCAGACCTTGCTGAAGAGGTATATATGCAGCATCGAGAGGGCTACACATCAGATCCATCATTAGTTTGCAGATTGAAGAAATCTTTGTATGGGTTAAAATAGGCCCCAAGAGCTTGGTACACAAAGATGGACTCCTTCCTTCTTTCTCAGAATTTCCAAAGATGAAAATCTGATCCAAATGTGTATCTTCAGTGAGTTAAAGGTAATTTGCTGGTTATTGTACTTTATGTTGATGATCTTCTCATTACTGGTAGCACTCTTACTTCAATAAACAAGCTAAAAACTATCTTAAATCTGGCTTTTGACATGAGCGATTTGGGCTTGCTGAGTCACTTTTTGGGCTTGGAGATAGCTCAAAATTTTGATGGGATCACTATATATCAGCAAAAATATGCTTCCGACCTATTATTGAAGTTTAATATGGCTGAATGTAAGGCAGCCCCATTCCTATTCCTCTCAGGAATTAGTCTTGAGGAGGGAGATTCTACACCGCTTGCAGATTGCAGTATGTATCGATAGTTGATTGGTTCACTACTTTATTTGACACACTCAAGGCCTGATATTTCATTGGCGAGCAGCCAAGCGGATCCTGCAGTATGTGCAAGGTACAAAACATTTTGGCATACATTATGCTGCAGATTCTGAGCTTGATTTCATTGGTTTTACTGATTCATATTGGGCAGGTGATAGCATTGATCGGAAGTCCACTTCTGGTTATGTTTTCATGATTGTTCATGGTGCTATTTGCTGGTCCATCAAAGAGAAGGCAGCCATTGCACTTTCTTCAGCAGAGGCAGAGTATCGAGGGGCAGTCAATGCCTGCATTCAGGCAGTTTGGTTGCAGGGTATTCTTTCCGAGTTTGGTTTTGCTGGCACTACTTCGACAGTCCTATTTTGTGACAATCAAAGTGCTATCAAGATCTCCACAGATCCAGTTCAGTGGTAGAGGACCAAACACATTGAGATTCGTATGCATTAAATTCAACAGTTGGTGCATGATTGCGCCATCATTCTGTGATATTGCCCTATTGATGAGCAAATTGTAGACATCTTCACCAAGAGCTTCACTGAGAAGAAGTTCTCTTACCTTCGTTCACTGTTGGGGGTGAGTTCCATCATGGTGGATACAGATTGATCCATTATTATGCTTTAGCTTGAGGGGGCGCTTTCTTCCCACTGGATTTTCCCTCTTTCCTCACTTAGTTTATTTTCAGTATTTTTTGGATTATTGTATTCGGGTGACCTTTGGTCTTAGTTACCAGGGCCCCACATTATTTTTTGCACATCATAGTCTAGCTTGAGGGGGGGTGTTCGGATATCCACATCATCTTTTTCAGGATCTTGCATGCAACGAGGGTTTGCATGGAAATTCTAGGGTTTGCATGCACTTTGCATGCATCCGAGTCACGAGGTTGATGCCTCCAGCACTTTAGCCACCTTATTCTAGCACCTGGGATCTTCTTACATCAGTTCATTAGCCCTCCTAGTCAGGAAGGTGCCCACTTCGCACCTACTACCAGAGAAGGGCGCACTTCTTCACCTACCACTGTAGTTCCACTTCAGTTACACTCAGTTAGCTCCGATTCTCCCTGATTTGAGGCTAGTTTCACTCCGTTGGACCTCCATATTGACTAGATGACTTGTTCTGACTTCAGTTAGCCTCCCATGCACCCTCCACTGAGCCCACTTCCCTATATCAGTGCTACACACTTCAGTTACACATGTTACACTCAGTTAGACTCAGATTGACACCTGGATGACTGTTTCTTGTGCATTGATGACCACCACTGATTGATGATGAGGACTCCTAGTTGGAGTCAGGCCACTCCATTCAGTGATTTGAATGACCTCCTTAGTCAATTCGAATTGCTCAGTCATTGTTACTGTATTTTATTGTAATAATTCACCCTTACTGGGATATTGAGCACTGATGCATGTTTTGCACAGTTTTACACCATTTTTCTGAGTTTCATCTATTGTGATTGATTTACTTGTTCATTAGATCTGCTGTGACTAATTTTACAGTTATGTCATAAACCTTTCAAATTTTAAATGCCATTGCCTTGGAGCTTGCTTCAAGCCATACAAACTCTTTTTCAACCTGCATATGAAGTTCTCCTTACCTTTGACCTCATACCCTTGTGGCTGCTGCATATGTATCTCTTCCTCCAAATCCCCATGGAGAAAGGTTGTTTTTACATCTAACTGTTCAAGATGCAAATTTTCTACCGCCACTAGACTTAAGATAGTCCTAGTTGAAGTTATCTTAACAACATGAGAAAATATTTCATCAAAATCAATACCTTTCTTCTGTGCAAACACATTTACAACAAGTCTGGCCTTGTACCGCTTCTTACCTCCTTCTTCTTCCTTCAACCTATAAATCCATTTGTTCTGCAATGCTCTTTTACCAGCAGGAAACTGAACCAGATCCCAAGTATGGTTTCCTACCAATGAATCCATCTCCTCATTCACGCCTTGCTTCCACTTCTTTCTAGTTTCCACCTGCATTGCTTCTTCATAACATTCTGGTTCACCAGCATCAGTCATCAACAAATAATACATTGAAGGAGAGTATCATTCAGGGAGTCTAATTAACCTGGTAGATCTTCTTGTAGTTGCAGGAGTTTCAGGTACTTGCTGTTGTTCTTGATTTTCTGGCACCTTTGGAACTTCATTTTCTTGAATTTCATCAAGTACTGTGGACTCTGTGGTTTCCTTTTCTTGTTTCTTTCCCTGCAACTGATCTTTATACATGGACTTTTCACTGAATATCACATCTCTACTCCTAATGATTTTGTTATTTTCATAATCCCATAAGCGATAACCAAATTCATCAACCCCATATCCAGTAAAGGTACATTTCTTGGATTTAGCTTCAAGATTTGTTCTATTTTATTTATCAATATGGACAAATGCTTCACAACCAAACATTATCAGAAATGAGTAGTTTACCTTTTTATCTGTCCATGCCTCCTCTGGAATACCACCATCCAAAGCACTTGAAGGTCCTCTGTTTATTAAATAAACATCAGTATTTACAACATCCACCCAAAACTGTAAGGGAAACCCTGCATGCAGTCTCATACACCTTGCATGCTCCATGATCGTTCTGTCCATCCTTTCTGACACAAAATTTTTTTGTGGTGTTCCTGGGACTGTCTTCTCTCTACGAATCCCATGGTATGAACAATAACTATCAAACTCCTTGCCGCAGTACTCACCTCCATTATCAGATCTGAGACACTTCAACCTTTTCCCTGTCTCATTCTCAACCAAATCCTTCCACTTCTTGAAAGTAGAAAACACATCATATTTATGTCTAACGCAATAAACCCAAGTTTTCCTAGTTGCATCATCAATAAATGTAACATAATAATGAGAGCCACCAAGAGATTGTACCTGAGCTGGTCCCCATACATCTGTATGCACTAGCTCTAACTTTTCATTCTTCTTCTGTTTCCCAACCCCGAGAAATATGACTCTCTTCTGTTTTCCATAAACATAGTTTTCACAGAATTCCAAACTTACTTGCTTCAAATCTGGCATCAACTTTCTTCAGTGGAGAATCTGCATCCCCTTCTCACTCATGTGGCCAAGCCTATGATGCCACAATGCTGTATCTGTTCCTATGGAAGCTAAATATGTAGAATGGTCAGTATTATGAGGACATAAATACAACGTACCTATCCTATCTCCTTTTGCTATCACCATTGATTCTTTAGTGATCTTCCACCACTTTTCTCCAAATGTAGATAGACAGCCGCCATCTCCCAACTGCCCTATTGAGATCATATTTCTTTTCATAGAAGGAATATGCCTAACATATTTCAACAACCAGTCAGTTACATTCTTAACTTTTATCCATACCTTACCCATTCCAACAATTTTACATGGCTCATCATCACCCAATAAAACATGTCCAAAATCGCCAGGAACATACTCATGAAAGTATTCCCTATGGGGTGTAGCATGACATGAAGCTCCTGAATTTACTACCCAATAAGCACTAGTATTATCTAATGCAAGAATCGAAGCATCTTGTAACACATCGCCTGCTACATTAGATTTCTGTGTAGTTTCCTTCTGTGCATCTCCTTTTTTCTTTAGAGATCTGCAGTATTTCTTCAGATGTCCTTTCTTTCCACAATTCCAACACTCTATTTTTCCCAGTCTAGACTTGGATCTTCTCATTTTAGACTTGCCACGATTACCTTGGCTCTTTCCTCTCTCCTTTTGTCTTCCCCTGCTCTCCATGGTCAACGCATTACCTGATGTCTCATCTGTGCTTTTTATTCGCATTTCCTCGCTAAGAATAATACCAATAACATCATCAAATTTCAAGGTGCTTGAACCAAAGACAAAGTTACTTACAGCCATGACCAAGCTATTCCAGCTCTCTGGTAATGAACACAAGATTAGAAGAGTCCTAACCTCATCATCAAAGCTCACACTTATAAAACTTAGCTGATTTGTAACCGTATTAAACTCATTTAAATGATTAGTAACAGATCCAGTTTCAAACATCTTCATATTAACTAAATGCTTCATTAGAAATACTTTGTTGGAGACCAGGGGTTTTTCATACAGCTTACCCATTTTGCTCATCAATCCCTCTGTTGTCGTTTCTTTTGAGATATTGAAAGCCACCGACGAAGCCAGGCTCAGCCGTATTGTTCCCAGAGCCTTTTTGTCAAGAACCTCCCATTCTTCATCCTTCATGGCTACCGGATGCTTTGATCTTCCTCCCAACGGTAGGAATAGATCCTTCTGGTACAGATAGTCCTCCATTTGCATGTTCCATAACTGGAAGTTTCGGCCATTAAACTTCTCGACCTTAAACTTCCCTTATTTCGCCATTGCTCCCACTCGAACCAAAAACCCTAGCTTCCTGTGGGTTTATCTGCTAAATAGACCTTTGTCTCTGATACCAATTGTTGGAAAAACAGGATCACGGAGCAATAACAATAAACAAAAATGCAAATATAATCACACACACATTACAAGAGAGACACAGATATATCGTGGTTCACCCCAACTGGGGCTACGTCCACACTGAATTTGTGAGTCCTTATTATTATTATTGTCCAGTAAGGTGAAGAGATACAACCTGCAGCACAACCGCTTCACTTCCTCTTCACTATCTCATAGCCTCTCTCCTGATCTTAGAGATCTTTACAATGCATAAAACCTAATACATCAACCCTAGCCATATTACAATGTCTTTCTTTTATAGGGAAAATACAATGGGAATGGGTGTACAGTCCTCCAGGGTGCACGGCTAAGACAATATCATCTATGAGACTAGAAGATCTGGCTCCACAACCAACACACTATGCCCTCTTGCATCAACATCCTACATTTATAATTGCTTAGACATAAGCTCATTTGGATGCACTTTTGTAATACTAATTCAAGATGCTATAATGGCCGGTGGAAGTTTTGGCCATAGGGTGTGAAGTCATCCATGTAGACTTCGATCTGATCATTGATAAAATCGGAGAATATGGTCAAAATGGCCCTTTGAAATGTTGTTGGGGCATCCCAGAGTCCAAAGGGTAGCACTCTGTATGCATAAGTGCCCCATGGGTATGTAAATGTGGTTTTATATTGATCAGCTAGGTGGATTAGGATCTGGTTGTATCCATTGAATCCATCTAAAAATGAGAAGACTTTATTTCCATCCAGTGTCCAATACTTGGTCAATGACTGGTAGAGGGAAGTGGTCTCTTTTAGTTTCCTTATTGAGTTCTCTGTAATCCACACAGATTCTCCACTTTCTTCCATTCTTAGGGACTATTACCAATGGTGAGACCCATTCACTATCTGAGATTGGGTAGATGAACCCTGCATCCAATAACTTCTGTAACTCCAATTTGACTATATCCTTTAATGCTGGGTTCATCCTTCTTTGAGGTTGTATGATGGGTATAGGTCCTTCTTTGATATATATGTAATGATTATAGATTTCTGGGTGGATACCCTTCATGGTTGTGTATGTCCATGCAAAATACTTATTGTGTTCTGAGAGTACCTTCATTAATTGTTGCTCTTGTTCTCGCTCCAAATTGGAGTTAATATTAACTATCTTTCCAGGCATGATCTCAACTATTTTGATCTGTGTTGATTGTCGTTCAAGTGAGAGCACTTCTGCCCACATTCTGTCAGAGTTGTGGGGTGAGTTTTTATCTTCCTATTGCTGATCTGATTAAAAAACAACTTCAAGAATATCATGATTAGAAGATGGATTTTGAATAAATCTATCTAAATGACTGTCTTCATCAATAGATTTTAGAGATAGGGAAACTTCGATGGTAAGAAAATGTTGTATGTTTCAGTCTTTTATATCATTATAGTCATCTCTCCAATTATGATATTCTATGTCTGTATATTTTCTTGTTGAAGGATAAATTGTGATTTTATTTCTATCCTGTCCACTCGTGATTGTCATGTTGCCAGATCTACAACCTATATAGGCATATGCTATTACTATCCATGGCCTCCCTAGGATTATTGGATATCCACTGAGTTTACTTTTCACCTCTATAACTATAAAATTAGCTGCATACTCCCAGAATTCTATGTTGATAATGATATCCTCAAGCATTCCTTCAGGTTTTATAGTCGATGTGTCAGCAAGCTGCAGTACGGTACGGGTTTGTCTGATAATCGATTGGAGTGCTAAGGCTATCACTGTGTCCTTTTTCATTACATTGATTGCAACCCCTAAACCAATTAGGCTACTTCCAATATGTCTATTGTTAATGGTTGCATTGACAACTGGACTGCTTGGGTCAAGATATTTGGGGTTGACAATGACACCCAACATTAAATTTGCTAATTGGCCTACTACATTTATAGTTGGTGGGTCACGTTTTCTTCGTCCCGGTCGTTTTAAGAAATTTTCCTTAATAAACGTATTACAGATTGGTACATCTCTTATGGCTTGTAAAATGAGGATTTAGATGTTCAAATGCTTCAATTTGTTAATGATAGCGTTATCCTCCTCCTCTCTGGTGTTTCGTATGAGTTTCTCAGGAAATGGGGGTGTTTTGTTTGGTATTTGTGGCCGATTTTCTTCTTCGTGAGAGTGTGTCTCCGCTGGCTGCTGTAGTTCAGGCTGTGTTATTTCTTTCAGACTGATATGTTCTTGATTATTGTGCGGATGGGTGTTCTGCAATGTTTTACCAGATCTAAGATTCATTTCATTTATTTCAAGTGTATCCACGACATATTTAGGAAATTGTACCACTTCATTGTTATAAGGTTTTTGATGCCTTGCTCTGTTGTTGTTTGGGTTTGGAACCGGTTGGGCAGGAATTGAGGGTGGTCTAGGAGGTGGTTGGTTTTGTGGGCGTGGCATGATGAGTGGATACTATAATGGATCCCTCCAATTTGCTGAATATGGATATGGATTTCCATAATTTATCGGTGGCTGAGAAAAAGGTAGGGGATATGGAGAATAAGACTGTGTAAAATATGGTTGTTGATACAGTGTTTCGCTTTGTTACCATTGATTTGGAGTTGCTTGAGTTGGCCATGTGGTTGGTGCTAAGGGGTTCCAATTTTGTTGATTACTTCCTTGGTTAAATTATGCTTGGTTGTTGGGATGGAATGACCGAACAAAGTTGTTTCTTCTTTGATTAACAAAACAAAGTTGTTCTATAGTACCTTCAGATGTGGGATCCTGAATGGAAGCTTTGTATGATGGCAGCAGAGGGAATTTATCCAGTAGATTGATCATCACTTCAGAGGCCACATATTTCTATTGTGTTCTTTTGCACTGTCCCTTTTCATGTTTCTTTCTACAGCATGGGAAAAACATTGCCAATGCTTGGTTTATCTCATCCTGTTTCTTCTTAATTTGGAGTGCATCAAGTTGCATTGCTAGGGACTGAAGGATATCAATTTTCATATCACCAAAAATATTTCCTAAATCATACTTTGTGAGGTTTGGTCCTGAAGATGATGATCCTCCTGTAAATGGATGTGTATCTCGTGTCCCAGTTTTACCTTTTCTAGAGCTGGAATAATTCTTGAAGATTTGTAGGATTTGATCATAGGTTTTTTGGAATATATCCCCATTTCCTAATAGGTCTAGGACTTCTAGATTTTCTTCTTTCATTCCTATAAGAAGGACAAGTTTCATTGATTCCTGATCTAGGGTGCAGTGACTAGCTCTTTTATAGCTGAGTTGAAAGCGTTGTGCATAGTCATATAGGGATTTTCTTTCTCCTCGTTGCATCCTGAAGATTTAATCTCTTGTATATTTTTCCTTATAGTAGTCCCTATATTTTTCTAGGATGGATTGTTTCATTTGGTCCCAGGTGAAAATATTGTTCCCTTCTAGTCTCATAAACCATCTAAGTGATAGATATTTCAATGTAGAAGGAAAGAGTCTCAGTTTTTGTGCATCAGTAGTATAACCAAAATACCTACAAACTACCTCAAATTCAAAGAAGAATGTGTCAAGGTCTTATGAACTTAAGCCGTGAAAGTTTGGCAGATTACTAGGGTTTATATTCTTCATTCTGGCATCCCCAAGAGGTACACTAATGGGAAAAGTAAACAGTTCTCTATGTTCATCCTCTTCCTCTTCCATAGTATCATTTGAGCTAGAGGTAGCAAAGTAGTTATCACGGTGTGGATCGTAGCTAGAATCAGCTTCTTCATTAGAGTTAATGAATTCAAATTGAGAATGCTCAAAGCTAGTGTTGCTCATAGGGTGGTTAGGCAGAAAGCATCCAAATTTATCCCTCCTTCATAGAGGCATTCATGGTAAAAAAAATTATGTGTTTTTTTTAGATGTCTTTTATAGATTAACCACCTCGCGATAAACAGCACCAAAAAGTGGTGGACTCCAGGAATGGGTACCTATTTATTGTAGCTATACCAGAAGTATACTTTAATTATCAACCAGGGAGCATACAAACTGAAAAGATGCTAAGCACTATATGTGTACTATAGGGTGATCTTGGTCATTCAGAGTGTTATAATATATCTTGAAGAATGCTCTAAGGGAAATGGAGTATTGTTCTACAAACTAAGAAGCAAGAATTATGAAAGTATGTAAATCCATGAATTGAAAAACGTTGAAAACTGATAGATTTAATCTAAGAATTGAATACTGGAAAACTGGAAATTCAGTCTAGGAATGTAAATGTTGAAAACTGGTAAATCTAATCTAGGAATTTCAACGCTGGAAAACAATCAAAGTCTGTCTACTAAGTCAAATACTCAAAGTGATTAAACCTATTCTATTCAAATCATATACAAATCAAATACTAAAATATCTAATACTCTATGTGATCAAAATTAAATAAGGAAAGTATGCATGAAATCATAGATCCAACTCGTCATCTGAAAATGGTATAAAAATGTTGGAACCTAGAAGTAAAACCTGCATGAGCGGAAGGCACACACAGAACTACAGACTCTATGTTACAGAACTACGGAAACAATGTTATCGAACTACAGAAGAAAATCATTTTTACTGAAACCATAATCTAATGTTTAAGCAAATACCGAAGTACTTTCACACATCATAATGATTGAAACAGTTAAGAAAATGCATGAAAAATACCTACAATGATACCCGAGACTCCTGATATACGTATTGAGGGGGCCCTCCCCAACACGTATTTCATGAGGAAAAAGAGACTTATAAAATCAAGGGATTGGTATAACGTTGGTATTCCATTATCAAATCATAACTTCATGTTTTTGAAAACTTAAACAGAACTATCTCAAACAAAAAATATGCTGACGATTGTTTCTCAAAAATATCAACAGAACCCCCTGCTATTCAATCGGTCCCTATTTATTCCTAATTATAACCTAGCTCTACATTGGGAACAACGATCCTAGTTAACAAGAGTTTTTTCTATAAATTAGGAAAATGTGAGCATTGAGTCACTCGTGATCTTCAGTCTTGAGCTTGATTTACTTGTTGTTTTCCAGATCACCTGTGCCCTGCTCACACATGCCTATATTCATATAATTAGCACATAAAACGCTTTTAAGCATAAGAAAAATAATCTCTAAACTACTTCATTAAATAATCAAAACAAATTCATTCTCCCCTATAAACAGAGGTATTTTCTTATCCTTCCTTGCACTTGTCTGGCATAAAGGGGGCTATAGAGTACCTATATCCTGGGATCATCATCGACTATCAGCCTTCTCCCTTGTCAACATAGCTCGACAGCTTCTACTCGACTCATTGACCTTGAAATCCAATCTACTCTTCCGCACCAGTGGTCGTCGGCATTCCCTCTGGTCAACCTTCTCCATGTCAATCATCTTTGACTGCTGTGCCTAGGCCTTGATGCTCCTGCATCAGAATCCCCAAGTGAAAAATAACTTGACTACTCCGTCAGTCTCCTTAAGTCTTTTTCAGAAATCCATGTCGCCTCCTACAACTCATCATCTTTCCATCGCACCAAGTATTCTTTCCTTCGCGAACTGCGCATACGCTCGACTTCACATTCCTCTATTACTTTTGCGATTTCATCCTTGTTTTGATCGGGAATCTACATTGTCTAGTCAATGTTTGACAATTCCGCACTTCTGCTACTTGAACCTTCTTCAAACTTATACATATCTGAGACATTGAATGTTGGGGAAATGCTCAAGTCATTTGGAATCTCCAACACATAAGCATTTTCTACAATCTTCTTCAGAATCTTACATGGTCCAATCTTCTTCAGCTTCAGCTTGTTATATGTTCTTGTCAGAAATCTCTCCTTTAGTAAATGTGCGTAGACTAAGTATCCTTTGCTGAATGAATGTAGCCTCTTTTTCCTGTCAGATCTTAACTTGTATTCCGCATTACTCTTTTCCATGCACTTTTGCACATCTTCATGCACTTCTTTCATGTGCTCTGCGAATGATTCTGCATCCCCACTTTTCCATATTTATGTCGGTAACTAGACCAAATCTACCACTCCATGTGCGCTTCTTCCTTGAACAATCTGAAATGGGATCAAACCTGTCGACCGATTCACAAAATTATTATATGCAAACTTTGCTTGTGCCAACACGTTCTTCCACTGCTTGGGTCTATCGACCGTCAAACACCCTAGAAGGTTTCCAAAAATTCTATTCACCACCTCGGTATGTCCATCTGTCTGCGGATGATATGCCGAGCTAAATTGCAACCTCGTGTCCAGTTTCTTCCATAGGGTTCTCCAGAAATGTCCCATAAACTTGGTATCTCTGTCTGATGTGATACTCTTCGGTAACCCATGCAATATGACTACCTCCTTGAATAATAGTACAACAATGCTTGTGGCATCACTTGTCTTTTGACATGGAATAATGTGTGTCATCTTCAAAAATATGTCAACTACAAACAATATTGAGTCGCTTCCTTGCTGCGTCTTCAACAATCCTAGCACAAAATCCATGCTAAGGTGCTCCCATGGGATATCTGGTACAGGTAATGGTGTATACAACCCCGTATTCTGACTTCTCCCCTTTTCCAATTGGAAAACTCGACACTGTCGTAACCACTTCTCAACATCTGTCATCATTCCTAGCCAATAATACTTTTCTTCGACCAATGCCCTAGTCTTGTCGATGCCAAAATGACCTACTAATACGTCGCTTTGCAATTCTCGGAATAAGTTCTCTCTTACAGATCCTCTGTGAATACACAACTATTGTCCCTTAAATAGGTATCCCTCTTGGATGAAATAATCCAAGTATGGAGTTCTGTTGACACTCCACGGTTCACGACAAGGCTCCCATGATTTTGCAAAATCCTCATCGGTCACGTACTCTACTTTCACCAAATCTATTCATGTTTCTTAAATTGTCATCGTGTTCAGCAATGCAACTCTTTGACTCGGTGTGTCGACAAATTTATTCAACTTGCCTGACCTATGTCGCAACATGAAAGTATATCCTTACAGGAATTTGACCCATTTCATGTGCCACTAGTTCAACTTCGACTGAGTATTAAAATACCTCAGTGCTTGGTGATCTTTGTACAACACAAATTCCTTGGGAAATAAATAATGCCTCCACTTCTTCAAATCTTGGACAGTAGCATAGAATTCCTGGTCATAGAATGAATATTTCTGCTTCGCATCATCCAATTTCTCACTGAAGAATGCAAATGGTCAGCCCTCCTGACTCAACACTACTCCAATTTCCATTCCACTTGCGTCCCAATCAACATGGGAAAAATTGTCGAAGTTTGGGAGCGCCAACACTGGGCTCTCATTGACCTTTTCCTTCAACTTGTCAAAATCTCATTGGGAATCTTACATCCACTTAAACTCCCCTTTTCTCATGCACTTTGTCGAAGGTGGACAAATCCAACTGAATACTCAAATGAACTTCCTATAGAAACTGGCAAGTCCATGGAAACTCCTTACTCTAGTTGCATTTGTCAGTTCCGGCCAATCCAATATTTCCTTCACCTTTCCTGGGTCCATCACCAACCCTTTACTCAAGATTACAAATCCCAAGCACACCAGTTCTTACTTCATGAAGAAACACTTTTGTAGGTTCACCATCATCCTTTCTTTCTGCAACTTCTGCAATACTAGTCAAATGTGCTCCAAGTGTTCTGTCTTGGTTTGACTGAAAATCAGAATGTTGTCTAGGTAGACTATGACAAACTTACCTAAGAATGGTTTCAGTACCTCATTCATCAATTGCATGAATGTAATGGGTGCATTAGTCAGTCTGAATGGCATGACTAACCACTCATACAACCCTTCTTTTCTCTTGAATGTTGTCTTCCATTCATCTGCTTCTCTAACCCAAATCTAGTGATAACCTCTCTTCAAGTCTATCTTCATGAAGTACTTCGCTCCACTCAAGCAATCCATCAAGTCGTCCATTCTCGATAATGGAAACCAGTACTTGATTGTGATCTTGTTGATGGCTCTGAAGTTTGTACACATCTTCCATTATCCACCTTTCTTTGATGCTGATACTTCTAGTATCGTGCATGGGCTCCGACTTTCTCTGATCAATACCCTGCCCAACAAATCATGGACCTGTCGATTGAGTTCCCAACCTTCTGTCGGACTCATCCTATGTGGTTCCTTGTTTGGAAGACTCGAACTTGGTATCCAGTCAATATGATGGGATATGCTTCTCATTGATGGAAATCCCATCGGTGTCTCGTCGACTACTATGCTTCAAAACTTGTCAAGCATCTCTCTGACTTCGACCGGAATATTCTCCATTGTTCACCTCTCAACACATGGCTCTTTCAAAATGACTGCAAAAAATCCCAAATTCTTTTCTTCCTCTGTGAAGAATTCTTCCGCTGAACACATCAGTACTTGCTTCTCCCAAAATTGCTCTCGCCCTACTTGCCTTTGGCTTGCTCCTCTAGATTTGTCTTTAGATTCCTTTGCACGCCATTCTTCCAAACTGTGACTATGTTGGCTCGACCATCATATATCATCTTCCGATCATATTTCCATTCTTTCCCTAACAACAGATGGCATGCATCCATCGGGTTTACGTCGCACAGTACATTGTCTTCAAGCTTCTCGACCTTGAAGTTAATTGGGCACTGTCTGGTCACCTTCACATGGATTCCTTTCTACAACCATGAGATCTTGTATCGGTGTGGGTGTTCCTGACATTTCAACCCTATTATGTCGATGAATTATGTCGACACAAGATTCTCAGTGCTTCCACCATCAACTATGGTCTTGCAATGCCATTTGCTAATTCTCACTTTGGTTCAAAAGATATCCTTTCGTTGTGCCAACTCTTTCTCATCGCGTCAGTCTTCTTGAACCAATGTTCTCCTGACCATCAGGTTTTGACTTTTCTTGTTTCCATCCTTTCTATTGTCTCATGCTGATTCTGTCCTCTCGTTGACTTGATCATCTCTCGATGTCTGGGTTTCGAATCCTCTGCAGCATGTAGGTTCTCTGGGCATTCATATGCCTTGTGTCCATCTCCTCGACACTTGTAACATATTATGGTTGGTCTGTCAGCTCCTTTTTTGTTGGATTGACCACTTTGACCATACGCACCTCAACCACGTGTCTCTTGACCATCTCATCATTTTTCTTGCATCTTCTCTCTTTTCGATGTCCCTTTTGCACGTTGGTTATCTTTGACGGCTTCTCTCCTGTAACCACTACTTTGGTCTTTTGTAGAAATAGTCTTCACACCCCGACCAGTCATTCTACCTCTGGTCGCTGTGGATTTCCTCGATAGTTTCTCTTCTTCCTTCAGAGCAAACTGGTAGGCTTCACTGACCACTCTGAATCTTAACATTCTCAATTCATCCTAAATGGCATATTTCAAGGTGTTCACGTACCTAGCGACAGCTTCTTCTCCTTTGTTGGTCTGTCCCGACCTTATTGACAATCTGTAGAATTCTTCCATGTCTTCCTTCACGGTCATCTCTTTTTGTCGAAAGTTCTGCAACTTCCTAAACAAGGAAATCACATAGTCATTTGGAAAGAACTTTCCCTTCAGCTTGGCGACCATCCTATCCAAAGACTTGATTTTCTCCTTTCCCTTCTTGACTCTGTCAGCCTGCACATTGTCCCACCACAATGAGGCATGATCCTTCAACCTTAACTCGTTTAGGATCCTCGATCTTCTCTATGTCGAAGTATTTCTCCATTTCTTTAAACCATTCGATCAACTCTTCTGGGTCCAGACTTCTTGAGTAGGTACGTACATCTATCTTTGTCCGGCCTCTCATATTTGTCATAAGATTGATGAGTTTGTCTTCTGGTTCTTCTCCTGCTGCTTCCCATGCTTCCACTTCTTCGACCTCCTTGTCGCTGTAGTCTAACAAATAAGGAATACAACCATGCATTTGAATTTATTTGATCGATGAGATCTCATTTGTCAAAGTTTGCATTGTTCGGACGCACTCTTTGAACATCTCATGATCAACTGTGACTATTGTGCCACGCGTTCTTCATCCAACACCTAGGACATATTTAATGCCTCTGTGAGCCATTTTGAATCTCGACTGAAAAACCCACTTTGTCCAATCGCAACAAGACTTCCACAAGTTGTGTAAAACTCTACCCACCCGCAATTGGAGCTGTTCAATGCACTCGCTCACTAGATTCACTTCCAATGTTGATACCACATGACCTATCCAGGTTGATATCACCGTCTTTCTCCTCAAAAGATTCTCTTCCCACTTTGATACCACTTGACGCAAGGTGCCTTCGCAAAGTTTCTTGCTTAAAAAATTACACACAACACACACGTTCACATAAATAATATGTAAACAGGATGTCGAAAGTTGGCTTATATTACTTCTACCAAAATAGTTACAATGCAAACTACTAGGAATGTAAATAACAAACTATTGTCGACCTTATCCTATTACAATATAGAAGTAACTATGTGCTATCTCAGTGTGTCGATCTGCACCCTCTCTTGGTTCACTACGGAACTCTAAGCTATGGATCGATCTTCTCTGTGCTCTATAGATATGTGACTTTCCTATCCAATCTACAAAACATTCTCTTGAGCTCTCCTCTGTGCTAAATCCCCAAAATGGAACTAATTGAACTCCCTACTTTGTGCATGCGCACAAGATTTCTACCCTATTGTTGTTGTTCCCGAGATCACCCCGACTTCGAGACACGCTTCCTCCATTTCTCGATCTCCTCAGATCCTACAGACCTGCAATTGTAAGCACCTCTGCTGTGCTGCACAACCTATTCCTATTTTGACATCTGTCGCAATCCCAACTACTCGCAATAACTACCAATAACTTCCTTAGCAAGCCTCAAACGACTGCCAAGTACTCTCCTTGACTTTCTGTGCGTCCTTCTGACACTGCTACAGTAGTCGATCTTATCATTGCCTTGACCATACTGTCTTCTGTCAACCTTTGACATACTCGTCAGATTCCTTTAACAATCTCAGGTTTCTCCAATCCAAACCTGTCGGAGTTGTGGTTCAACAACATGTCGACCCTTGACATCTGTGATACAGCTCTGTCGTCTGTCGACCTCTGACATGTTGACTCTCGACCTTCTCCATTGTCTACATGCCTCAACAGCTTCTGATCGATTGATTGACTTCGACATCCAATCTTCTCTTCCGCACCAATGGTCATTGACATTCCCTCTGGTCATCCTTCTCCATGTCGATCATCTTCGACTGCTCTACCTAGGCCCTGATGCTCCTGCATCATTGTAATATCCCGATTTTTACCCCATTGCATTAAACATGTAAATGATGTAATATTGTTATGAAATTGTGGTGAGGAACTCAAGGACAAGGCACCACCATCGATTTATTGTTCTCTCAGTGGCAATTGAAAATTGATGCATGTGGATTGTGTGCTAGCTTAGCATGATGGAAATCATACATATAATGGAAACAAGTATTTTAAATACAAATGCCCACAACTAGCTATGCAATGTAACAAGAGTATGGGGGCATGATTTTTACAGAATTGGGAGGAAAAATATTCAAAACCTTGAACCAATCAAGTCAATCCAAGTGTTAATGAGAGAACCCATGAAACATCGACTACCCATGTTGAATTTTGTACCCAATCATTTATTTCTCCCAAGAGTTGGTTGAAATAGTTATTATTTGGGGAAATGGGGAGGTATGGCTGTCCATATTGTTGAAATATTTTAACCTCTAAGAATATTATATTTGTACTTTATTATTCTGGAGATGTTTCATTCCTCCATTGAGACCTTATTGTATATTCAGAAATGTTTATTCCTCTGTAGGAATGTGGTAACTTGGGTTATTAGACTTCCCTAGTGGGGTCGGCCCAGAGTCAGTTATAATGGGGTGTTTATGTCCCCTAGTGGGGTCATCCTAGTCATCATTATGTTGAGTGGTTAAGTTATTGAGGCCGACCTAGTTAGTGTAAAAGTCAAGTCAGAGTAGTGTATAAATAGAGGAGGTGTGTTCCTCATTTAACACACACACACTCACTTGTGAAACTCACATAGGAGAGGGAGAGATCTGCAAAGGAGGAGAAGGAGCTCATGTTTGGGAATTACATCTTTGTATTTGTTGGTCATATATATTGAGGAATCTTTGTTGGGTTTTCTACCCCATGATGGTTTCTCGAGATAAATTGTGTCTCTTGTGTTTATGTTGTGCTTGTTGTTCTTTCAGTGATCCTGTATATTCTATTGTTGTGAAATTGAATGTAATACTGATGTTATATATCTTAGCATATTGAATCTTAACATGGTATCAAAGCTATCCTAAAGAAAGGCAATGTATGGCACTTACAGCACTTGTTTCACTTGCGAAAATTTGAAAGTTAGCGTTTTGTATAGAAAAATCTAGTCATCGTGGAAATTTCTCTACAAATCCATTTCTGCGAAGGTTCAGTATTTGAAAATTCTACAGGACGAATATAACATCCCTCTGTACCTTTTGTCTGAAGATCAGCCTCATACTCATTGTACTTTGTGATTTATTATCCGTACAAGTTAGGGTTTTTGCCTCTTCCAAAATGCAGTCCTAAACAGGTGACCAAAAATGGTCATATGTAGGGATAGATAGCTCCAAATGAAATTATGTAAAAACTTTCAGTAAGGGCATGGACTATAGTTTCACAGGTCCTCTTTTCAGAGGCCAAAGTTGAAATAGTGACACATGGAACTCCGTACAAGTTCTCTATACTGTTTCATCCCATAAACAGGTCACGTTGTGACATTTGGCATAAATCTCTCTCATAGAATCCATTAAACCTCAAACCTATGGGGTTTGAAAGATGTTAGGTGAGGCTACCATAGTTCAAAGTTTCAGACCCTGCAGATCCAAAATTTTAGAAATGCACTAGAAACAATATGGCACATCTGAAATGACTTAATGGAGGAAATCAAGGAATAGGAGGAAGAAGCTCTCACTTAGGGTTTTCAGTTTTTAGGCCTGGAAGGACCTGATACAATGTTGGAGACACCTGATACAACATTGGAAGCTTTGATAATGGATTTGGAATCCATTCATCATAGATATTCATCCTCCATCAAAATGTTGTGGGAGGAAGGAGATTGAAAATTAGGGTCTCCAAGTAAGAAGAAACCCTAGCAAAATTGGGAGACTCATAGGGAAGAAATAAAGGAGGTGTAAATGGAAGATATTTATCATCCTAGCACCATGAACATATACAAGATGTTTTACAAGTAAGATACCTTGGATGATTATGGTTTTACCCCTATAGAGAAGACTACTCGTCGAGTATGACTTGAGAAGACACAGGTATGTTTTGAAATCTCATTCATGATTAAGTTCATAATATGTTTGTCTTCATGTTATTGAGGTTAGTACAATTATGATTGTTTGAGAATGAATGCATGTGAGTGATAGAATACATTCATTGATTAAGGTTATGACACTTATGATTGTACTAATGCACCTGTGGTGTTGTATGAGGATGATGTTGTCTGCTAACAAGATACAGGTACATCAAGAAAGACAAATGAAGTTCTATGACCATGAGGACATGAAGACAAAGAATCATCCATAGTCGTTGACCACATAGAATCTCTACTTACGAGGTATGTATGACTTTGTTCCACTATGCTTAACTTATGAGATATGCAGGTTCTAGCACAAGGTCTCTAAATCATTGAAGAGAACAAAGAAGATATTGTTGGGGTATGTTAAGACATAACCAAGCATGATAATCCAGGTATGTTTTCCTATATCACGTTAGAATCATACTTTGTGTTAGGATATTAGGTAAGTATACTTGTGTATGAAATGATCATGACCATACATACTTAAGATTATTTAGAGTCATAATGTTTTGATAGTATTGAGACTATACTAATGAATGTATGATTATGTATGAGATCATGAGGATGACACTAGTGCACACTTGAGCATGCATAATGGTCCAGGATGGATAGAAGTTCAAAGACATATAATCATGATGCTATCATAAAGGGAAAATAGAGATCAAGCGGGAGGCAACCACACAAACATAAAAGATAAGTATTTGATTTGTTATTTGAATTATTGAATAGTCAATGATATTACTCGTAATAGTTGTATGCATATTTGTATCGTAGAATATATCATCTAGAGTGTAAGAATTCATATAGTATTGAACAGTATACTACTAATATGCATATGATGGGTCAGTTGGACAAGCATTTCATTGTTGCTTGTCTAGAATGAAACCTCTTTGCTAACATGCTGAGAGCTGTGCACATTCTTGATAGTATGTTCTGGTAGAGATAGAAGGCATCTAGATAACCACTGTATGCATACATGATATGGAAAAGTGTTGTGCCAAAGGATTGGTCAAGATAGTTGCATGACTATGTGAATCATATCAGTATGCTCAATAGTTTATCATTGAAATGTCAACGTGATTTGATGATTATGAAGTATTACTAATCATGTAATTAAATTTGATTTGTAGGAAATATCATGAAGAATGATGAACACCCAACAAGTAATGGATGTTCAACAAGAAGACTTACAAATCAAACATACTATAGAAGGCTTGTGACTAGAAGATTCTCTTAAAAAGAGGAAGAGGATCATGACGAGATGCTTGCTCCATGTGGCTAGATAAGACCATTCTCTTAATGGTGTAATTCAAGAAGAAGTACGAATGGAGAAAACTACCAGGACTCAATTCAAGAAAGATCTATACAGATATGCGGATTTCAACCTTTGCTACAAGGTTGAAGATGGTGTCTATGTTCAAATGACATTCTTCTCTTAGCTGGATGCAAGAAGGAACTCACCATAGAGTTCGAATGATCTTGAGGCTCATATCAGTAGACCTATCTGATGAGAGATGGCACAGATAGATATGCAGAAGATCACTCAATGCAAAGTGTGAATGATGTTCAGTCATAGAGGGAGAATTGGTAGATTCTTGACAAGCTTGGGATTTACCAAAAGTAAAGTTGATCCTAACCTTTATGGATGATGAACTTGTCATACTATTACTGTATGTGGATGATCTTTTTCTGACATGGAATGAGAAATAGATCATGGAAAGCAAGAAGAATCTAGCTACAGAATTTGAGATGAAAGATCTCGGATTGATGCATTACTTCCTAGGTCTGGAAGTATGGAAAGGCCTAGAAGGAATCTTTCTCAACGAAAGAAAGTATGCTATGGAAATCTTGAGAAGATTTGATATGTTGGAATGTAAATCCATGAACACTCCCATGGATTCCAACTTGAAGTTGTTAGTTGATGACTCGTCAGAGTTAGTGGATGTGACTCTGTACAGACAGATTATTGGGTCATTGATGTATCTTGAATACTAGGCCAAATATATGCTTTGCTGTGAACACCTTGAGTCAATATCTAGTGGGACCTAGGTGTGTTCACCTGATATCTACAAAGCATGTAATAAGGTACCTAAAGGGTACAATACACTTTGGTATATGTTATCTTGGAGATCATGACTTCAGATTGTATGGCTACACAAATGTTGATTGGGCAGCAAGTGTATCAGACATGAAAAGCACATCGGGTGGATGTTATTGTCTGGGATCTTCCATGATCTCATGGTTTCGCAGGAAGAGATCTAGTGTGGCTCTCAGCACAGACGAAGCGGAATATATAGTTTCTTGCTCTGCTAGTTGTGGATTTATATGGTTTCGGAAGTTGTTATCAAGACAGTTTGACTTAAAGATGGACCCCACTGTGATCCTGTTTTACAACCAGAGTTGTATCAAGATGACAGAGAATCCAGTATTCCATGATAAGTCAAAGCACATTGAATCCTATATTGCCATATACACGATATGGCACATAAAAGAGCTCTAAATCTTGACTATGTGAGAACTGATGAGCAAAGTTGCTGATGTATTGCCCAAACCTTTGTCCTGAGTAAAGTTTGAGTAATTCTGAGGCAAGCTTTGTGTAGTTCAGAAGGACCCTCCTCGAAAGGGGGAGTGATATGGTCGAGGATGATATTTGGATACTTGTAATTATGAGGATACTGTATTGATGATGAGGATACTGTATCAATGATGAGGATACTTGTATCGATGATGAGGATACCTGTATCGATGATAAGGATACTTGTATCGGTGATGAGTATACTTGTATCGATGATGATGATACATGTATCGATGATGATGATACTTCTATCGATGATGAGGATACCTGTATCGATGATAAGGATACTTGTATCGATGATAAGGATACATGTGTCAATGATATTGTGATGAGGTCTATGATACCGACAATAAGGTCAATGTGTGGTCCTGTTGTTGCTACAACATCCCCCCCTAGATTTTTTGAAAATATTGGGGGCCCCTCCTTTGTTTTTAAGAAGAAGTTTTGCTAAGGATATTTGGACATTAAATTCTTTCCATACTTAGTTTCCCTAAAGAAAAGTCTTCTACTTTGAGGTTTTTTCATTATTTCGCCTAAGTAAAACTCAAGATTCTGAGGTGTAATGGTGGAAGCTCTAAGCTAATCTTGTCGCAACGGCAGAAGAGTTGGTCCAAATGTTTTGAAACCATGGAATAAAAATACTAAGTCAAGCCGCGGCGGGAAAGCTTATCTTAAAACCTTCGAAAAGGTGAAACCTTTGATCAAGTGGACCCATGGCGGAACAAATTCACCAAGTTTATCCGCAAGCGATCGGATTTTTATGAATAAGTCACCACGGCGGAAAAAGACTCGTCTATCTTTCTCACAGTAGCAAAGGTCTTTAAGAAACTCTTCTGCACCAGCGGGTAGAGTGGCACATTTTTGGGAGAACATAGATAACGTTTCCGCAAAGGTGGGTAAACTCACTTAAGATTGGCCACTGCATAGCTGCACACTTCCCCTTTGCAGAAAAGTTCAGATAATTCTCCCGTAATGGTGGGAAAAATCATCCTTTCTTTCAACAGGAGATAGAGACCTTAACCGAGTTTTTTCAATTTTTGCGGTCACATTTATTAAGAAAAAGGTCGATTTAACCCATCTGTATGTTGCTTTAACCCCATTTTAATGGCCTGCAACCACCCTATTAATAACTCGCACGTATTAGTTTTATATATATAGGGTATGAACCCCGTTGGGTTTTCATTGTTTCCATTGGTCAGAGCGCTCACTCCATTTCCATCCAAGGTTGCAAACACCTGCTACAACAGGCTCACTAGTTCTATCGTGGTACCAACACCTACCTACCATCGTCTTTCAACAGGTAAGTACCCTGTCAATCCTCATGGACTAGATTGTGTAGATAACATGAATGTTATGTGCGTGGTTATATTTATGTTTTCCTATTCACATCAAGTTGTGTAGTTTAACCATAGCCAGAGCAACCCATGCCCTTTTTCCTTTTAAATGCACCAAAGTCCAGTTATCCTATGAAAGTGAATATCCTCGGGACCCTGAACACCCATTAAGCCGCCATTTTTTGTAATCTCTAGACTAGCCCCGATCACCCTTACATGAAATGCATCGGTATTCTTACCCAATTGTGAAAGTTTACACTGTTTTGCGCTTTGGGACGTAGTACTCGAAATCTCTTTATGCTTACGGTTTGTCATTATGAATTGTGTATCCCTTATTCTTCATAAGTGTAAAATAGTGCCCTACTAAACCAATTTCAGTTTTTCACAGCATGTGATGTAAATGTTGAAACTGAAGAGTCTTTTAAATTGCATTTAGGCCTCAATCATATGAATAAAATGATAAATTTGAATTATTGACGTTGCGCCGTATGCCTACAGGATTTTTCAAAAATGGCCAAAGGTGGCAAGAGAAAGTCAAAGGCAACTGACGAAAGCATAAGAGTAGAAACTACATTCCAGGATACCAAGTGCACCACTGGCGTGCCTCTAGAAGTAAACTGGGGAGACGTATACCGTATGATAAGAGATCAGGACTTCCCTGAAGCTCTTCTTGAGGAAGAGTATTTACATGAGAACATCAGAAACTCTTGTATATCCAAGGCGGCCACACATCCAGATCTCTTCCCATGTGTGGAAGTAATTGGATGGATTTTGCAGCATGCGAACACCGAGACAAGAGTTATAGCAAACAACAAAGGAAAAGCTTTTTCCTCATTTCACCCATCCTATATCTCAACGGATTACAAGTTTCCCAAATCCCAGCAGCAGCTTTATGATGCATGGTTGGAAGAGATCCAGATCGATAATCTAGAGATGGCTAGGAAGCTGTTAATTTCAGGCAAACAAATCAGAAAAAAGGATAGTGAGGAGTACGAGGTTCAGAATCTGAGGCCCCCTTTCAGATTGATCGCTCTCATGTTGAGAAAAATCTTTGGAAGACCCGATGCGACGATGTTCATGCTGCAATGGGTTCCCATCATCCACTACGTAGCTTTCAAAGGACCAATTTTCAACTGGGCTGATATTCTCTCAAACAACCTGTCATCAGCTATAATGGCTGCACGAGAAGGGTTAATGGAGAGGAAGGCAGAATGTTATATGGTATCTTACTTGATAGATTGTATTGTGGTGAAATTCCCCTTTCCCAAGTTGGGATGCATATGGAACTCGGCGGATAGCTCAGTGCTCATCGTCTACAAAATATTTTGGGCTCAGAATTACAAAAGGCATTACAAACTCATTTGTGAGGAGTTTATCATGCCCCTATATGAATTAATGTTTAATGAAGAACCCAACTGCCTATCTGAGAACGCAATGGAAGTTTTGGAGAAATATGGTGATTTCTATTTTTCACCAGAAGGTACCTACATAAGAATGTATGGAGGCTCCAAACCCTCATATATCCTACCTAGGAATGCCAGGGATTATATAGTCCACAAGGAGATGGTAAGAGAGGTATTCATTGATGGAATTGGTAGTACCTTGTACAAGGCAAAGAAGGATTCCTTCCCGCCTTTACCATTTTTTGTTGGGGTTTACAAATTTTCAAAAATCACGACAGCAGGAGATTTTGTTGCAAAGCTTAGAAGTTTTCATTTCTGGGAAAGGATTTTTCACAGGAACAATCCGCAAGGTGAAGCAGCACAACATTGCAAAGAAATTTCCTCTCCCTTTGAATATGCTAACTACTATGATGAAGACGAAGTAGAATATAGAGGGGTTAGCAATATGACTGAGCTTCGAATTTGTTAACTTGGAAAAGGAGGAGCCAGCTCGAGCTCTAATGTGGTGGAGAAAATAGATTAGCAGCGAGAAAAGGGTACCTTGGGGACTGCCGAGGCTCTCTCGAAAGAAAAAGAAAGTCTCCAGGAACAAGCCAAGAAAATACAAGAGGAAGCTGAGAAAAGAATCAACAAGGCAAAAGAGGATAAACTCCGAGAACAAGAGACTTTAATATCCCAAGCAGCTAAAGCTGAAGCAAAGAGGATTCAAGAAGAAGAGAGGATCAGATTGGAAAGAGATGCAAAGCAGGAAGAAGATGACACACTAAGAAGGGAGGAGGAGGAAGAGGCACAAACAAAAGAAGAAGAAGAAAAGAAATCCAAAGAGAATGCTGACCCCAAAATCCCAAGCATACAAGACATGGATATGAATTCCCCCATAAGAAACCTTCCACTCGTCCCGTTTACACTATCCAAGAATAGCAAGGTGTCCCAATGGGATAAGTTCACTTATAAAAATGGTGACTAGGATGAAGAGGCCTTTTCAACCAGATATCATCACCAAGCATGAAACCACAGTCATGCAAGGTACCCAACATGACCCCCAACTCATGGCATCTATTTCTATGTCCGCTATTCTAACAACCGCCGACAATGTCAACATATTAAAAAACAAGTTTGAATCAGAGAAGGATAAAGCCAACCATGTGCAAGAAGTTCTGGTCAAAGAACAAAATTATTCAAATTTAATGGTTGAAAGTGTGACACCCTTGTCTCAGAAAAGGAAGAACTTGATAGACGATTTCAGCATCTAGAAGCTGAAAAGAGAGCTTTGGTAATACAAATGAGAACCCTGAAGATAGAGAAGGGAAACCTTGAAAGCTGTAACCTACAGTTGGAATCTGAAAAGTTTGATATTTCTCAACAAAACGATGAATTAAAGGATAACATTGAGAAGATGGAAGAAAAGGAAGAACTGCTAGAACAACAATTAGAACTTGCAAACAACAAGGTTGGTGACCTCTGTCCCTTTCATGAGCAGGCTTGTGAAATTAGGAGGAATACATACGATATCCAAGGACTCATGACGGAGGAGGTTTTCAAGTTAAAGAAAGTGGTGGCCATAATCAAAGTAATAAATGCTGAAGCCACTAGGCGTAGAAAAAAATATGCATGCATTAGTGAAGACATGCAGAGGAAAATGGAATGGAGAGAAGGAAGGTCAAGATTCCCGGAAAGACTCCCTCTCAAGTCTATCTCTAGTTTCAAAGCAGATATCCACCTCTTGGGGTATTGCCAGAATTATGGAGTAAGGTTGAACGAAGTGGCCTTGGCTACACTTGAACAGACAAAGCCCAGTGTTTGTCTAATCTAAAGGATGGGTTTAATGCTGAAATAGATTATGTAGAGAAGATAGATGTTCTGACCATTGAGGATCTTCATGATTGGATTGGCCAGGATGCAATTCACACACATCTCCTAAGTGAAAGTCTGCAAGCTATAATGATGGAAGTCACTAATCTTGAAGAACTGGCCAAGCATGAGGTTTCACTGAAAACCATGCCCCCCCTTGATGCAAACAATATCATAAAAGATACCAGTCTTTGGACCAAGCATATAGCAGAAGCTCCTCAAGTATCAGTAAGAGAAACAGAAGGGTCAACTTCAATAGGATTACCAGCAACACTAGAAGCACAAGCCCCAATAGGAGTGTCGGCTGTGACAGAGGTGCATGAATCAACAAAGGGTGTCAGCTCATAAATGACATGTCTTTTTATTTTTCAATTTACAGCCGTCATATATTCTAATTATTAGAGTGACATTTGAACCTGCCACGTTCATCTCATTTTTGTAATATTTCTAGGTTTTTTGGTTGTAATTTAGACACTACAAGACAAATTGAAGGAATTGGAACAGTTAGGGTACAGGTGACAGCTCCTAGCACATTTTGTAAAGCTATATATAGCTGATTAGAAGGGAATAGAAAGGACTTTTGGCAGGTTAAAGAATTTCTTCTTGTGTATTTGAACTACTTCAGCTACATGAATTGAGAAACATTTTGGACCTGTGGAAGCTGGTGCATTGTTTTGCTTTGAGTTTGTGATGAATATTTGCCGAACTATTTCGACAGTTTCTATATAGATTCAGTGAGATCTTTCCTGGCTGTGAATGATTCTACTTCTTAGCAAAATGTCTGTACATTATGAGTGATGAAATGTTTTAATATAATTAGATCTATCTTTGATATCATCTATATTTAACTGAAAATGCTTTTCTGGGATTTAATGGCTATATGTTTTGACCAGTAAAGGTTACTTTCAATCTATTACTCATGATTTTAAGTGTTGCTCCTTGCAAGGATAGGTTAATTTAGTTTTATTTAGCTTAAAACATATTCATTTAATGCATGCATTTAGGCTAGGGAACATGCATATCATATTAAATACAAAATATATAAATGGTGGATCGGGCCGCAGCGTGTAAAAATAAACAAATCTTTAAATCTCACACGGTAGCCGGAACCGTTAACCGGACGGATTCCCCACACCAAATGGTGAGCAATCTGATTGGGATTGCTCACTGGGGAGAATCCCTAACTGATTAATGCTACGATTTTCAAGCCATCAACAGCTCCTTAGACTTTTTCTAAGTGGATGAGTGGATTTTATCATCCCTGGACTTTATGTCCTAAAGAGATCAGGATTAGCCATCTTGTAAGTGGTGGGATTGCATCATCCCTGAATGGTTGGTTCAAAATGTACATGATGGGATTGCATCATGCTTGAACGGTTGGTTCAAAATGTACGTGATGGGATTGCATCATCCCTGAACGGTTGGTTCAAAATGTACGTGATTGATGGGATTGCATCATCCTTGAATGGTTGGTTCAAATTGTACGTGATAAGATTGCATCATCCCTGAACGTTTGGTTCAAAATGTACATGATGGGATTGCATCATCCCTGAACGGTTGGTTCAAAATGTACGTTATAGGATTGCATCATCCCTGAATGTTTGGTTCAAAATGTACGTGATAGGATTGCATCATACCTGAACGTTTGGTTCAAAATGTGCCTGATAGGATTGCATCATCCTTGAACGTTTGGTTCAAAATGTACGTGATAGGATTGCATCATCCCTGAACGTTTGGTTCAAAATGTATGTGATAGGAGTGCCTCATCCTTGGACATGTCCTAGAGTAATAAGGATGGATCATCCTATAAGTAGATATGGATTGCCTCGTCCATAGACATGTTGTGGTGTCTTAAATTGATAGAGATTGATCATCCTGTAAGTGGATCAGGATTGCATCATCCTTGGATTTATGTCCTAAATTGATAGGGATTAACCATCCCGTAATTGGGTCATGTGTGTTGTAGATGTTGTTGATCAAGAGATCAAGAGGATGAGGCTATTGATCATAAGATCCAGATGTTGATATTGCTGGTCGAGAGATCCAAATGATGTTGTTGATCGAGAGGTCCTGATGATGATGTTGTTGATCGAGAGATCCAGATGATGTTGTTGATCGAGAGATCTAGATTATGATGTTTTTTATCGAGAGATCCAAATCATTCTGTTGATCGAGAGATCCAGATGATGTTGTTGATTGAAAGATCCAGACGTTGATGTTGTGGTTGATCAAGTGCTGTAGAAGATGAAGACCCAATACTGAAGATGTTGATGTTCGAGTATTGAAGATCTTGAAGATGTTTCAGTAACTGTTTGAGTTACTGATAAAGAAAGCTTCCAATGATTTATCGATGTATCATGTATCATGTAGTTAATGACGCCTTTCTCCTCCAGATGTTGTTATAATATCCTTCTCATTAAGGGGGAGTGTTGAAATATTGTTACTTCTAAGAATATTATATTTCTACTTTATTATTCCAGAGAGGTTTCATTCCTCCGTGGAGACCTTATTGTATATCCGGAGATGTTTATTCCTATGTAGGAATGTGGTAACTTGGGTTATTAGACTTCCCTAGTGGGGTCGGCCTAGAGTCAGTTATAATGGGGGTGTTTATGTCCCCTAGTGGGATCGTCCTAGTCAGCATTATGTTGAGTGGTTAAGTTGTTGAGGCCGACCTAGTTAGTGTAAAATTCAAGTCAGAGTAGTGTATAAATAGAGGAGGTGTGTTCCTCATTTAACACACACACTCACTTGTGAAACTCACATAGGAGAGGGAGAGATCTGCAAAGGAGGAGAAGGAGCTCATGTTTGGGCATTACATCTTTGTATTTGTTGATCATCTATATTGAGGAAGATTTGCTGGGTTTTCTACCCCATGGGTTTCCCGGGATAATTTGTATCTCTTGTGTTTATGTTATGCTTGTTATTCTTTCAGTGATCCTATATATGCTATTGTTGTGAAATTGAATGTAATACTGATGTTATCTATCTTAGCATATTGAATCTTAACACAAATTTGGTTATGGGAAAGCCACCATTTTTGGAAACTGGTGTTAGGATTCTTGGGAAAGAAAAGAGCCACGAAATGTCTCCCAATGCCATTATCCATCGCCCATTTTGTCTCTCTCACGAATTGGAAGTTACCTAGGTGTTTTCCCTCATGATTTTTTTATTTTTCCTCCATTTTTCTCAAGTTGGGAATTCGTTTTTGTGTTGTAGAGTGTCTGGGAGGAAGAGAGTCATGATTTTGTGGTTTATAGAGGTCGTTTGTTTCCCTTGAATGCACATAAATGTGTTGAGAAATCGATTTTTCTCTGCAACGGTCAATTCCCCCTCCAGAAGTTCATTTTTGGGTTCCCACGATTTTGGAAACTCATGGAAACCACATTTTGGGAATCCCACTGTTAAAAAAGTTTTTATTAATGTCGAACACTTGTGGTTTTTTGTTATGTGCATCCTTGTTTTGGTTGAACTTCTTAGTAAGAAACTAGTAGTGGAAGAGGATAGAATTGGCTTGATAAACCTGGTGAAGAGAGTAACCTCATAGAAATATCAAAGGGCTTTGGATACTCTTCTATGCACAACCTTAAGAGCACTAGAAGGGAAGGTATGGCCTGAGGGACTATGCAGCAGTGAAGGGAATATTTTCTTGTTTTGGGTGTGTATGTATTGTGGGTACCAAACTAGCTAGATCTTGTATAGGTACCAATAGCTCTGTTGTTAAGATCACTAGCTTAGCGATTCCTCCTTTCTACTCCCTTAGCAGCCTGATAAACCCAACGGTGGATTGGATTGGATGATTTTTGCTATATATTTGGCTATGTGTGAGTTTGTTGTCCCCTTTTTCCTTGTATAAATCATGCCTAGATCGGGGGTGGAAACTGTGTTGAGAGATTGATGAACACAATTGGCCTATTCCTGGGTGGAATGTTGTAGTTACGTAGCTAGTTTCCTCGGACAACGTTGCTTCAAGATAAGTATTATCTATGTGTTTTACTTCCACAATGTTTTTAATTATTAACTATTCTAAATATGCTGACAAATGCATGCGAAATGTGTGTGGATAGTTAAATTTCACTGTGCATGTTTATTTGATTATGCATTTGCACACATGCATTTTTTTGTATGAATTTGATGAATGGGGCTGAGTGTTTTGTGAAATCCCTGAAATGTTGAGTGCCATGTTCCCTTCATTGTGTTGTATCAACAAAAGGGGATGTGACAGTGGTGTCCAACCAACGAACTCCTAGAATCAATGAGTTTCCATGTAGATTAGATTTCGATTGGAGATCTATGAAGTCTACAAAATATCTGTAGGAATCTACAAATATCACTATGTCTTCTAAAACTCCTTTTGGCTTACTAGTAGATTTATCAGTCATATGAAGTACTGCAGGAGTTGGGTGTAAACTAGGAAGTTATATTTTTTCACTGGTTTCCTTGGTCACAACATTAATGGCATATGCTAGGTCCACCAATGTATTGGGGATTGAAGTATTTTTAGTATGGAAATTAACTATTAGGTTGCAAGGATCAACATATTTGGTCGTGTAAACCATTCCTAGCATCAGGTCAACTAGTTTTCCAATTAATTGAACAATTTGGAGATCTTGCCATCGTCTCCCGCGTTTTCTTAGACATAACTCTTGAACAAATTTTGCATAGATTGGAATATGTTTAATTTCTTGAAACAAAGGGATCTTAACACAAAAATTTCTCACTTCTCCTAAAAAGTCAATTTTAGGTTGTGTGGAGGTATTTTTATTCTCAATCTCTTAGAGGATGGGGGATTCAAAACAAGATTGGATACTTGAGGATGATTTGAATTCATTGCAATGGTTCCTTGTATTTGTAGGGAAGATCTACAATTTTGACCTTTTAAATCTAGAGGTTCCTCTTCATCATATTGTTCGTGAATTATGGGGGGTATTATTTTTTATCAATTTCCTTGATTTTTGGTGGACATCAATAAGATAAATGGGGGAAATAAAGTAGGTTGGAAAAATGGTGGGGAATTTGGGTATATCAATGGTTTAAGTGGGTCGAGCTACTTTATTATTGGGATTAGCCATCGGTTAGGAGGGAATTTGTGGAGGTTTGTTTGATGGAAATGAGAGTTGTTGATGCTTGCATTGAGGTTTAGGTGGGTCGATATTATATTGAAAATCCCCATGACGATACCTAAATCTATTTCCAAGGTTCATTTTGGACCTCACGGGGGTATTATTACCATGGCATAAGTGGGTACCAATTCTAGGGGAATACTAAGTAGAGAAAGAAGCATAGTGTTGGGATGGATATTTTATTGTACCTAATTGTCATGGTTTCGATGGTAATTTTGAATTTATAGAGAATATTTTCTTTGTTCCTCCATTAGTGCCTTTGTACATATCTTATATTTCCGGTAATAAAGGACATTGACTAGTTCCATGATCCTACTCATAGATAGCACAAGTTTCATATTGCTAAGAGTGCACTCTTGTAAACAATCCATATTTCTAAACTTAGAATAAAATATTGCAAAGGTAATTCAGTTTCAACTTGCTTAGTTTCAATCTTCATTACTTCTAATTGGTAACCGAGTGAGCTAAAGACATCAATATTTATAAATTTTTCAAATAAATTCCCATTTTCATCTTATGTAACTCCTCCTTCACATGACTTTGAGAATCTTGTTATGGCCTCTATAGCCAATTTTTTCTTGTTTTTTATTACCTCATATAAACTCCTATATATATCAAAAATACCTTTCATAAGGCATTAAAATTATCTCCAACTCCTAACAAATTTAACACATCAATACGGTAATCTGATATACCTCTAAGAATAATGATCTAGATAGTCTCAGTATAAAACTTATGTTCTTTAACCTCTGTAGATTTCTTCCATACGTTCATACTTTATTTGCATCATTTTGAATATTTTCTTCATTCGGTCTATTGAATAACAATAATATTGATCTTTTTTCAATATGGATTGCATCATTTCATCCCAATTTCAAATGGAGTTCCCTTCAATCCCAATGAACCAAGAAAGGTACTCTTGTAGAGGACACTTAGGAATATAAATTTAATTTTTTGAGTATTAGTGGAATAGTCGTAACACAATAAAGAAGATCTAATTCAAACAATAAGTTCTCTAGGTATCCACTCAACAAGCCATGAAAATAACACAAATCAATTCTTGGGATGTTCTTCATTTGGACCATATTACGTGACAGTTGAATTAGAAATGCAAAAGTCGTGGGTTCTTTCTTATTAGACCATTCTCTTTCATTATAATCCAAGTTTCTTACATGATTATTTTTCTACTTACTTTGCCTTTGAAAGATATTTATTCTATTGAGGGTATAGAATGATCTACTTTCTAAATAGGATTATCTTGATTCCAAAGAGTTCTTTGAACACTAACCAAATATTTTATTTGTGCTGCTTCTAACACAGGAGGAATTACTAGTTTTTCAACTAAAGAACCAAATTATGGATTTAAATAATTAGACTCAACAATTGGCTCCATAAATGCTAGAGAACTAGATATATCTCTCTTTATTTCTTGTTTTACTGATTTTCTTATGGTACACTCACTCCAGTGTCCCCAAATAGTTGGTATTTAACCATGAAAAACATTTCAAGAAGCCCTAAATGTTACGGATTCAGATTTAGGATTTAAATAAAAATTCAACAATGCATATTATTTGGAAGAGAATAAAGTGGTTAACAAAATCCTCAAACCCATCCTTTAATGTACTATCATAAACATAAAACTAATTGTAATTTAATATTACTCTCATCCTTTGTTAGAAAAACAAGATCATGGAGCAATAACAATAAACAAAAATGCAATTATAATCACACATACACATTACAAGAGAGACACAAATATATAGTGGTTCACCCAACTTGGGCTACATCCACACTGAAGTTACCAGTCCTTATTATTATACCGTCTAACAAAGTGAAGGGATAGAACCTGCAACATAGCCGCTGCACTTCCTCTTCACTGTCTCACAGTCTCTCTTCTTGATCTCACAGATATTTACAATGCATAATACCTAATACATCAACCCTATCCATGTTACAATGTCTTTCTTTTATAAGGGGAATACAATGGGAAAATACTATGGGTTACCCAAAACCATGGGCCCGAAAATTTTTGGTGAAAACAACCCCAAGGTTGGGGAATTAGTGTACAGTCCTTCGAGGCGCATGGCTGAGACAATATCATCTATGAGACTAGAATATCTGGCTCCACAAACAACAATGTCCCACTTGGAGACTGATCACAACAACTCCACTGTTGTTGTACTTGCTAGACCTTGGACTTGGCAACTTTCTCATCTTCACCTTTATTTTAGAAGGCCAACTGAAACAGAGAAAGAACTCAATTTCTCTCTGGTCACTACCTTTGTGAACATGTTTGCAGGATTTTGGCTAGTATGTATCTTTTCCAGCTTCAACAGTTCATCTTCCAGAACAGAGCATATGAAATGGTACTTGAGCTGTATATGTTTAGTCCTGGAATGGAATGCTAAGTTCTTTGCAAGATGAATGGCACTCTGGCTATCCCTATACAATCTACTATCCTTCTGCTTCTTACCCACTTCCTCCATAAACCTCTGCAACCAAATCATTTCTTTACTAGCCTCTGTAACAACAACATACTCTGCTTCCGTTGTTGAAAGTGCAACAACCTTTTGCAATCTCGAAATCCAACTTACTGTTGTTCCACCTACAGTAAACACATACCCTGTGGTTCTCCTCCTGTTATCCTTATCACCTGCCATATCTGCATCAACATATCCATACAGAACAATGTTTGAACCTCCAAACATAATGCCTGAGTGGTAGTACCTCTCATATACCTGAGAATCCACTGTACTACCTTCCAATGTTCTTTACCTGGATTGTTCATATATCTGCTCACAACTCCCATTGCTTGTGCAATATCTGGTCTTGTGCACACCACGGCATACATCAAGCTGCCAATTGTTGATTGATAGGGAATCTTGGACATGTAATCTGTCTCTTCCTGTGTCTTGGGACATTTCCTTACTTAGACTGAAATGGCTGGCCAAAGGTGTACTAACTGGTTTTGCATTCTACATTCTGAACCTCTCCAAAACCTTTTGTATGTACTCACTCTGAGACAATGTCGATTTGCGATTTTTCCTGTCTCTTGTTATTCTCATACCAAGGATTTGCTTTGCAGCACCCAAATGCTTCATCGCAAATGAATTAGCTAGCTTCCTTTTGAGCACATTTATATCCTGCATGTTAGACCCTGCAACAAGCATGTCATCCACATACAATAACAATATAATATATCTTTCATTATCTAGCTTCTTGAAATAAACACAGTGGTCAGAATGACATCTACTATAACCTTGTTTTGTCATAAACCTGTCAAATTTTGAATACCACTGCCTTGGAGCTTGCTTCAAGCCATACAAGCTCGTTTTCAACCTGCATATCAAGTTTTCCTCACCTTTGACCTTATACCCTTGTGGCTGCTGCATATATATCTCTTCCTCCAAATCCCCATGGAGAAAGTTTTTTTTTACATCTAACTGTTCAAGATGCAAATCTTCTACAGCCACTAGACTTAAGATAGTCCTAATTGAAGTCATCTTAGTAGCAGGAGAAAATATTTCATCAAAATCTATACCTTTCTTCTGTGCTAACCCCTTTACAACAAGTCTCACCTTGTACCTCTTCTTGCCTCCTTCTTCTTCCTTCAACCTATAAATCCATTTGTTCTACAATTCTCTTTTACCAGTAGGAAACTGAACCAAATCCCAAGTCTGGTTTCCTACAAATGAGTCCATCTCCTCATTCATGCCTTGCTCCCACTTCTTTCTATTTTCCACCTGCATTGCTTCTTTATAACATTCTGGTTCACCGGCATCAGTCATCAATAAATAATACATTGAAGGAGAGTATCGTTCAGCGAGTCTACTTAACCTGTTAGATCTTCTTGCAGTTGCAGGAGTTTCAGGTACTTGATGTTGTTCTTGATTTTCTGGCACCTTTGGAACTTCATTTTCTGTAATTCCATCAAGTACTATGTACTATGTGTTTTCCTTTTCCTATTTCTTTCCCTACAACTGATCTTTATACATGACCTTTTCATTCAATATCACATCTCTACTCCTAATGATTTTGTTATTTTCATAATCCTATAAGCGATAACCAAAATTATCAACCCCATATCTAATAAAGGTACATTTCTTGGATTTAGATTCAATCTTTGTTCTATTATCTTTATTAATATGGACAAATGCTTCACAACCAAACGTTCTCAGAAATGAGTAGTTTACCTTTTTAATTGTCCATGCCTCCTCTTGAATTCCACCATCCAAAGCACTTGAAGGCCCTCTGTTTATTAAATAAATAGAAGTGTTTACAACATCTTCCCAAAACTGTAGGGGCAACCCTACATGCAATCTCATACACCTTACACTCTCCATAATCATTCTATTCATCCTTTCAAACACACCATTTTCTTGTGGTGTTCCTGGGACTATCTTCTCTCTATGAATCCCATGGTTTGAACAGTAACTATCAAACTCCTTGCTGCAGTACTCACCTCCATTATTAGATCCGAGACACTTCAACCTTTTTCTTGTCTCATTCTCATCCAAAGCTTTCTACTTCTTAAAAGTAGCAAACACATCAGATTTCTATCTAATGCAATAAACCAAGTTTTCCTAGTTGCATCATCAATAAATATAACAAAATAATGAGATCAATCAAGAGATTGTACCTGATCTGGTCCCCATACCTCTGTATGCACAAAATCTAACTTTTCATTCTTCTTTTTTTTCCCAACCCTGAGAAATCTGACTCTCTTATGTTTTCCATAAACACATTTCTCATAGAATTCCAAACTTACCTGCTTCAAATCTGGCAGCAACTTCCTTGAGTGGAGAATCTGCATCCCCTTCTCACTCATGTGGCCAAGCCTATGATGCCACAATGCTGTATCTGTTCCTGTGGAAGCTAAAGAGATAGAATGGTCAGTATTATGAGGACATAAATACAATGTACCTACCCTGTCTCATTTTTCTATCACCATTGATCCTTTAGTGATATTCCACCACTTTTCTCCAAATGTAGATAGATAGCCGCCATCTCCCAACTGCCCTGTTGAGATTAGATTTCTTTTCATAGCAGGAATATGCCTTACATCTTTCAACATGCAATCAGTTCCATTCTTAACTTTTATCCATACCTTACCCATTCCAAAAATTTTACATGGCTCATCATCACCCAATAAAACATGTCCAAAATCGCCTGGAACATAATCATGAAAGTACCCTATGGGGTGTATCATGACATGAAGCCCCTGAATCTACTACCCAATAATCACTAGTATTATATAATGTAAGAATCAAAGCATCTTGTAACACATCACCTGCTACATTTGCTTCCTAGATAGTTCCCTGCTGTGCATCTCCTTTCTTCTTTAGAGATTTGCAATCTTTCTTCAGATGCCCTTTCTTTCAACAGTTCCAACACTCTATTTTTCCTATTCTGGACTTGGATCTACCCGTTTTGGACTTGCCACGATTACCTTGGCTCTTTCCTCTCTCCTTTTTTCTTCCCCTGCTCTCCATGGTCAATGCATTTCCTGATGTCTCACCTATGCTTTTTCTTTGCATTTCCTCGCTAAGAATAACACCAATAACAACATAAAATTTCAAGGTGTTTGAACCAGAGACAGAGTTACTTACAGCCATGACCAAGCTATTTTAGCTTTCTAGAAATGAACAAAAGATTATAAGAACCCTAAACTCATCATCAAAGTTCACACTTACATAACTTAGTTGATTTGTAACCATATTAAACTCATTTAAATGATCAGTAACAGATCCAACTTTAGACATCTTCATATTAAATAAACGCTTCATTAGAAATACCTTGTTGGAGGCCGAGGGTTTTTCATACAGCTTACCCAGTGCACTCATCAAACCCTCAGTTGTCGTTTCTTTTGAGATATTGAAAGCCACCGACGAAGCCAGGCTCAACCGTATTGTTCCCAAATCCTTTCTATCAAGAACCTCCCATTCTTCGTCCTTCATTGCCATCGACTGATTTGCTCTTCCTCCCAACGATAGGAATAGATCCTTCTGGTACAGATAGTCCTCCATTTGTATCATCCATAACTGGAAGTTTTGGCCGTTAAACTTCTCGACCTTAAACTTTCCTTCTTCTGGCATTTCTCCCACTCAAACTAGAAACCCTAGCTTCCTGCGGGTTTATCTGCCAAATAGACCTTTGTCTCTAATACCAATTGTTATAAAAACAGGATCGCAGAGCAATAACAATAAACAAAAATGCAAATATAATCACACATACACATTACAAGAGAGACACAGATATATCGTGGTTCACCCAACTTGGGCTACGTGCACACTGAAGTTTCCAGTCCTTATTATTATACTGTCCAGCAAAGTTAAGGGATACAACCTGCAGCACAGCCACTGCACTTCCTCTTCACTATCTCATAGTCTCTCTTCTTGATCTCACAGATCTTTACAATGCATAATACCAAATACATCAACCGTAGCCATGTTACAATGTCTTTATTTTATAAGGGGAATACAATGGGAAAATACTATGGTTTCCCAAAACCATGGGCCTGAAAACTTTTGGCGAAAACAACCCCAAGGTTGGGGAATGAGTGTACAGTCCTCCGGGGTGCATGGCTGAGACAATATCATCCATGAGATTCGAATATCTGGCTCCACAACCAACATCCATATGGGACTAGCATACATTACGTGAGACTCCCATAGGATTCATACAATTACACCTCATTTGCAAGTCAATTGGATGGCTGCACCCTCATTGATGTGCAAAATATCTAATTCTTTTCACATTATTTCATTTCAAAACCCATGATTTTTCCTATATTATTTGTTGAATTTTTCCCCATAAACTCAATCCATTTTCCTTTATATTTATTTAATGGCCAAGGAAGTACATGGGTGGTACACATGTTTACATCTTCATGGGTGCAATATGATTATGCAGGTTAGCTGACATACATAATCCTCCCATGCTTGTTTTTCATGCCATCCCCATGAACATTCTCAGGCTAAGAATCCCAACATTATGCCTTCCTTTTTTATGAAGGTTTGGAGTCCTAACAAACCCTTTACCATCTGCATGGAAGATAAATTTACTCCACTCAATTAAATTTCTAGGATCTAATGTTTATGAACTTATTAAATTCTTGGGAAAATATATTAAAAAAACTCTACCTTTTCCTTTTGAATTCCCTTGACAACTGGATGATGAGAAAATTTATGATGGTTGAAAAAAATTGGTATGAGGTGCACAATCAAACATTTTGTGAGCTGCATAGGTTTGTAACCTCCTAACACGCCACACACAATCTTCTAGAGAAACCTACCAACTACCTCATTGTGAAGAAAATAGTGTATGTCATGAAGCCATGGACGATCCAATATGAGAGATCATTGTAGCTATAAGTTAATTAGTTTTCATTTGTTCCATGCAATTTTATCGCACCATTAATTTGTAGATGCTCTTATATATATGGAATTCATAGGGGCTTAGAAGGATTATTTTGTAGGTTTCTCATTAACAACCTCTAAATCACCACCATGCTCCAACTTGGATTTAACATGAGTTATATGACCCTTCCATCGTACACCTATTCCATCCTATTATGAACCTACCTCTAGATTCATGTTTATAGTAGTGAAGGGTGCTCATATGAATAAATAGTGGTTGTTTATGATTCGAATGTAACAAGACCAAAGTTTTCCCATATATATAATACAAGTCTCATTAACCTATAAATGGTGAGTCTCTTCCTAATCCATAGTTAATAATAAAACAAATTTCACCATCTTTCTTGGATTCTTCTTGCAACTGAAGTTATATGAGTAGATCTGATTCACGGAGGTCAAGTTCAAACATAGAAAAAAATTCTTGTGTCTAATATATTATTTATCCTTATTAAACATCTTATTAGTCCCTGTCGTCCTACCAAGCAGCAGGGACAATAGAAATTGTTGTGTACGATTGTATTAGTCCCTACACAATTTCCAAAAAGTTTTATCTTAAGTTTTTAGAGTGATATTCCTTTTTGTCCAATAAAGTCCCTATCGGTCTACCAGCAGCAGGGACTATAGAAATCGCTTTGTGCAATTGTATTAGTTCCTACACAATTTCCAAAAAGTTTTATCCTAGGTTTTTAGAGTGATATTCCTTTTTGGCCAATGAGCAATTTAAGAGCCTTATTTGGCCTCTTCTCGAGGCATAGGATAATTTTCTTACATGGTGGAAAGTTGAATCTTTTCACTATGCTTAACGTGTTGTGTCGACTTCCATAATAATTAATTGACAACCCTCTGTCTTTATTGTGTTCTTACAGATGGAAATCTATGCACATGCAGCCTATTCTCCTAGTAATAATTAATTGACAACCCTCTGTCTTTACTGTGTTCTTACAAACGGAAACATATATACATGCAGCATGTTCTCCTCGAATTTGATGCTAAGGGTTTTACAGTTTCCCTGAGCTTGTGTCCTAGTATGCTCTTAATTATTTATCAGATAGGAGAGTGTGTCAGTAGAGACTTATTTGACATATAAGCTGAGAAGCCCCAAAACTAACCCTCAACATTCTAGAAAGCTCATATTTTGGATTTTACTAATACATCTAAGATTGTGTAATGTCCCTAAAATAGTACAAATTTAAAAATTTGCAAATACCAATGAGAAAGTCTAAACGAGTAATAAAATCAGAATGTATTAATGTTGGAAAGTTACGTGAGTCTTTGTATGTTAGATGTTTCCACTTATCGTTGTACCACTCTAATGTTTTCCATAATGATTTGGTTGAAATCTTAAATGTATGCTGGTAATGATCTTTAAAGTTTAAATGTTTTTATCTTATACTAAGGTCTGATGGAGACTAACAAATATCTTGAAATACAGTCAACCTGTTATACTCGCGGGGTGGTGGATTGGGTAAGGAAAGGGTGTTTTCCCATGCCAGGTTTACTTAGAAAAATTTGTGTTTCTAAAGCATGTCTGAACTTTCCATTTGCAGGTGTGAAGATCCAAGACCCAAACCTAAAGCACCTAGACTGTCCTAAGTGCTAAAGACCTTGGTATAGAAGGACAAAGGGCCTAGAGACTAAATTAATGAGACATGAAAGGGTCAAGACATAACAAAAAATTCAAGCTTTGGGATTTAACACTTTATACTGTCCTAACTATAGAGTATGGGTAAAATCTCGCATTGGTGGAGGCTAGCTGCAATACAATAAATGGTAGTTCAGAAAAATCACGTGGCTACAATGGCCGGCTAGGGGAAGTTCGAGCATTGAATGCTTTAGGGTTTAGCATTTTAGTTGATACTTCAGTTTTTGGGGTGCCCTGACCTGAGCTACGCTCATGGTCAGTGCCAATGGAAACGATAAAAGGTGAAGGAGATGGGGAATCTTCTTCGTGGTTTACTAACAGGTAGCTAAATGATACCCTCACAGCCTTTCCCATTTGCAAGAAATGATGTTTTAAATGATAAACCCTAGTTCTAAATCATGTGGCTTCCTTCATTTTCTTATGGCAGGTTCAAAACATAAGGCACTCCCTCTACTCGGGTGCTTATGGTAACAGTAGATCTAGAATTAGCGTGGGCTGCTAAGCCTGATTCCTGCAAGCATTCTATCCTTCCTGCCTCATATTTGATTTGCAGGCTTGGTGTTTTATTTTAAGAGCGTTGTTGAAGTCGTGATGTGCCCTGTGGCTCAGTCTCGTGGTTGTGAGTGGGTTGTTTCCTTTACCCTGGTGTTTTGTAGAAATGGGTACTATTTATGAAAGCTCACCCTAGTCTTCGTGGGGTTTTGATGCTCTCATGTAAGCATAGTAATGGACGAAGAAAACCTTAGAGTCTTTGCGTTTTTTAGAGTGATGTATGGTTCTGTAAATTTCCATTTTGTTTTTAGAAATGAACTGGCAGCGTTTTACTCCTTTGGATTTTGTTTGTATAATGCCAGAAGAAAAGTCCTGGGCTGAAAATGCCTAATTTAAATTTCAAATGTACATGTGTACTCTAAGTTTCCTTTTGGTTTTGCTGTACCGTTACTAAATTAATGGGGAATGGAACTATATTTTGTTAATGTCAGGGCTTTGTATTTAAAAGTGTTTCCCTTTGTTGGGGTTTGTAGTTAAAACAATTACTGTTCTGGTTGAGATGCCTCTCGTAACTTCAATATGAATGCTCTACGTTTTCTTTTGTTGTACCAAGGCTAAATCAAATGAGGAAAATGTGACACTACTGAATCTATGTGAACGTGAATGTTTTCTCTATAATGACTAAGGCTTTTAGAAATAGAGGAATGAGGTTAGGAATGCATGAGATGTTGGTTGTAGTTTGTGTTTTCGCCTGGTAGGACTCTGTTGGGTAGACTGAAATAAAATATGAAGCCCTAATAGGGGCTACGATTCCTAACTGGTGGTATTTTCAATTCTGGAAAGAGCTATTGCGTTCTTTTTGTTTGACCAAGTAGGAAAATAATGAAACACTTTTAAAAGTAAAATGCCTCCTCCTTTGTTTGCGATTTGCATTTACTTGTATGTCTGCACATTAAGTCAGAAACCCTATGTTTTAATTGATGATAGTGGGATTTGATATTTGAACATGTATGTTTCCAAACTCTATTGTGTTGGTTTCCAAGGAAGGATGAATCGTCTGGTTATTTCTCTGTGGTTTAGTCTTTTGAAGTTTGACCTGCGTCATGTTTAACTCTAAGATATTTACGTTGATCTAGTAGGCCCTAAATTTTGGAAGCAACTGAGTTTGAAAAGAGTTGTATCAGCAACAAAAAAATAACCCTAGTTAGGAAATAAATTCAAAATTTCATTAAGCTCACTTGGAAATAAAAGCGAAATTAAAATAATTGGGATCTCAAGAATTTGAAAAGAGTTTAGAAGAATTTACAAGAGTTAAAAGAATTAATCCTAGTTTCAGTGCAGAATTTAAATGATAGGTACAACACTCAAGTTTTCTAGAAGAAATATGATATCAATAACATCTATTGAGGTTTAAGAGATCTAGTACTTTAATTTGATTAGGGTTAATTTCTAGCACAGGCTAGCAAAGCTAGCCCTGCTAGAGTTTCGAATGTTTAGGGCGGAATACTTTAAAATACTTTTTAGAATTAATAATTGAATACATAAGTAGTACATATAAATCCAACTTTAAATTCCAAATATTTATCTAAACAGAAATGGAAAAATCATGGTTCATACCTGGTTCTTGCAACTGGATCCTGCTTTGCTGAACCTACACACTCGAACACTAATTAAGGAAAATCACTGTATGAAATTAGCTGACCTGTAGGATTAATTTTAAATGAATAAATTTGGGACTACCATGTTCCTCCCAACCATGACCCTTAGACCATTCCTGGTCCTATATGGATCCCCCCGAGCTAGTTCCAACATGCAAAGAGAAGTAGAGGCCCTAAGGTAGATTGTTGATCATATCTGTAAAACTATGGTAGGCCGCTACAATTCTGCTGGGTAATTCTCTTCTATTAGCAAGAGAATGATAAGAGGAAAAGATCCCCTTCTTTTGGTATCTACCCTCCTTTTATATAGGTGAGTCTTGGTTTGCAATATAGGTGCTTAAATAATATATATATATATATATATATATATATATATATATATATATATATATATATATTTTAAATTTAATTTAAATTTCAATATCTTTGAAAGATATTAGGCTGGATATTTACTCCTAGTTTATCCAGGACCTTTATTTGTTTTAATTGGATGTAACTTTAAGTTAACTCTTAATGATAATAATAATAATAATTATATTATTACCTTTACAATTAATAGCACTATTAAAAATATTAATAGTATAACAACGTGAGAACTATCTATGCATAACCTTTATGCATTATATATATATATATATATATATATATATATATAAGAGAGAGATCTTTGTTTGTTTAAGAAAATGATAACAATATTATTAGTAGTATTATTAATAATAATATCAACTTGAGAGATATCTTAGGCATAGCCTTTATGTATGTTATTTTCATAAGAATAATTAAATATTAAGTGAAAGGTCCAACTCTTTGGTCGGGGCTCTTGGTAAGATTGGATAGGTTGATTGGTTAAGCACCTCTAATTCTCTCTCTTGCATGTTGGATTCCCTCGTTTAACATGGTAGTTGCCGCAGTACTTGATGATAGATAGAAAATGATTCATTTAACCAAATTAAATAAATGTGATGAAATAGAAGTGCTATTCAGATTCTCCTTGAATCAACACTTCTAAGATCTAGTAACCCCGAGTGCTCTTTAGAGCTTTCAACTCAACACACTCACATGGGCGTTACACTAGTGCAATTCCAAAGCCTCTTGCTCAACACTAGTACTAGAATGTGGTTGTGAAGCACACCTAGAATATATAAATGGCCTCGGATCCGGTATTTATTATCCATCTTCGAGTGCTCCAGGGATTATGCCCAACACTCTATGTACATCGGGGCTTATGCCCAGTATATAATAAAAATACTCTATGTGCATCGGGGATTACACCCAACACATAGGTCATCCATGTGCTCCAGAGCTTACGCTCAACACATCGTAAGGGTCAGTCATGCATAATAAGACTCTACACAGTATAATCAAAGAACATCTCAGTATTTTAGGGTTTATACCCATATCTCATGATAATCACCAACCAAGTACATCGGGGTTTCCATGCTCAATACATAACAATAAATCTGCATCAGTTAGGGTGCTTGCCCAAATATAAGTATATCATAAATAAATCATATTCATCAGGGCTTATGCCCAATATATAACATAAACATAATCAATCAAAATTCGGGATATTACATCCCTCCCCGCTTAGAACAACACTGTCCCGGTGTTCTAGGGACACACAACTTGCATATCATTCACTTCAGAATCAGAAATAAATTTCTGTTGCACATAAATGTAGATGGGTTCACTTCAAAAATCAGTTTAGAATGTAAGTAATAACTTTTCTTTGCACACAACTTGCATATGGTTCACTTCAGAATCTGAAATAACTTTCTGTTGCACATAATTGCATATGGTTCACTTCAGAAATTAGTTTAGAATGTAAGTAATAACTTTTCTTGCCACCTACTTCCGTTTGGTCAATTTGGAAATCAGAAATAACTTTATGTTGCACATAATTGCATATGGTTCACTTCAGAAATTAGTTTAGAATGTAAGTAATAACTTTTCTTTGCACCTACTTGCATATGGTTCACTTCAGAAATCAGAAATAACTTTATGTCGCACATAATTGCATATGGTTCACTTCATAAATTAGTTTAGAATATAAGTGATAACATTTCAATTTCTGGGTACAACACTTCTTTTCCAAGTACCCTTAGTTATTCTCTACGTGTTTTTCCTTGAAAAAGGAAAACAAATTAATGTCCATAATGTGAACTGCATATGAAATTAATATAAGCATAATCTAAGCGTAAAAACAAAAATGCGTACATATATATAATCCTGATCATAAATAATTCTGGTGTGTTTAGAGTATACTAGCTTCATAATTCAAATAGGATTTGTTAAACTCGGTGTTTCCTAAGCATAACTTTACATAAGTTTCTTATCTTTATTACCAAAAGTAGGGTAGTTACAAGGTCCGTTTATTAGCCCATCCCGTAGTTTTGTCAAAATGTTTGCAACTGCGAAGTAAGCATGTCATGAATCAAATCATAATTTGAAAACTCGTAGTTGTAATATTACTAACATATACTTATGTAGGTAGTTCAGCCTGGGAGCATAAGATACTACTATGGAATTTTATCTCAGACCTATTCCAATGGTCATGATGAATACCTTTACAAGGATCTGGGTTTATATGAAATGGTGCAGTCCAAGACTGTTTATGTGTTTGGAGGTTCCTTCCTGACCCAACCTCAGGTCCTATTAATCTTTTTCCATATTTGGTTTTAACACCCTAGGTTTATTTTAAACATGCTAAGCATCTTTCTAAACCAAACATGGTACTCCTAGTATCTTGTAACAGGCATGCGTCAGTTATTTCAACAAGATTTAAATTTCTTAACTTGAGTTTTATGCAGATGTTTATTAATTTCACCTAACATTTCTCATAATAGGATTTTGTTTCCTTCTCTCAAATAGATTGTTTTATTCGTGCAGTTTGACTATTATTAGTCTAGTTGTAAATTAATCATCCTGCTAATAGTTATACCATTATTACCCCGTGTAATACTCTTGGTTTCATAAGGGTTTGGTGGCGTCTTTTGCACTCAAATGCGCCCTTTAGTTAGAATTTTATTCGCACATGGTATTATATGATAGCCTCTTGTTCATCATACATTTATTAAGTTCATGTTTTGCTTATTTATAAAGATATTGTTTTCCCACAAATCACTCTCCCGCATTATTGCATTTACCTCTTTTCCTACAAGTATAGTCCGAACCAGATCCGGGCATTTCTTCATCCTGTCAACAAATTAAGCATAGGTTATACCTTGCTAAACTTTGTATTTTACACTCTTAGTACTGTTATTGGTAAATTAAACAATTTTCCCGAGAATTCTTTTTGTGATTCATCTTGTGACTTCTAGGTGCATAACCGTGCCATGCATAATTACTTTGTAGTTTTAATATGAAACTCTAATGTCTTTCATTGGTCATGTTTGTATGTGTTTAGTACTCTTAATATATGATGTAGCTATCCATAGTATATGGAAATCACATAATAATCATGCCTACTGCTTCAGGATTTCTATGACCCAATACCAACATTTAACTACTCCTATCGAGTTTCCGTGACTCCTCTCCGGTTTCTATATTTTTGTTTATGTGTCACTGGTGTTGTAATATATAAATATTTCTAGTTCATGCTTCCGAATCTAGGTATCTGAAGGGTTTAATTCTCCTATGATTCTTTATAATATAGGCTAAAAGCATAACCTAACTTGCTACTCATGTAAGGGGGTAATTATTTCTATTTTTACTAAAATATTGTATACCTTGCCTAAGCACGTACTTCTTAACAACTTGTTTATCTCGAAATTTATTTTATGCTTCTTTGTATTTTATGAGTATGATGCAACTCATGTCATTGCCCCTATCTAAATTTGCTAAGTTTCTAACTTCCTATCTAGAAGATAATTTATAGGTTTATGCATGCATGTCTTCACGATCAAACCGGAGGTGAACATGTTCGTCTTTATCCTTTGATTTATCTGGCTAAAGGATTTAAATCCTATTTATCTTTTTAATTGGGACCCAAAACATCTCTCCTGGTGCATAGGCCTTTTAAACATTTCTCCTCCTAGGTAGTATTTCTTACTTGCTGGACTATATAAAAGCATTATCTAAATGTCATACAAACATAGTTTATTTTTGACATAAATACATTATGCAGGTCAATAAGATAACGAAAACTTTGGCCCATCAGTAAAACAACAATTTTGTCAGTTTTTGTAAAAGAATTCACACATGTATTGTTTGAAGGAATTCCTGTAGCGGCTGCATTTTTGCATTCAAAATATTGTTGTATTGGTATCTGAAACATTTCACCAAATTGTGAGAACATAATTTTGTTAGTCTATATGGATATCTATGAAAATAAAGTCATAAGTAAATTCAGAAATAAATGTATCTGCAGTGGATGTTTTTTCTATAATGAGCCCAATAGGTCTCTTAGTGTTGTAACTCGGCTCTGATACCACTTGTCATGTCCACTTGTCATGTCCCTAAAACAGTAAAAATTTAAAAATTTCAAATACCAATGAGAAAGTCTAAATGAGTAATAAAATCAGAATGTTTTAATGTCGGAAAGTTACACCAGTCTTTGTATGTTAGATGTTTCCACTTATCTCTGTACCACTCTAATGTTTTCCATAATGATTTGGTTGAAATCTTAAATGTATGCTGGTAATGATCTTTAAAGTTTAAATGTTTTTATCGTATACTCAGGTCTGATGGAGAGTAACAAATATCTTGAAATACATTCAACCTGTTATACTTGCGGGGTGGTGGATTGGTTAAGGAAAGGGTGTTTTCCCATGTCGGGTTTACTTAGCAAAATATATGTTGCTAAAGCATGTATGAACATTCCACTTGCAGGTGTGAAGAACCAAGACACAAACCTAAAGCACCTAGACTCTACTAAGTGCTAAAGACCTTGGTCTAGAAGGAAAAAGGGCCTAGAGACTAAATTAATGAGACATGAAAGGGTCAAGACTTAACAAAAAATTCGAGCTTTGGGGTTTATCACTTTATACTACCCTAACTATAGAGTATGGGTAAAAACTCGCATTGGTGGAGGCTAGCTGTAATACAATAAATGCTGGTTCGGAGAAATCACGTGGCTACAACAGCCTAGGGGAAGGTCTAGTGTTGAATGCTTCAGGGTTTAGCGTTTTAGTTCATACTTCAGTTTTTGGGGAGCCCTGACCTGAGCTACGCTCATGGTCAGTTCCAATGGAAATGATAAAAGGAGAAGGAGATGGGGAAGCTTCTGCATGGTTTACTAACATGTAACTAAACGATAGCCTCACAGCCTTTCCCGTTTGGAAGAAATGATGTTTTAAATGATAAACCCTGGTTCTAAATCATGTGGATTCCTTCGTGTCCTTATGGCAGATTCGAAACATAAGGCACTCCCTCTACTTGGGTGTTTATGGTAACAGTAGAACTGGAATTAGCGTGAGCTGGTAAGACCGGTTCCTACAAGCATTCTATCCTTCCTGCCTCTTATTTGGTTTGCAGGCTTGGTGTTTTATTTTAAGAGTGTTGTTGAAGTCGTGATGTACCCTGTGGCTCAGTCCTGCGGTCGTGATTGGGTACTATTTATGAAAGCTCGCCTCGGTCTTCGTGGGGTTTTGATGCTATGATGTAAGCGTAGTAATGGACAAAGACAACCTCAGAGTCTCTGCATTTTTTGGAGTGTTGTATGGTTCTGTAAATTTCCATTTTGTTTTTAGAAATGAACTAGCAGCATTTTACTCCTTTGGAGTTTGTTCGTATAATGCCAGAAGAAAAGTCTTGGACTGAAACGCCTCATTTAAATTTCAAATGTATTTGTATACTCTGCGTTTCCTTTTGGTTTTCCTGTACGGTTACTAAATGAATGGGGAATGGAACTGTATTTTGTTAATGTCAGGGCTATGTGTTTAAAAGTGTTGCACTTTGTTGGGGTTTGTAGTTAAAACAATTACTTTTTTGGTTGAGATGCCTCGCTTAACTTCAATATGAATGCTCTAAGTTTTCTTTTGTTGCACCAAGGATAAATCAAATGAGGAAAATGTGACTCTCTTGAATCTGTGCGAACGTGAATGTTTTCTTTGTAATGACTAAGGGTTTTGGAAATAGAGGAATCAGTTTAGGAATGCATGGGATATTGGCTGTAGTTTGTGTTTTCTCCTCGTAGGAATCTGTTGGGTAGACTGAAATAAAATGTGAAGCCCTAATAGGGACTACGATTCGTAACTAGTGGTCTTTGCAATTCTGGAAATAGCTATTCAATATTTTTTTTTTGGCCAGGTATGAAAACAATGAAACGCTTTTAAAAGTAAAATGCCTCCTTTGTCTACGATTTTCATTTACTTGTATGTCTACACATTAAGTCAGAAACCCTATGTTTTAATTGATGATAGTGGGATTTGATATTTGAAGATGTATGTTGGCAAACTCTACTATGCTGGTTTCCAAGGAAGGATGAACGATTATTTCTATGTGGTTTAGTCTTTTGAAGTTTGACCTGCATCATGTTTAACTCTACTTTATTTTCGTTGATCTAGTAGGCCCTAAATTTTGGAAGTAACTGAGTTTGAAAAGAGTTGTATGAGCAAAGGAAAAATAACCCTAGTTAGGAAATAAATTCAAAATTTCAGTAAGCTGACTTGGAAATAAAAGCGAAATTGAAATAATTGGGGTCTCAAGAATTTTAAAAGAGTTTAGAAGAATTTACAAGAGTTAAAAGAATTAGTCCTAGTTTCAGTACAGAATTTAAATGATAGGTACAACACTCAGGTTTTCTAGAAGAAATATGATATCAATAAAATCTATCGAGGTTCAAGAGATCTAGTACTTTAATTTGAATAGGGTTCATTTCTAGCATTTGCTAGCCCTGCTAGACCTTTGAATTTTTAGGGCAGAATGCTTTAAAATACTTTTCATAATTAATAATTGAATACATAATTAGTACATATAAATCCAACTTTAAATTCCCAAATCTTTATTTAAACATAAATGGAAAAATCATGGTTCATACTTGGTTCTTGCAACTGGATCCTATTTTGTTGAACCTGCATACTCAAACTCTAATTAAAAAAAAACCATTGTATGAAATTAGCTGACCTGTAGGATGAATTTTAACTCGATAACTTTGGGACTACCATTTTCCTCCCAACCATGACCCTTAGACCATTCCTGGTCTTATCTGGATCCCCCGAACTGGTTCCAACATGTAAAGAGAAGTAGAGGTCCTAAGGTAGCTTGCTGATCTGATCTGTAAAACTATGGTAGGCTGCTACAATTGTCCTAAGTAATTCTCTTGTGTTAGCAAGAGAATGATAATGGGAAAAGATCCCCTTCTTTTGGGATCTGCCCTCCTTTTATATAGGTGAGTCTTGGTTTGGAATATAGTTGTTAAAATATTAATATTTACTCCTAGTTTATCTAGACCTTTATTTGTTTTACTTGGATGTAACTTTAAGCTAACTCTTAATGATAATAATAATAATAATTATATTATTACTTTTACAATTAATAACATTATTAAAAATATTAATAGTATAACAACGTGAGAACTATCTATGCATAACCTTTATGCATTATATATATAAGAGATCTTTGTTTGTTTAAGAAAATGATAACAATATTATTATTAGTATTCTTATCATGAGATATGGGTATAAACCCTAAAATATAAGTATATCATAATAAATCATATTAATATAACTATATACCCAAATATAAGTATATCATAAATAAATCATGGCATTGGGGCTTACACCCAATATATAGCATAAACATAATCAGTCGAAATTCGAAATATTACATACTGATCAGTTTAACTAGGTTGAATAAATCTTGAGAAATATATCATTATCCAAAGTAAATGTGAGAGACAGGATTTGTACTATCTTAGGCATGACTATAGAGCTCATCCTGGTGACATATGGAGCTCGACTCCTTCCTTTATACGTTTTCAGAGTGAAATGTTTACCTCCTGCTTTGTTCCACAATGTATAAATGTTAGTGGTCCAAATTCATGGTTTATTCTTCCTGGATAATGACTTTGCTTCCTCGGTTCCCATCACAAGTATAAGTAATGGTTTCTTGCAAGCAGGTTTGTGTAATTGACCTTGGGTTTTGTGACTTTCAGGAATTTGGAAGATCTGTCCGCTTCAGGAAATGGTGCAACTCTTAGAAACATGGGCCTTTCAAGCGAGGGTTGTATCTTCCATAGGAAAGGATATGGGACTTGGCTCATGAGAAAGCAAATAAAGCAGATACTGTCCCTCTACAAACCAACCGTGGGTTGGGTGATGGCATGGCTCTCGAGACTACATCCTGTGAAATGAATTCCTTTGCTCATGTGGAAAAGTTGAACCTGCATATGTTTCAATGGCCTAAAATACATGTCTCGCTGTCATGGAAAGAGGATGGAAAAAAATGTTGACAAAACCTTCTAGGTAATGGAAACGATTTTTTGATCTACTACATTGTTTCATCTACCTTCTCCCATTCTTCCTTGCCAAATGTAGGTTTAGGGGTTGAACAAGAGAAAGAGCTGATGTAAACTATTACGAATGCAGAGAGTGCATTGAAGGAGCACCTTCAGGCCTTCATCTTAGGACAAAATGCTTACTACCAATTTGGTACAGTCTGATTTCTGCTGAGAAATTGTATATCAATATTTTATAAGCAAGCAAGGTTTTGTCTCCACCGAGGCCTGACTACTCTCATTTGGTATGGGATCAATGTGAGATTTTTTCTAACTTTTTTATAGTTTATAATCTGGTCATCTTCAGAGTACATAAGTGTTGTTGTTGATCTTCAATTTCATTTATGGTGCCAGCCTAGATTTAAATTTATCTCACAAATCCAACTTTTTCGACAAATAATACAAGAAATAATTTGCATTGTAAATCTCGGTGATAGAAATAAAACCAAGGTTAAGAAAATACGTTGCCTCTTTGTTTCGTTTCGTGATGTCCTTAGTTGTGGTTGTACTGCTCTAGACTTCTCTTGGCACAAAAATTAAGAAATTTGATGTTCATCTCTATTCATCCTATTCATTCGGTCTGCATGTACGAAACATACAACAATCATGAAACAATCAGGATACCTAAGGCGTCGTGTGTAGTGGGCATTCGTTTTCTAGGCAGCTGATTGGGAAAATGATGAGTAACATTTATACAATTGTAGTTAGCAACTAGCATTTACACTATATGTATACAGGATCATGTGTGCAAGCACACTCTTACACAGTTGAAATGGATTTCGACATTGAATGAATTATCAATCCCATGGTACTATAAACGTGGACTGTAAATACTGTAAAATGTGGGCAGTCATAACCTTTTCATGCGAGAACTTTCCTTGGCAGTTAAAATGGTCATTTTCCTCCACTAAACGTAAAGAAGTCGATCCTAATCTCCAAATTCCAATGGTGATGGCGACTGGCATTGTATCCTACTAATGGCGATGGCCATAAATGACCTCTCGTAAAGACGTTACTTTCCCTTAGTGGTATTGTATCCCGTTAATGGCGATGGCGATGGCGATGGTGTGAATACTCTTCTCTAGAGGTCATTTCCCCGTAATGGTATTGTATCCTACTAATGGCGACGGCGATGTTGTGAATGCTTTCTTCCTAAGGTGGTATTATATTCTTCTAATGGCAATGGCCAGGATGTGAATGCTATCATCCCATGTTTTCTAATGGCGATCATGGCAGATTGATATATGTTAGATACCAAGAAACGCCTATCACTACGATCAATTCACAGAGTGTAGTGTGCATGCTTTCATATTGTGACTTGGCATTCAGATCTTGTCATGCGCCCACAACTATGACGAATGATTACCTCGATAATCGTGAACAGCATGTAAAAATAATAAAATGATTTATTGATTAGAATATGATTTAATATAAATTTGTGCACTAGATAACCTGCACTTCAATTGTGTCCAGAATAAGAATTTGTGCAACAAAAACACAAATAAATCTAGCTTTAGGTTTATGCATAAATATAATATTGGAAATACTCTTCATTTTTCCGCCAATTGTTTTAGTTAATGATCCTTGCATATACCAAAGCTTTGTAATATTGGGCAAATTGCCTTGTTTCAAACCTTATTGGTACTTTTACCACTAGCTGCAATAGAATTGCTTAATACGTGGTTACAAGAGTGAAGTTGTAGGTCACGAGTCATAGTAGAAAGCTTGACCCAAAATCCAAAAACAAATAATTCTTCAAACGGAATAATTTTTTTTAGGTGCAGACAACTTTGACCAAATTTGCCTCTGCGTATGAAAATTAACTATTTTAATTTTGACGAATTTTGACATTGAAAAATTCCTGTGTGCAAATTTTGATTCCTCTAATTTTGACATTGAAAATTTTCTATGTGCAAATTTTAGATTCCAAAGCTTTGTAGATTTTTTCTATTATAAACGGATTTCTAAACATTCACTCTATTTGGATCAGTTCCACTATAATTTTTAATGGTTTTTTAAACAAAGTGTATTTATTTATATAAAAAATGGTCTTGGATTTGTTAAGACAAACAAATGTTCATTTAGCTGTTGGACAATGACAAAGATTAAGAAATATGAGCCATAACTTCAGGTAATTCAAATACTATACTTGCTTATTCTAAACCTAGCGTCTGGGCTGACGTGGAATAATCTCAATTGCTTCCATCTATATAAATCTGCCTAAATTATAAAACCTGCTGTTTTGTTGTGAAAAGTGCATTTTCATAATATGTGTGATTCTGTGAATATGATATTTGAAGTCTGCATTTAACCTTTTAAGATAAATATAATAATTACAATACAGAACGGATTGCCTTATGCTTGTGTTGGAATTTATTTTTTAATAATTTAATTATATATTTATTAATTATTAAGATAAGAAGATAATATTTTTTTAATTAATTTTAAAATTGAAATAATAAATATTATTAGTTAATCAAACTATAAACATATTAAACTATATTTTTATATACATTATTTTTAAACTGTATTTTCATATTTATTATATTATAATTTATTATATTATAAGTTATGTTTCAAATTTAAAATGATCCTTCAAGTTACTTACAATATTCTTATACATGTAAGTTTATATTTTGATATTCTTATATTAGAAATTATTTTTAAACTATATTTTCATATTTAATATAAAGCATATAATATTTTTGAGCATGAAGCACTAAGCTTCAATGTGTTTTTTCCTCATGCCTAGACAAGAACCTTTGAAACTATTGAGTGGATTTGTGGCAATTTGAATGGTTTCCTAAACAATATATTTTCCAAGTCTCGCACTAAATTTTTTTTTTTTTGTAAGTTGCAGAGTAGAAATTTAATTAAGATAAACTGAATATACATCTAGAGCCGAGTGGAGTTTTGCATATTGGGGAGGCCTCATATGGTGAATCCACCATCCCAATTGCTCAAAAATACTGTAATGACTGACATAATACAAAATTAAGACCTCTGGAGTATGGTCTGCCCTAAAAAATGTTGGGACTTTCATAAAAAAAGAAAACCTATTTTGTCTAATAGTACTGAAAAAAAAGAGTATGCAGGAAATAGAAGCATAAGAGCTTATAGTTGCAAAGGTAACCCGGAGCAATGGCCGCCCAGGTTTCATTCTACCGGTGGTTTCTCTGTGTCTTCCTCGGTGATTGGGTAGGCCGCATAAAATTCTTTGAAAATCCCCGGTGGGGGCAGATAAGGAGAACCTCGAGTGTGCATTCCATCTTGGGTGGTGCTAGGTCCCAGAGCCGAGCTTTTGTGCTTCATTCGTGGCGATTTCTTTTTTTCCAACCCATTGTCTGGGGCTGTCTTTGTCGTTTCTTTTTTGCCATCCTGTTTTTCAGGTTCTGAATTGTTGCCAATGGAGAAAACCTCCCAAGTCGAGCTTGCATCTAAAGTTTTGGAGTGTTCTGCTGCTTCCTTCAAGCTTTCCTTGACGTTGTGGACGATGCTGGAACTGGCTTTCGAGCTGACTTCTATTTCTTCTATGAGTGTGCTCATCTTGTTTTTGAGAAACTAGTAATGGTTAATGGCACTTCCATTACTACCAATAGCAAGGAGTGCCGCTACTCTGCGAGCTTCCCACCCGTCTATGAGATTGTGTGTCCTCGCCGAGATACGTTTGGCATATCCATCCATCACAGACCAGTCCATGGCCACCTTCGGCCAATGATTGTTGTTCTTATAGCCACTCCCACTCCCACGATGAGAAATGCCCCTGGTGTGGTTTGTCATGACAGAGGGAATATCTGCAATTGCCTTGCAGTTCACTAGAGCTAAGGGAAGAAAAGCAGTGAAGAGCCAAATTTCTATCATCGTAGCCGCGTCCATATCAACCAGGGGATTTAAGGAGTTGAGGTAATAATGTCCACAGGCTGTCGTCTTCATTGAAACTGCGAATATTGAGTGCAAGTCCCAAAGGCCGAGGGGAGACATCAAACCAGGCACACGCGAAGGAGATCAACATTAACTCCCTCGTCCTCCATCGAAGGAGATCGAGGTTCCAGGTGGCTGCATCGTCCATCATTGATTGTGGCCAGGTGTCTGTCGTCGTTCACGAGAGGAGTATGCTCTTGCATGCCGGATATATCATCTTGTACGGGGGGGTGCAGTGGCAGCATCTCCCTGCACATAGCTGCCGAGAACTGGACGGTGATGTCACCCACATCCAGGGTATATATATTTGTTTAGCAAGTTCATGGCATTTTTTATGAAGATCGATATCATTTATAGTAGCAGCCGTGTTGATGGTGAGTAGGGAACTATATTTTGCTCCTTTGTTTGCCAAAGTGTCAGCCATTGAGTTGGCCTTACGTTTGACATGCTGGAAGGAGATGGTTCTGGTGTTCATCAAGATCTTCTCAATAAAAAAATTGTGTTATATCACAAGTAAATTTGAACCCGTAAGAGCAATATTTCTGCATTTCCTTGGCACACAAAAGCCTGAATTTGCACGTCGAACCAATCTTTCATCTAAGCAACTTGGTAGGGACTTGAAGCTTTGCTTCTATTTCCCTTACTGTTTTTACAACTAGACATGAATACGAAGTATATGGTCTAAAAATACTGAGATTGTCCCTAGATTTAAATAAGGTTCCATCAACACACTATTGGATCCCTATTGATGGGATAAGAAGCCATGATTGGGTCAATAAAATCCCAAATCTCACTACTTTATGTCACCATCATAACATATATGTGATCTTCCATGGAAGCATGAAAATCATTTAAATGCATAAGGTGCAATAATAAAAATGCAACAAATTAATAAATATGAAATAATATATTGAATTGAAATCAAGTGTCCATATTCATAATTGAGCATAATCACATATAAGATGCGTAATCCATGCACCATTCAAGCTACATTCCCTAAACTAACTCAACCTACACGATTTCTCTCATGGATTAGCCAACCTACTCTTGAGAAAACATTCCTAGCCTCTCTTCCAATCATCAATTCGCAGCGGCGCTCTCTTCAACTACCCTGCAATGTACAATGAAGAACCTACCCTTTGTTTCTTAATAGCCACTCAAGGAGATTCATACCCTCTAGTTCTCTTCAATATATTAAAGAAAATTCCAATCCTCTGAATTCTTTTCATGAATAAGCCATAAGAATATAAGTTACCTCTCAAACAAAAATACACATGAATAACTTGTGGGTAAATGATTCCTAACTTTCCAACCTTCTATTCTCCTTTACAAGCTATCAATTTCTTCTATAAAGTCTATATATTCTCCTTTCATGGTATTCATTTTTTTTCATGTTGAAATTTATAGTTATTAGCTACATATGGAGAACACAACATGAGTGTTGGAAAGACGGAACGTGAGAATAGTGAGAATAAATCAACACTCGGAGAGTTGAGGGTATGATTTTTGAATTTCATTTTATAGGAGAGTGAACTATGTTGACATTTCTTAAATGATGATTGCACTCAAACCATGCTAAAATAACTACACAAGGTGGACTTCCTCACAAACACTCCATTTCCACTCAATGATCAAGTTTCTATATGAAAGGATTATGATGGATTCAATTAAGGTATATGGCTGAAAATGGATGACACTATAGGTTGAAATTTAGCATTATAGGATTAATTTTCCCTAAGTACCATATCCTCTTCACATCACATCCCCTCCCATTCTCTCCACAGCTACCTCACACCATTATATATTATATTCCAACATTAATATTTGCATACATTTGGTCCTTGAAATGATTTACAACATTACCTACCTAGCCATCAACAAGTAGGATCCCACTGAGCTCCATAATAGAAATCCGAACAAACATATTTACATAATATTAATAATAATATTTTTTATTAAAAAATGTAATGGACTATTATTATATCACATAAAGTATTAAATGTTATCATTATATACTTGTGTATAGTATAAACTTTGGTAGGTATTTCCACCTAATAATGGCTTGTGAAAAGAAAGTAATGAGAGTGAGTTAAAAAGTGGACAAACTCAACCTTATAGGTAAAGTTCTACATTGATCTACCCATTTTCTTTAAATTTCACTGATTTAGGTCAATGTACCAAGAGGAACTAGATACTCTACAATCGAGTATGGGGGACCATTATGGGGGTGATGTTGTCACAATAAAGTATGGGGGACCACTATGGGGGTGATGTTGTCACAGTAAGGTAATTACATTACCAAAAATAAAAAGTAAATAAAATAATTCATGTGGGTTCATAAAATACAAAATTATGAAATGTAATTAAAAAAATCCATGTTGACCTATAAAATAAAAAAATTAAAACTTAAACCCAACCTATCAAGCAAGAGAGGGATCAAATTTCTTGAGTTTAAAAAAAAAATACACCTCAAAAAATTGGATCCCTCTAAGTGCTTATAGAACGAAGTTTAAGATAAATCTAGGGTTATCTTAAAACGGACCAAACCGCATGGGTAATGTTCTATAGTCAAAATTCCTATGGATTCTCTAATTATTATATCACATTAATTCATGAAAAAAACCTAAAAAGTTTTGAATGACATTTGTTTATTTATAAAAATATGTAAATAAAATAAAAATTTTAATTAGTGGAGTGATGTTAGTGTTGTGATTCAAGTGAAAAAAACATTGACCAATCAAATTTATATTAAATGCTTAAATACGCTTAAGAATGAGGTTACCAATTACCATTAAAATAACTATATTCCTTTGTCTTCAACATGAAATTAGGTAACCATGGTCTCTTATGAACAAGTATACACATTATTGCGCCTAAGCGGGCATTCTATAGCCTATTAGCGGGAGCCTAGTAGGGGAATCCTAGTAATGGGAGATGTGTAACTCCTTCGGTGCTCATCCTATAAATGATAAGTGCCTTTTATAAAAAATAATAATATATTATAAAAAAATAACATGTGGGCTCATATCAATATATATAAAACTACATAAATGAGATAAATTAAAATCACAAACATTGCATTACACACTTAGTGAGCATTTCTCATCCTAAAAATGATAAGTGCCTTTTATGATAAAAAAAAAATATTATAAAAAAATAACATGTCGGCTCATATCAATATATATATAACTACATATAAAATGACATAAATTAAAATCATAAGCATTGCATTACACACTTAGTGAGCATTTCTAGATCTTCATCTTTTCAACAAGCTTTTATCAATTTCAAGTTTGTGCCTTAGTCTTAAGATCTTCACGTGTGTGCCTTTGTCTTAGGATCTGTGTAAAGCTTTGGGTAAAACTGAAGCAGGAAATAGGCGTGTTTGAACTGGTCTAATGGGCGTTCTTCCGGATGATATTGTTCGCAAGTGCTTGCTGGGGGTGCCCTACAAATCGCACGATAACCTGAAAGCTATGTGCAGAGACTGGGAGGCTATGGTGAGTAACCCTAACTTCTATGCCAACAGAAAGATATCTGGGACGAGCGAGCAGCTTATATGCCTGGTCAGGATGTTCAACCGTTCAACCATTACAGTCGACTGGAAGACAGAGAGAGAGTCTGTCAATGTTCGACACTGGTCACATGTCCACGCTGCATGTCGATGTTACAAACTGTGAGGTTGATGAACATGTCGAAGGTGCAAAACATGTTGAAGTGCTGAAGTTGTCGAAGTCCTGTCGTGTCGAAACTTGCCGAAGTTGTATCAACAACAATGACTGATCGAATATGTGTCGAAGTTAGCATCCGACAACAAATTCCAACTGCGGTGTGGATCAGACCTCCTTCCTTAAGAAACAAGGGACCCCATTGTTTGTTCTCGAAGATGAGGAAACTTGTCGATCACTTCAGTAGCAGAGTACCACTTTCCTTGAGATGGGATCTAGCCATCTTTGGCAACCTGAAACAAGGGAATTGGGTTCATCCTTGTAAGGCGTACCCATCGTGCCACAATGGTGTCACAAGGAAGCGGCTCCTAAATATCTCGATTGATGTCTATGGGATCTGCTATTGAGAAATCATTTTGTTCCAACAAAGGTGCATGGTATGGTCGAAGTAGATCCACATTAAAGACTGGATGAAAACCTAGGCAAGCAGGAATTTCAAGCTGGAAAGCGTTCTCACCAATCTGTTGAAGAATACAGTATGGACCATATCGTAAAGGTTTTAACTTCTTGAAAGGACCTGTGAAGCGTTCCTTCTTAAGATGTAGCCAGACCTTATCCCCAATGAGAAATGTATGAGGGATACGATGCTTCTCGTGTTAGACCTTAGCTTTCTTGTTACCTCTATGCAACATATCCTGTGCTTGCTGCTGAATGTCGCAAATCTGTTCTCAAAAGTTGACTACTTTATCAACATCTCACTGGCTGTGATTTGTGTCAGAGTTTGGCTGTGTCGAGGAGTTGATCAAGTCAATAGGCGCTGAAGGTTGAAATCCGTAACAGACTTCAAAGGGACTCTTTCCTGTAGAGCTATGCTGAGCACGATTGTAGCTGTGTTGAATGTATGGAAGACTATCATGCCATGTGTGTCAATGCTGGTGATTGTACATGCAAAGCAGTTGTAATACCAAGCGATTCACAACTTCCATCTGTCCATCGGTCTGAGGATGGAAAACTGTCAACAATGAGAGTCAGGTGTCTAGGTTTTTCCAGAGGGTCTTCCAAACGATGCTGATGAATCTAGCATCTCGGTCAGAAATGATGGTTGTAGGTAAACCAAAGTGTTTCCAAACATGTGTAAAGAAGAGTTGAGCAGTTTGTTGTGCTGTCGTGGTCTTCTTACATGGTATGAGAATGGCCATCTTGGAAAATCGATCGAATACTACTAATATTGCATCATGCTGATGTTTGGTAGTAGGATAACCCTTCAAGTAGTCCATAGAAATAGATTCCCATGGTAGACTAGGAACTGGCAAAGGTGTGTACAATCCATGTCACCGATTAGGTGGCTTAGCAATGGCACAAACCACGCATGATCGAATGTACTTTTGATGTTATATTTAAGTGTAGGCCAAAAGAAATACTTCTGTAAGTTTCTTTGCTACTCCAAAGTGTCCTGCAGTCTTGCTGTAGTGTGTGTCCCAAATGAGTTGTTGACGTTGCTCACTAGTTGGTACACAAATTTGTCCAAGCTTGTATAGCAAGGTATATTTCAGGAAGTAGTTGGAGTCTGAGGTCGACAACTTGTTAGTCTGTAACTGTTGGTAGACTGCTGAGAAGTTGTTGCTGTCCTCGTACAACTGTTGCCAAGTGGTCGTGTCATAAACCTGCATACACATCACTGTCAAAAGGAGAGTAATGGGTGGTCGACTGAGGCAATATCCAGTGGCATTAGCCTTGCCTTTTCGATACTTGATAACCAACTTAAATTGTTGTAGGTAATTAATCCACTTGAGTTGTTGGTTTGTCTGCAACTTTGATTGTGTCGGAGCGAACTGTAGAGGTTTGTGATCAGTAAGGATGACCGTTTCCTTGCCAAGGATGTAATGCCTCCATTGCTTGAGAGCTTGCACAATGGCATATAGTTCTTTCTTGTACGTCGAGTATCTTCTAAATGTGTCATTAAAATTCTTGGAATGAAAAGCGACTGGGTGACCAGACTGAGTGATCACTGCACCCAAGGCATAGTCTGATGCGTCCATTTCAATCTCAAAGGGTTGATGCAAATCAGGTAACACAAGTATTGGTGCAGTACAGAGCCTATGTTTGAGCTGTTAAAAAGCTGCTTGATGTGTTTCTAACCATTGGAAGACAGTTTTCCCATTTCCCTTCGTCGACTAATTCAAGGGCGAGGCTATGTGACTGAAGCCGAGTATGAATCATCGATAAAAATTTGCCAAACCAAGAAAAATTCTTAGTTCTTAAATGCTTTTAGGAATGGGCCAATCTTTAAGGATCTGTACTTTGTCTAGATCGACGTGAATGCCTATAGAGTCAATTACATACCCCAAATATTTGATGCTGGTAATCGCAAAAGAGCACTTGTCCATGTCGCATGAAGGTCGTAGGTGCATTGGTTAAGCCGAAAGGCATGACTAGCCATTCGAACAATCCTTCCTTGGTATTGAAAGCAGTTTTCCACACATCTGAGGGCTCGATTGGAATCTGACGGTATCGCGACTTGAGATCGAGCTTAGTAATGAATTTATCACCTTTCAGACAGTCGATAAGCTCATCTATCCGCGAAAGAGGGTACCAATTCTTCACCAATATTTTATTGAGAGCTCTATAATCGATGCACATGCGACAAGTCCCGTCTTCCTTCAGAACTAGGACGACTAGACTTCCACAAGAAGAGGAGTTGGGTCAAATATGACCTTTGTCGATTAATTCTTGGATTTGTCTGCGAATCTCTTCATTTTCGAGAATGGATCTTCTGTAAACAGATGCGTTAGGCAAAGAAGAACTAGGAACATGTTCAATGGAGTGTTTTACCTAGAAATTCTGAGGTATTCCATCTGGATCTTGAAAGAGGTTCTAGTACTCATCAAGAATATGATCGACTTGCTGCTTCTATCGAGGGTTGCATTGGTCGGTGACTCGACTCATTGTTGTAGTCTCTTCTTAGAATGTTGCGGCTTGATCATGATTAATGCAAATTTTTTACCATGGTTGATGAGCTTCTTTGTCTGTTTGGTAGATATCAGTGCAACCGTTGGTGTAGGTTGATGCTTTGGTATGCTGAACCATCGATTTCGGATACTGACAATCACCTTCTGAGGCCGTGACTAATAACTTCCATGTGTATCCCATAGGTAAGGTTTCCAAAACAGGGCATTGGCTATGGAGAGTGGTGCCACATCACAGAGTACTTCATCTTCAAAAGGATTTATGCAGTAGGAAACTTTGCATTGTCAAGTGATTCATAGTTCTTGTCCATCCTTCATCCAACCGATGTCTTAAAGCTGAGGATGTGGAGTGGTAACAAGACCTAATTTCTTCATCAGTTCTTCATAAACGAAGTTCATTTGGCTCTCGTTGTCCACAATCAAATGTAATGGGTTGATCCGGACCCATATCTGTGTATGGAACAGGCGTTTTCGTTCCTCCTTGTCGACAATAGTCGAGGCTTCTTGAGTTGTCGAGGTCAAAAGGGTCATCGCGTCTAGATCAGATTGTTCCACTGTCTTGTCGAACACGTTGGATGTTGACACTTTTGCTAAAAATGTCTTCCGAACTTTGCATTCAAACATAGCATGCCAAGATGAGTGGTGGTAATCTCACCATTTTTCGGTTGGCGTTTGTTTTCTATGTTCCCTCTTGTGACAAGACTTCTTACCATTGTTAGGCTTTGGCGGTGTTGGCTGAGAAGATCTTGACTTGTCATAGTCAACTGGTGTCTTCTTATTGGGTGGTCTTCCTGATTTCAGATTCGTCGTCAAACTTGCTTTTCCTTTCTGCTTGGTTTCCAGTTTGCTAGTGTAGTGGAAAGCATCCGCAAGCATATTGATAGTCAAAAATTCCATCTCCTCCTGGATGTACTGAGACAATCCATTGGTGTACTTCAGAACAAGCAATTTCTCTTCTTCTTGGATGCCAAGTCTTGGCATGAGTCGATAGAACTCGTCGGTGTAGCTCCGTACTGATTGGTATTTCCATTGCCTTAGCTGCTGCCACTTCTTATACTTTTCCTCGATGTATTTTGGTGGGTAAAATTCCTTCCGGATGTGTTCGACGAATTTATCCCATGTGTTGATGGGGTATCCATTTTTCTCCATCTTTGTCGAGAGGTTCTCCCACCATCAGTACACGAAGGTTGACATCTTTAAGGACGCAGTGGTGACTTTTTCAGCTTCGGAGATTTGATTTACAACATAATAGGATTCCAATTGTTGCACCCAACTGTCAACAGATTTTGAGTCAATCTTTCCTTCCAGATTCGGTATGTCAAGATTCATTTGCACTTTGAAGGGGTTGATTTTATCAAAGTGATTTCTCGTCGAGGATCCTCTGGATGTCGAAGCAAATCGCAAGAGAATCTCATTGAACTAGGAAAACATTTCAGTTCATTGTCGAGCCAGAGCTTGCTCAGTAAGTTGTGTTGTCTCATCGGCTGGATGTCTATCATCTGTTTCTTCTGTCATATTTGGAGATCGCGTCTATTTGGATTATTGTGATTGCAAGTGAGTTTGAACCGACATAAGTCAGGTAACTTCGAGAGAAGTGTATACACAGAACTTAAGAAGGAAACACTAAGTATGCTCTGATACCAATGATCCGTATCGTGTCCAGGAAGCACGAGGGGGACAATAGTTCAACTGAATGAGTTGGCTCTATTATGGTGGAAGCTTAATAAAAAGAATGAGAAAAAACAAGATTACGCAATATAGATAACACAAATACACACAGAAAATATGAAGGAATTAGAAATGTTCTAGATTGATCAAGATAAGCTATATGTTACAATAATTTACATGCTTCTATAGAAATATGAGATGCTTGGGTGCCTTCCCGTTAAGTTCAGTTATAAAGAAGAAGTTAGAGCGGTTCAATTGTTCAACCATTACAATCGACTCGAAGACAGAGAGACAGTCTATCGCAATTCGACAGTCGTTGGTCACATGTCGATGTTGCATGTCGATGTTGCAAACTGTGAGGTTGTTGAACATGTCGAAGGTGCAGAACATGTTGCAGCATGTCGAAGTGCTGAAGTTGTCGAAGTCCTATCGTGTCGAAACTTGTTGAAGTTGTATCAACAACGATGATTGATTGAAGATGTGTTGAGGTTAGCATCCAACAACAAATTCCAATTGCAATGTGGATCACAAATCATAAGCTCTGTAGTGTTTTTCCTCATGCTCGACCAATCGACAAAAATTACAGAAAATATTATCCAACTTCGACACAACCTTTTGTAAGTACATACATTCTTCAGAGCGATGTTCTCTTGTTTGAAAAATTCGGCACTAGGGAATTCCTCCTTGGCTAAGTGGATTTGGTGCACTAGACTGTAAATATTCATGGAACTTAGGACACTAATCCTTGTGATTTCCTTCATAATTACATCGACTGAACCATACTTCTTCAGGGACTTCTTTCCCTTTCTTGATATCTTTCAGCTGGATAGTTAAGTTTGCCAGTTGCGACTGGATTTGGATCATGCCAATCCTAGTTTCACCGATTGGTGAACCCTCGAGCTTCATTACAATTTACAAATCTTACGCTTGGGATATGATCTTCTTATGCATTAGCGGTATGCAAATGTGAGGTACCAATGCTGCAATGAACCATTCTTTATTTTGCACATCACTCATTCTGAAAATAACCTTGGCCATCATATTTTTGAACCTTTGATCAAACTCCCATATCGACTCATTAGGGAATTGCTTTATTTCCTTCAATTATGTGATATATTGTGATTTTGATTTCGGTTTCTTGAATTCATTGATTACCCCTACTCTGATATCTACCAAATTCTTCTATTGAAGTCCCATAGGTACCTATATAAAATTCATATACCAGTCCAACACACATCCTCTAAAGATCGTCGCCAACTGTCCTTTCTTGATATCATCATCTTGGATTTGTTTCATTGTCCATACATCTTCACATTAGAACTAGTACTGGTTGGGATCCTAGGTCCCATTACCCTGAAACAATGATAGCTTCATGTCATCGCCTGCCATTCTTGGTTTTCTACCAGTATTAGTCGATATGCTACTATTACTACTATTTTGGCGAAGTGAACGGAGTTGTGGGTACGTTGTAGCTTTGGGTTTGTCCTTCCTCAGGTCCAGGGGTATCCTGGTCATTCCATTCAGCACTATAGGGTCGCTTAGTCCCTTGTGGTCCCATTTCGCAGTTCTTCATTTCGGTTGCACCGGGATAGTCTTCTTCTATCTCAGTCCTCCTCTTCTTTTATGTCCAGAACCTCACCCCACTTTGTAGGATACCACAATCTTCCACGGATTTCCTCGCAATCTCTTCATAGCTCATATCCATCTACCCTGCATCACTCCATCTAACCCGCATCCGCGTGGTACCCACAACCTTCGCACACTCGAGCTTTACTCGTCGGAGTTCATTTTCGATATTCCATTTTCACATATAACATTTTGATCCACAATTGAAGTGATAATAAATACCTTCCTCTGGATACTTTAAAGAATTTCTTCTCTGCATCGCTATAATATTTGACTGCATCAAAAACAAACTCAGTGATGTATCCATCCAAAATGATTTCTACCCGAACGTTGAAAACCCTTGAAGCCTTATTGTTGAACCTCTTCAACCGTTGAATCAATTCCAGGGTCCAATGTTCAGGATCTTCTCCTTGGAAGTAGTTCTTATGGAAAGTTAGTTGCGCCAACCATTCATGCAGCAATATCGAAAATTCATAGAAAAATACTTTGTGGGTATCATAGTAGATATACTTCTACAACCATTCACTTCTCAACCATCCAGGGTTCCTATTTTCTTCTTCATCGAACTCTCATGTCTTCTTATAGATCTAGTCTTGATTATCTGGTTTTGTTGGATGCTACATCATGTCCTCTTCTTCTCACATTAGGGTCTCGGAAATGGAACCATTTGTTGACATAATTCTGTCGACAGGGATTCACTTCACACTGCTATCAACAAACCTTGACATAAACTCCCATAGACATCAGGCTAGAAAGGCTTTATCCTTTCGAGCAGCACCCACGGAGCAAGCAAAGTCTCACCCGAGATATCTAAAGGGTCTGCAGGAACGAATTTTCCTTAGTTGTAAGAAGACATGCATTATATCACACTCATTTGCAACATAAACTAGAGATTCACATCCACATTAGAGTATGACATTCTCAACCTATCAACCATATCTACTTAACTCGGAGATCGACATAACCCTTATTCAGAGCAAAACATAATTATCTCACGATTGACAAATTAATCAGATCTATGTAATGAAATATTATCGAAGCATACTTAAGAGATATGAGATACATAACACAACTATGATTTCATTCATACAACATATTGAAATATCAAACACTACGATAATTCACATTCAATCATACTACGATACAGAAAGACAAAGATATCGCACAATTCATCCTTCTAATTATTCATTATCTTCTCTCATACATCGAAAAATTCTCCTGAATACACATAGCAAAACCAATAGAAAACACATAACGAAAGATGTGACTCATATTAATCTCGCATATAGATATAATACCCTACAAAGATACCAAAAAATGGATGCCAAAATATCAAGATACTAAGATTCCCTTAGGCTTACAATCATACTCCTATTTATAGGCTCACTTGGTCGTTACAAAATGGTCCTAATGACCCATTACTAACTAACTTAACCAAATATTCCATATTCCTCGACTCTCTTACACTTCGCGATTGATCCTTTGTTCTTGTTGATGACCTGTTGGTCGATGGTGGTGCCATACTTGTGTTCTTTGGACCCATGCTAACAAATATCTAGAGACAAAGATAAAATTAACACTAAGTCTAAGATAGATCAAAATAATTACGCATTAAAAATAGAGAGGAAAAATAGTGCTAGAACACAAGACATTGAAACTCAATTGGAATATTGTCCATTGCCTCTATTATTCAGTAAAATGTGTACATAAATAATACATCTCCAAAGGAGAAATTCATGAGCCCAAAGAGGCAGTTGGAATCCACAAATGTGGTAGGCTTAGTTTGCATTGAAACCATCTTTCGATAAGGTCTAGTGGCCATCGATGATGAATGACTAGTCAAGTGCGGTGGAATGGAAAAAAAATTAGTCATTGGGGATGGATATTAGGGGATGAGACCTCAAGGAGGTACAATACTAACTTGTAGTGGTCAAAATAGACTCTCCTACACTCAGTAGCAGTGAAAGTAGGTGTAACAGTTAGTTAAGTGAGTAATAAAGGGGCCAACGCACCCAAAATGATGGAACTGACTGTACTGACTCCTAAAATCATGCATGATGGAACCTTTGGACATCAGTGATGTAACCAAGGTGCTTTGAGTGGATAAGAGGCCTAATGATGACCAAATTTAAGCTCTAGGGGGCCTAAATTAAGGACTATATTCTTGGAGACTCAAGTACCAATGCATGGATGCATGGAGTCTTGTATGGAATGCATGCATGCATACCATGCAAAACAAAGATGAGATGGTGAGAATATTCCAACACATGCCTCCACTAAGCTCCAAGTAAGAAATATAAAGGTACCTGATTTCATCTTAACGAGGAGACAAATGGAAGTTTCAAGAATTGGTGCTCCTTCAAGGAGACAAGTTCCCATTTAATAAATTTGGTACTCCTTTAAGGAGACAAACTCACAACGATCTCTCTAAGAGATTCTCTAATCAAGCCACCCAATCTTTAATTTGTTTGGATTTATATTCCACTCTCTTTGAAATAGGGAGTTCCCCTTAGTTACTATATAACATATATATAATTTGGATTAATACACATAAGATACTTTTTTTCCCTATTTCATTGTTTACTAACCATTTCTTTAGAACAAGGAGCGTGCTCTCCTAGATTATGGTCTTCCTTCACTTAGATTTTAAAATAAAGTAACCCTTCTTTATTTTGGGAAATGAACAATGATATATATATATATATATATATATATATATATATATATAGATAGATAGATATATATAGATATATATATATATATATATATATATATATATATATATATATATATCATTGTTCATTTCCCAAAATAAAGAAGGCTTATATATATATATATATTATAAACAATTTAGAATATTAACTCCTTTAGAATAATTTTCCTCTAAGTTAGGAAAAATCCTCACCTTCTGTTATTTTGGAGCTTAATAATATTTATCCTGCACATTTTGCTTAGCTTAAGAAAATAATAATAGTTGGGATACTTAGTCTTAGTTAGGATCATCAATAATAGTTAACTAATAAATAGGCCATAGGATATTACTTCGAAATTTGTGGAAAATAGTAATTCCTTCAGTATTCCTACTAGGACATACCATTAAATTAGGATTATCATAACTTAATAGGACAATTAAGACCTTAGGAAATCAATTAAACCGTTAGTTTTCTTCAAGTTCCTACATGAAGGAAGATGACATCCATTGCAGAATTCTCTAGAATACACGTAGAACAACCAATACAAAACTCAGAACAAAATATGTGACTTAGATCAAGCTCGCATAGAGATACAATCCGCTACAAAGGTACTAAAAAATGGATGCCAAATATCAAGATACTAATATGCCCTTAGGCTTACAATCATACTTGGCCGTTAAAAAATAGTCCTAGTGACCCATTACTAACTAACTTAACCAAATATTGCTTATTCATCGACTCTTTTACACATCGCGACTGGTGCTTTGTTCTTGTCGATGACACTTTCATCATTGGCAGTACCACACTTGTGTGCTTTGGACCCGCGACAATAGAGATCTAGTGACAAAGAAACAATTCACACTAAGTTTAATAGAGATCAAAAGGATTGCACATGAAAAATAGAGAGGAAAATAGTGCTAGAACACAAGACATTGAAACTCAATTGGAATATTGTCCATTACCTCTATTATTTAGTAAAATGTGTGCATAAATAATACATCTCAAAGGAGAAATTCATGAGCCCAAAGAGGCAGTCGGAATCCACACATGTGGTAAGCTTAGTTTGCATTGAAACCATCTCTCAATAAGGTCTAGTGGCCATCGATGATGAACGACTAGTCAAGTGAGATGGAATGGAACATAAATGAGTCATTGGGGATAGATATTAGGGGATGAGACTCCAAGGAGGCAAAATCCTAACTTGTAGTGGTCAAAATAGACTCTCCTACACTCAGTAGCAGTGAAACTAGGTGTAATAGTTACTTAAGTGAGTAACAAAGGGGACAAGGCACCCAAACTGATGGAATTGATTGTACTGAATCCTAAAATCATGCATGATGGCACCTTTTCGCATCAGTGATGTAACCAAGTTGCTCTGAGTAGATAAGAGGGATAATGATGACCAAATTTAAGCTCTAGGGGGCTTAAATTAAGAACTAGGTTCTAGGAGTCTCAAGTACCAATGCATGGATGCATGGAGTGCATGCATGCATGCAAATCATGCAAAACCAAGATGAGATGGTGAGAATATTCCAACACATGCCTCCACTAAGCTCCAAGTAACAAATATAAAGGTACCTGATTTCCTCGCAATGAGGAGACAAATGGAAGTTTCAAGAATTGGTGCTCCTTGAAGGAGACAAGTGGCAGTTTAATAGGTTTGGTACTCCTTTAAGGAGACAAAGTCACAACAATATCTCTAAGAGATTCTATAATCAAGCCACCCAATCTTTAATTTATTTGCATTTATATTCCACTCTCTTTGAAACACAAAGGGCCCCTTAGTTCCTATATAACATATATATAATTTGGATTAATACACATAAGATATATATATATATATATATATATATCTTCCCCTATTTCATTGTTTACTAACCATATCTTTAAAACAAGGAGCGTGCTCTCCTAGATTATGGTCTTCATTTACTCACATTTTAAAAGAAAGTAAGCTTTCTTTGTTTTGGGCAATGAACAATGATATATATATATATATATATATATAAACAATTTAGAATAATAACTCATTTAGAATAATTTTCCTCTAAGTCAGGAAAAATCCTCACCTTCTGTTATTTTGGAGCTTAATATTATTTATCCGGCATGTTTTGTTGAGCTTAGGAAAATAATAATAATTAGGATACTTAGTCTTAGTTAGGATCATCAATAATAGTTAACTAATAAATAGGCCATAGGATCTTACTTATAAATTTGTGGAAAATAGTAATTCATTCAGTATTCCTACTAGGACGGACCATTAAATTAGGATTAGCATAACTTAATACGACACTTAATACCTTAGGAAATAAATTAAACCATTAGTTTTCTTCAAGTTCCTACAGGAGCCAAGATGACATCCATCATCAATATCCTAGAATCTCATGGATTCTTAGACAATCAACCTCTCTCCCCTAATGAATTCTTGCTCCATCGTTAAGTTGCATCATTCCCTCAGTGTCCTAAGTCTACAATTAACAATTACAACTTACAATCGGACATGATTATGAAACCAATTGTGTAAAATTACCGAAGTTGGCCCTACATTGAAATAAGTCTCGAACACCACACTATTAAATCCCGATTAATGGGATAAGGAGCCATGATTGGGCCATTAAAATTCCAACTCTCAATATTCTATTTCACAATCATAACAAACATGTGCTCTTCCATGGAGGCACCAAAATCATTTAAATGCATCCATAAGGTGTAATAATAAAAATGAAACAAATTAAAAAAATCCGAAGTAATCTTTTCAATGGAAATGAAGTGACCATATTCAGAATTGAACATCATCACATATAACATGCATAATCCATGCAAATTTACAATAGTAAATTGTATTGAATTGCAATTTGATCAATAGATATTTTACATTTATCTTTATCCAATGATGTTCCAAGCAACTAGTTGCATAAGAGTTACTTCCACCAACTCACAGTAACATAAGGTTGATGCTGCTCATATGCTAGGCCACTAAGGTGAAGTAATGCAAGTTACATGCACTAAACTATCTCAACCTAGCCCATTTCTCTTAGGGCTTATCCAACCTACACTCAAGAGAGAATTCTAAGCCTCTATTGCAATCATCAATTAGTGATGGTGCTCTCTTCCATTATCTTATACAACACAATGAATATCCTACTCTTTATTGCTTAATAGCCCCTCGAGGATATTCATCCCCTCTGGTTCTCTTCAATGTTGAAACAAAAAGATCAAATCCTTCCAATTATTTTCAGAAATAACTCAGAAGAATATAACTTAGCTCTCAAACAAAAAAACATGTGAATAATTTGTGGGGTGAAGGATTCCTAACTTTCCCACCCTATATTCTCCTTTATAAGCTCTCAATCTCTTCCCCAAAGTCTATAAATTATCCTTTCATGGTATTGAGTTTTGTTCATGTTGAAATTCATAGCTATTAGCAACATATGGAGAACACAAGATGAGAGTTGGAAAGACCGAACATGAAAATGATGAGAAGAAATCAATATTGGGAGAGTTGAGGATATGATGGTTGTATTTCATTTTGATAGGAGAGTCAGCTATGCTTACATTTTTCAAATGATGATTCTACTCAACCCATAATAAATTAAGTACAAGATGTGGACTTCCTCACCAACATTCCATATGCACTCAATGATTGACTTTCTATATAAAAGTAGTATGATGGCTTCATTTAAGGTATATGGTGGAAAAAAAATGATACTTTAGCTTCAAACTTAGCATTATAGGATTAGTTTTCCATAGGTTCCATTTCTTCTTCCCCTTTCTTGGCATAAAATCCCCTCTCATCCTCTCCATAGCTACCTCACACCATTATATATTATATTCCAACATTAATATTTGCATACCTTTTGTCCTTAAAAATATATCTACAATGTTACCTACATAGCCATCGACTAGTAGGACCTTGGCATTGAGCTCCCTAATAGAAATCCAAACCACGTAGTCTAAATGTTCTATGCTTTCAAATGGATAAATTTGATGTATTTGACACGATTTTAAAAAAAATTGGCATAACTTTTTTAAAATATTGGTTACAGTTGTCAAAATCTAAAGTTTTGGGTTCCCCAAGGGTTTTTTATTGTGTTAAATTTGCTTCTACCATCAAAACCACCATTAAAACATAGTTAAATTCAAATTTTGCAAAATAAAAAATGTTGGATTGCAATGAAAACTCATGTCTAGGCCAAATCCAAATTGTCGAATTTTTAGATATCTCCAATCCAAATAAATATATTTCCATAATATCTTAATAAGTTTCCTTAAGATTAAAAAAAAGTTAATGGACTATTAACATATGAAAAATAGTATTAAATGTTTTAATTATATTTTTTGTGTAGTATAAATTTAGATAAGTCTTTCCGCCTAATTGTCAAAAACAATCAATGGGAGTGAGTTAAAAAGTGGACGAACTCAATCTTTTTTATATACTCATTTCTCTAAATTCCAATGATTTAGGTCATCTTAATATGGATAAAAATTAATAGATAAACTTTTATAGTCAAAGTTCTCATATAATATGTGTCAAAATACCACCTAATGGGAGTGAGTTAAAAAGTGGACAAAGATAATCTTTTTGATATTATCATTTCTCTACATTCAAATGATTTAGGTCATCTTAAGATGGATCAAAAGGGATAGGTAAATTTTTATAGTCAAAGTTCTCATATAATATCTATCAAAGTACCTAATGGGAGTGAGTTGAAAAGTGGACAAACTCAAACTTTTTGATATAATCATTTTTCTACATTCCAATGATTTAGGTCATCTTGTGAATCTACATTCAAGTGATTTAGGTAATCTTAAGATGGATCAAAATGGATAGATCAAGTTTTAGAGTCAAAGTTCTCATATAATATTTATCAAAGTACCTAATGGGAGTGAGTTGAAAAGTGGACAAACTCAATCTTTTTGATATAATGATTTCTCTACATTCCAATGATTTAGGTCATCTTATGAATGATCAAAATGGATAAATAAAATTTTATAGTCAAATTTCTCATATAATATTTGTCAAAATACCTATAGACTCCCTAGTTATTTTATGAAATTGATTGGTGAAAAAAAATCATTTAAAAATTTTCAAAGGTCATTTGTTTATGTATAAAGAATTAAAAAAAAAAGTCCTCTCATTGGTGTAAAATAAACCTTGACCAATCAAATTTAAATTAAATCCCTAAATATACTTAACAATGAGGCTACTCCATTACCATTTCTCTTAGTCCTAAAATTAGGTTACCATATTAAATCCCTAAATATATTTTTTGTGCACTATAAATTTAGATAAGTCTTTCGACCTAATTGTCAAAAACAATTAATGCGAGTGAGTTAAAAAGTGGACAAACTCAATCTTTTTGATATACTCATTTCTCTAAATTCTAATGATTTAGGTCATCTTAACATGGATCAAAATGGATAGCTAAAGTTTTATAGTCAAAGTTCTCATATAATATGTGTCAAAATACCACCAAATGGGAGTGAGTTAAAAAGTGGACAAAGTCAATCTTTTTGATATTATCATTTCTCTACATTCAAATGATTTAGGTCATCTTCACATGGATCAAAAGTGAAAAATAAAGTTTTATAGTCAACCTTCTCATATAATATTTATCAAAATACCTAATGGAAGTGACTTGAAAAGTGGACAAACTCAATCTTTTTCTTTTTGATATAATCATTTCTCTACAATGATTATGATTTAGGTCATCTTATAAATGATCAAAACTGATAGATAAAATTTTATAGTAAAATTTCTCACATAATATTTGTCAAAATACCTATAGATTCTAGAATTATTTTATCAAATTGTTTGGGAAAAAAAATCATTTAGAATTTTTCAAAGGTCATTTGTTTATGTATAAAGGTTCAAAAAAAATATCCTTTCTCATTGGTGTAAAATAAACATTAACCAATCAAGTTTATATTAAATCCTTAAATATACATAACAATGAGGTTACTCAGTTACCATTTTTCTTAGGCCTGAAATTAGGTTACTATATTAAATCCCTAAATATACTTAACAATAGGTGTACTATAAATATTCTAGGTTGTCAACCTTTGATTTAGATGACATTAAAATAAAAAAACACAGAATAAATATATTACTCTTTATAATAAGGTTATCAATTACCCAAATTTAATTCAAAACCCACCTTAAAGTAGAAAACATAGAATAAATATAATACTCTCTAAAGTAGAAAACATAAAATAAATATAATACTCCCTTAACCATGAGCATTGAGTTACCAATTACCTTTTTCTTAGGCATGCAATTAGGTTACATGGCAAGTGATGGACATGTATAGACATTATATATTTAACCCCATGTAACCCCATGTCATCTTTTCAGCTATCAGTAAAGGTTTCGGAGATCTGAGTAAAGCTTTCGCTATCAGTAATCTTTTCAGCCATCTTGGGTTTCACGTTTGCGCCTTTGTGTTAAGATCTGTGTAAGCTTCCAGGCTTTCGCAGATCTGTGTAAAGCTTTGGATAAATAGGAGTGTCTAATGGACGTTCTTCCAGACGATCTCGTTCGCAAGTGCTTGCTGGGGGTGACCTACAAATCACACGATAACCTGAAAGCTGTGTGCAGAGGTTGGGAGGCTATGGTGAGCAGCCCTAACTTCTATGCCAACAGAAAGATATCTGGGACGAACGAGCAGCTTATATGCCTGGTCTGGGGGTTCCTCAGTGATCCCCTTTATGCAATAACGGTTTATGACCCTGTGGAGGGCACCTGGGAAACGCTCGCTCCCCTTGATGATCCCAAGTGTCCCGGAGTACCAATATTTTGCCAGTGCGTTGCAATGAATCGCAAGCTGGTTCTTATAGGGGGATACACTACTCATGGAAATAGAGCTATGAAGAATGTATATATTTATGACTTTGTGTCTGCCACATGGAGCCGCGGAGCTGACATGCCTAGAGCGCGATTCTCCTTTGCCTCATGTGTCTCTTCTTCCACTGACTATCCAAACCCTATGGCGGCTGCAGAAGTTTATAACGTGAAGGAAGACAAGTGGGAAATTTTACCTCCAATGGCACAAGCGCGCAGCTATGGATGCCACGGTGTTTTCATGGAAGGTAAATTCATGGTGATAAGCATACGCGGAGATGGTTTGGAGCCAACTACAGAAGTTTTCGATCCGAGTGCGAGAACGTGGAGAAGTTGCGAAGATATCTGCATCGGTTTAAGGGGAGATCCATGGGAAACAGTTGAGGTTGCTACTTCTTGTAATGAAATATAATTCTGAGAAAAACGAGATGTAATGAAATATAATTCTGAGAAAAACGTTTGGACTGCTGTGGCTACTCTTCCCCGAGATATCCACTCAGATATCTCACATGTTCGTGTGACGCAATGGCGTGACTCGCTTTTTGCAAGCGGATTTGACGTCAGCACCCATAAACGCGTCTATTATTTGTTTAACCCGTCAACAGAACAATTGATCGAAGTGGACAGTGATGGCGGGGGAGACTTTGCTAAATGTTCAACGACAATAGAGATTTGAATATGATTCTTCCCACGCAGCGATACTCAGTTGTGATTTGGCAGCTACTCAGTACACATGAAGTTCACCGTAACATCGACGAATCAAATGCAACCACCACATGACATAGTGACTTAAAGTACAACTCTGGTAGTGGTGTGTATGGCTCTTAATTGAGAATCGGGAAATGTGCTCCATCCCATAAGAGATAATGTTAAGGGTCCTTTTCGTATGCAAAAGTAGAGTATCTTCTGGTCTCGACGTTGGAGAGTTTGTCATTTCCTTTTTTCTAATGTAAACTATGGTTTGCTTGTTTTCCATAACACTTTTTCCTCGAGACCATGTTGTCTAGAAAATTCGAGTTTTCTATTGTTCGCTACATATATTAATTGTTTAGTTAATATGTTTGTATTGTCTGTAAAGCAGAGTGTTTGTTCCTCAAAAACCATTGATGCATTTATTAGTTCTATGAATTGACACACTTTTTTCATGGCATTTTTTTATCTTTGGAGCAATCCTTGTTTTCGTTTAGCTTATACATTAAGTTTGGATCTTTGATCATTCAACATACAGTTCGGTTAATTATTCACCGTCAATAATGGGGATAATACCAGGTAATGAATTTGTTCATATTATTGCTAATTCATGTTGATTTGTAATGTCCCTCAAAATACACCTTAGTTTTTTTAAGAGTCTTAGTTTTGTCCTAAAACACATGTTTACATAAGTAACTTCAATATTGAGAAGTTATGTGAGGTTTTCTTGTTGTCCTCCTTTTATTTTCGGATTGTTCCTTCATAGTTAATGTAAGGATTGAAATGTTATCAATCTTGTAGGTATGAGATGGTCCTTTTTGTGAAGTTTAGCAGTCAATACCCATGTGTATGTTTATCCAAAGCATAAAATTCATGGTGTAGAATAAGCATCCTCAATATTTTGCTATCTAACAATTATATAACACTTATATAGTTAAAGCATTAATTTACCTTTAGGTTAGGAAAGTAAAATACCTACATTTCAAACTCTTCACTATCGGCTTCTCTATATATATCAATTTCATTTATATGTCTTTTACATATATATATTTAACTATTATAAGAACTAGAATTCAAACAATATTTCAACTATTCTTTTTTTATAAAGATTTAGACAACAAAATATCTATTTCAACTATAAATTAGAGTATACCATTCAAGCCTCTTCATTCAACAAATAAATAACACTAATGTATATTTTGTTTTAAACAATAATCAAAATATAAACTCTTATATATTTTAAAAATACAATATCCTTCTTACTTAAGAATACATAATACATACCTAAAATCTAACCTTTTATGAAACATCTTCATAATGTATTTTAATCAAAACACATAATTACAACGAGTAAAACGAGGTGCTCTACAGCCTAATATGGGGGAGATCTTCTAACGTGTGTGATGTAGCGTTACATCTAATAAAACTTAAAAAGTATTTAAAAAAAATCTTATAATCATCTAATAAAACGTAAAAAGTATTTGGAAAGTATTTTTAAAAAATCCATGTTGGTTCATAAAATAAAATATTATGAAAAGTAATTAAAAAATAGATGTTCGTTTATAAAATAAAAACTTAAAACTTAAACCCAGATCTATCAACCAAGAGAAATACAGAAAATGTTGGTTTTTAAGAAATTGGATCCCTCTCGGTGCTTGATAGATACATGTTTAAAATAGATCTATATTGGTTTACAATTCAAATATATAAATTCCTTTTAAATGATTATATATATTTATAAACCATTTTGATTACCCTATCTATGATTACAACATCTTATAAAAAAGTATATTATGAGAATCCACTCTATATATATCTAGGTATATTTAATTATGGCCATATCCAAATTTCAATTGCTTTATATTCAACAAAGATATCTATAAATTTGAACCACTATAAAAATAAGAAATAGAATATAAAACCTTAGCCATAACTTTATTTTAAAATCATAGAGTCTCCCATCCCAATTTATTTTAAACATTATTTCTCCGACCAACAACAATTATAAAGGGATGTTCATAGTAAATGTCCTTACCCCTTTTTTATCTTTTTTCTCACAATACATATATATAGCTGTGTATAATTAAAAGGAGCTAATAGTATGTACAATTAAAAGGAAATAATATAACTATATTTAAATAGAAAATATATTTGATTACTTTTACATTCTTTCCACGCCACAACTTTGACCTTTCATATAACTCAGGCAATAAAACACAATTAAAGATAGAAATCTGATTTAAACTCTATGGTTATCTTTGAGCTGCTTGTTAAGGGCATCAACAATGAACTTAACACGTAGTCAGAAGTATTAACACGTAGTTAAAAAAGTATTATCACACGCATTCAATAGTTAGCAGATGGTTACGAATATGTTTTGGCTTCCATGTCGACATTCTGAGGTTGTTGAACATGTCGAAGGTGCAAATTTTTTGAGGTGTGTCGAAGTCGAGACTCGTGAGAGTTGTGTCGAATTCAAAACCTGTCGGAGCTAACTTGTCGGACTGCAAACTTGTCGAGTCGAAGTCAAAACTTGTCAAAGTTGCATCAACGTCGATGACTTTCCAATTGCGATGCGGATCAGACCTCCTTCCTTAAGAAATAATGGACCCCATTGTTTTCTCGCGAAGGTGAGGAAACTTGTCGATCAATTCAGTAACAGAGTACCACTTTCCTTCAAATGGGATTTGGCCAGCCTTCGAAACTTGAAACAAGGGAATTGTGTCCATCCTTGTATGGCGTACTCTTTGTCCCACAATTGTGTCACAAGGAAGAGGCTCCTAAACATCTGGATGGATGTCTTCGGGTTCTGTTGTCTGGAAGTCATTTTGTTCCAACAAGGGTGCATGGTATGGTCGAAGTAGATCCACATTGAATACTGGATGCAAACCCAGGCATGCAGGAATGTCGAGCTCGAAAGCATTTTTGCCAATCTATCGAAGAATACTATAGGAAAATATTGCAAAGGTTTCAAATTCTTGAATGGGCATGTGAAGCGCTCCTTCTTGAGATGTAACCTGACCTTATCCCCAATTTGAAATGAACGAGGAATACGATACTTGTCATGTCGGGCCTTAGCTTTCTCACTTGCTCTATGCAACATTTCTTGTGCTTGCTTCTGGATGTCGCATATCTGATCTCTGAACTTGATTGCTTTATCAACTTCTTGCCGGATGTAGTCGGTGTCGCTCGACTGTGTCGAGGAGCTGATCAAGTCGATATGCACTGAGGGATGAAATCCATAACAGATCTCAAATGAACTCTTTCCTATAGAGATGTGCTGAGCACGATTGTAGCTGTGCTGGATGTATGGAAGACTTTCATCCCATGTGCGTCGATGCTGGTGATTGTACATGTGAAACAGTTGTACTACCAAGCAATTCACAACTTCTGTCTGTCCGTCGGTCTGAGGATGGAAAGTTGTCGACAATGAGAGTCGCATGTCTAGTAGTTGCCAGAGGGTCTTCCAAAAGATGTTGATGAATATGGCATCTGGGTCAGAAATAATGGTTGTGGGTAAACCAAAGTGTTTCCAAACATGTGTAAAGAAGAGTTGAGCGGTCTACTGCGTTGTCGTTGTCTTACTACATGGTATGAGAATGGCCATCTTGGAAAATCGGTTGACTACTACTAAGATCGTGTCATGCTGATGTATGGTAGTAGGATAACCTGTCAAGTAGTCCCTAGAAATAGATTCCCATGGTCGACTAGGAACTGGTAGAGGTCTATACAATCCCTGTCGTCGATTAGGTGGCTTAGCAATGGCACAAACCACGCATGATTGGATGTACTTGTTGATGTCAAATTTAAGTATAGGCCAAAAGAAATACTTCTGCAGAATAGCAAGTGCCTTTGCTACTCCAAAGTGTCCTGTAGTCCTGTTGTAGTGTGCCTCCCAAATGAGCTACTGTCGGTGCTCACCTGTCGGTACACAAAGCTGTCCAAGCTTATATAGAAAGGTGTCTCTCAGGAAATAGTCAGAGTTTGAGGTCGATGACTTGTTAGTCTGTAACTATCGATAGAGTGATGAGAAGTCGCTTTCATCTTCATACAACTGTGGCCAAGTGGTCATGTCGTATCCCCGCATACTCATCACTGTCAAAAGGAGAGTTATGGGTGGTCGACTGAGGCAATTGGCGGTGGCGTTAACTTTATCTTTCCAATACTTAATCACCAATTGGAATTGTTGTAGGTAATTAATCCACTTGAGTTGTCGGTTTTTCTGCAACTTTGATTGTGTCAGAGTGAACTGTAGAGGCTTGTGATTAGTGAGAATGTCCGTTTCCTTCCCAACGATGTAATGCCTCCATTGATTGATAGATTGCACAATGGTGTATAGTTCTTTATCGTACGTCGAGTATCTTCTAGCTATGTCATTAAAATTATCGGAATGAAAAGAGACTAGATTACCAGACTGAGTGATCACTGTGCCCAAGGCATAGTCCGATGCGTCCATCTCAATCTCAAAGGGCTGATGCAAATCGGGTAACACAAGTACTGGTGCAGTGCAAATCTTGTGTTTGAGCTGTTCAAAAGATGCTTTTTGTGTTGCTGTCCACTGGATGACAATTTTCCCATTTCCCTTTGTCAACTAATTCAAGGGCCAGGCTATGTGACTAAAGCCGAGTATGAATCGTCGATAGGAATTTGCCAAACCAAGAAACTTCTTAGTTTTTGAATTATTCTAGGAATGGGCCAATCTTTGAGGATCTGTACTTTTTTTGGGTCGACGTGAATGCCTACAGAGTCAATTACATACCCCAAATATTTGATGCTGGTCATCACAAAAGAGCACTTGTCCATGTTCAGATAAAGTCGATGTTGTTGGAGAGTGTCGAGGACTTGTCGAAGATGTTCGACATGTTTTTCCCATGATCGACTGAAAATCAGTATATCATTGAGATAGACAATAACCCATTTGCCAATGAAAGGTCGAAGAAGGTTGTCCATATATCACATGAAGGTCGCAGGTGCGTTGGTTAAGCCAAAAGGGATGAATAACCATTCAGACAATCCTTCCTTGGTTTTGAAAGCATTTTTCAACACATCTTAAGGCTCGATTGGAATCCGATGGTATCCCGACTTGAGGTTGAACTTAGTAAAGAATTTAGTGCCTTTCAGACAGTCGATGAGCTCATCTATTCGTGGCAGAGGGTATCGATTCTTTACTGATATTTTGTTGAGAGCTCTGTAGTCGATGCACATGTGCCAAGTCCCATCTTTCTTCGGAACTAAGATGATTGGACTTCCACAAGGAGAGGAGTTGGGGCGAATGTGACCTTTGTCAACTAATTCTTGGATCTGTCTGTGAATCTCTTCATTTCCGAGAATGGATCTTCTGTAAATAGATGCATTAGGAAAAGAAGAACCAGGAACAAGTTCAATGGAACGTTTTACCTGACAATGTTGAGGTACTCCATCTGGAGGTTGAAAGAGGTTCTAGTACTCATTAAGAATATAATTGACTTGTTTCTTCTATTGAGAGATGCATTGGTCGGTGACTCGACTCGTTGCTGCATTCTTCTTAGAATTTTGCAGCTTGATCATGATTAATGAAAACTTCTGTGCATGATTGATGACCTTCTTTGTCTGTTTGGAAGATATTAGTGCAATCGTCAGTGTAGGTTAACACTCTGGTATGCTGAACCATCGATTTAAGATTTTCACAATCTCCTTCTCAGGCCGTGACTGATAACTTCCATGTCTATATCAGAGGTAAGGTTTCCCATATAGGGCATCGGCTACAGAGAGTGGTCCCATGCCGCAGAGTAATTCATCTTCAAAAGACTTTATGAAGTAGACAAGCTTGCATTGTCGAGTGATTCGTAGTTCTTGTCCATCCTTCATCCAATCGATGTTGTAAGGCTGAGGATGTGGAGTGGTAACAAGACCTAGTTTCTTCACGAGATATTTAGAAATGAAGTTCTTCTAGCTACCGTTGTCCACAATCAAATGCAATGGGTTGCTTTGGACCCATATCTATGTATGGAACAGGCGCTCTTGTTCCTCCTCATCGACGATAGTCAAGGATGCTAGAGTGGTCAAGGTTAAAAGAGTCATCATGTCTGGATCATATTCTTCCACCGTCTTGTCAAACGCGTGAGAGGTCAACAGTTTTACCAAAAAATTCTTTAAGCATTGCATTTAGATGTATCATGCCAAGATGAGTGGTGGTAATCGCACCATTTTTCGGTAGGCAGTTGTTTGCTACGCTCCCTCTTGTGAAAAGGATTTTTTCCATGGTCTGTATTTGGCGGTGTTGGCTGAGAAGATTACAACTTGTCGAAATCAGCTAGTTCTTTCTCATTGGGTGGTCATCCTGATGTCGGCTTTGTCGCGAAATGTGCTCTTCCTTTCTACTTGGCTTCCAGTTTGCTAGCGTAGTGGAAAGCACCCACAAGTGTATTGACAGTCATAAATTCCATATCCTACTGAATGTATTGGGATAATTCGCCAATGTACTTTAGAACAAGCAATATCTATTATTCTTAGACGCCAAGTCTCGCCATGAGTCGATAGAACGCGTCGGTGTAACTCTGTATTGATTGGTCTTTCCATTGCCTTAGCTGCAGCCACTTCTTATACTGTTGCTTGAGGTATTTCAGTGGGTAAAATTCTTTCCAGATGTGTTCGACGAATTTATCACATGTGTCGATGGGGTCTCCGCTTTTCTCCATCTTTGTCGAGAGGTTCTCCCACCAACAGTGCACAAATGTTGACATCTTCAAAGATGCAATGGTGACTTTTTCAGTTTCGGAGAGTTGATTTACAACGTAATAGGATTCCAATAGTTGCACCCAATTGTCGACGTATTCCACATCAATCTTACCTTCAAGATTCAGTATGTCCAAATTCATTTGCACTTTGAAGGTGCTGATTTTATCGGAGTGAATTCTCGTCGAAGATCCTCTAGATGTTGAAGTAAATCGCATGAGAATCTCGTTGAACTGGGAAAACATTTCAGTCCATTGTCAAGCCAGAGCTTTCTCAATAAGTCATGCTGTCTCATCGACTACATGTCTATTGTCTGTTTATTCTATCATTTCTGGAGGTAGTGTCTGCTTGGATTGCTAAGATTACAAGCGAGTTTGAACTGGCATAAGTTAGGTAACTCCGAGCAATGTGTATACACAGAACTTAAGAACAAAACTGAATGCTCTGATTTGAGTTTGCTCTAATACCAATGATCTAGGTCATGTGCAAGAAGCACAAGGGGGACAATAGTTTGACTAAATTAGTCGGCTATGTTATGGCAGAATCTATAAGAATAAGTAGAATGAGCAAAACAGGATTACACTACACAGATAAACACAAATACGCACATGCAATATGCAGGAATGCGAACTGATCTTCTATTACTGTAAACAAGTATAAGACATGATAAGATTCCTATGTTACAATATTATACATGCTTATATAGAATTATGCGATCCTTGGGTTGTTTTCCATTACGTTCAGTTAGAAGAATAAGTTAGAACGGTTCAACAGTTCAACCGTTACAGTCGACTAGAAGACAGAGATACAGTCTGTTGAAGTTCGACAGTCGCTAGTCGCATGTCGACGCTGCTTGGCGATGTCGCGAACTGTGAGGTTGTTGAACATGTTGAAGGTGCGAATGTGTCGAGGTGTGTCAAAGTCGAGACTTTTCAGAGGTCTGTTGAATTGGGAACCTGTCGGACCTAACTTGTCGGACTCGAAACTTTTTGAGTCAAAGTCGTGTCGAAGTCAAAACTTAATTCCAACTTATATTTTGTGACCTAAAATTGTTTGTAAGCTATTACTGACTTCACTAAAGAGTGTTAAATTTCTATTACATAAGTTTACATTAAAATGCTAGTGGACTCTGGGAATGTGTACATTATTGAGGTATATATACAAGAAGTATACTTTAAATATCAACCAGGGAGCTTACAAACTTGAGAGGTACTCGGTAGTGTATGTGCACTATGAGATAATATTTGTTGTCTTGAGTGTCCTACGTATTCTAAAGGATATTCTAAGAAAGCATGAAGTATTGTTCTATGGAAATCGGAAAACAGTAAATGAAAGCATGTAAATATATTTTATTAAAGCAGGAAATGACAGCATGTAAATCTATTTTATTAAAGCAGGAAATGACAACATGTAAATCTATTTTATTAAAGCAGGAAATGAAAGCATGTAAATCCAAGAATGTAAATCTATTTTATCAAAACAGGAAATGAAAGCATGTAAATCTATTTTATCAAAGTAGGAAATGAAATCATGTAAATCCAAGCATGTAAATCTATTTTATCAAAACAGGAAATGAAAGCATGTAAATCTATTTTACCAAAGCAGGAAATGAAAGCATATAAAATTATTTATCAAAGTAGGAAATCAAAACATATAAGAAGTTAACCTAAGAAATATAAACTTAATTTGAAAGGAGAAAAGATCCATTTAACTGTAATCACCAATCGTCATGTTCAAAGTACAACAATATAGACTTGATCTAATTTGAATTGCTGTATTAAAAAGTGGAAATGCAGACCTAAAAGTCGTGCATGCTGATGGTAACTACAGGACTACAGGCAGTGTGTTTCAGAACTACAGACGCAATACTAAAGAACTACGGACAGAATAACGTTCATGTTGAAACCAAAATCTGATATTTGAATGAAATGCTAAAATGAATCCACACACAATTATACTAAAAATAAATAACTGAATGCATGGAAAATACCTGAAATAAAATGAAAAACTCCTAAGTTACGTATTGAGGGGGCCCTGCCCAACACGTATCACAGGAGGAAGGAAAAATTATAAACTCATGAAATCTGAAAAATGTTGGAGCTTCATTATAAATTCATAAATCCCATCATGGTTTATAAAAACTGTAAAACTAAAATACCCAAGTTACAAAAATGCAAAAAAGATTGTTTCTCCAAAATATGTTGCAGATCCTCTTCTACTCAGGTGTCTCTATTTATTACAGCTTCTATCCTAGTTTTGCATTGGAAACCATGATACAAAATTTAGGGGATTATCCCCTTGAAATCAGGGAAAACAAGACTACTGTGTCTCAAGTGATCCTCGTGGTCTTCAATATGGAGCTAGGCACTTCTAATGTCCATGTTATTCCTGCGCTATGTCCACACATGGTCTGATCATATTATTAGTTTAAATAAAATATGCTAAAACATAAGAAAGAATAATAACTAAATCATTTCATCTCATTATCAATTAAATTTCCTTCTCGCCTACATAAAGGAGTGTTTTTTTATCATTCCATTGCTAAGGTGTGGCATAATGTAATCTAAATAATACCTATATCGGGGACTCATCAAATTCTACTTTGAGTGTTTTAATAATCATGAGGATTATTCGGGTATTATAACTAATATCTCACTTGAAAAGGGTTTACACTTTTGTATAAACTACTATAGAGTATTTGTTGTTTACATATGTACTAATTGTTAGAATGGATTGAGCCATAGGTTGGATTAGAAGTAATATTTATACAAGTATGGCTAATCATGTTTAATGTATGAGTTTTATGGAATGGGATAAACAAGGATAAAGAGGTGGTGATTGAACAAGTGTTTATTTGTAGTACTACTTATGACTTGCAATTAAGTACATATATGTTCTTATAAGTAATGTGGCTAATACCTTGGATTGTTGATGTCAAGAAAAAAATGTACACATCATTCCTTTAAAATCTCTAAACTTGGAAAATTGGATACGTTACAATATGGTATCAAAGCAGAAGTCACAACACTCGGGCCTATGTGGGCTCAGCATGAGGTATGAGAGTATAAAGTGGTTGAACTAATGATGTAACTCTACCATGTTCCATTCTTTATTGAGCTAGTAGTCTATACTTTAATATAGTACTCAAAGAGTAGCATTCTCCTAGTAAGATTGTATGGTCTCATGGATAAAGGATATAGATACAATCGCAGAGTTATTAAAAGAATAAATTGTTGGGTTCGAATTTTACTCTTGATACATTCAGGAAGAAATGTAATTTTTTTCTAGAATTTTCTTGATATATACAGAGATGTATATATATAGAAATTGTTTTGCAATAGTCTTGTAAATTTATATAGGTGCAAGTTGAAAACAATCGAGTGGTGAATACGATGACCATTGGAATTGTTAAATAGGTTGTATACTTATCAAGGGGATGAGCTATTATACCTCATAAGAAACCAAATTTAATGAGAAGAGAAAAATAAATGCTATGTTCTAACATTGCAGCTTATGGCCGTAAGGTATAATTGATGAAAATAATAATCAAAATAAGAATGTTGATTTTAGTTCATCATGTATGGATAATAGATTTGAATCTAATCTAGTGCGACGGATGAATTTTAAACATCTTATTATGTTTAGGAAAGGATTTCTTACAAATTTCGACTATGTCATGAAAAGCTTTACTAACAAGTGATTTTGACAAATTGTCAATATATGTGAGACATGTTGAAAGACAAAGAGCATGATACATATTATGCATAAAGTATGGTAAGCATACTAAATAAAGATCAAAGACTCATGGAAAGGGATACTCAAAGAATGAGTAAGAATTGATAATCAAATGCATTCACCTATTGTTTATCAAATTGATGATATTATGTTGCATGTTGTGGTGACTGAGACTACTTTGAGGTTATTGCAGGTAAGGGGTTAAGGAAGCTTCAATAAGACCTTGAAATAAGAAAGAACTTGAGTTTTTGAAACCTACAATAAAGAACAATGAACTCTAAATGAGAAAAGAATTATAAAACCTTTTGGGATAATCATGGGAGATGCCCTAGATTATAAATCTCTTGGAAAATTTTGAGGAAATTTACCTATAGTAAACCAAAATCCTTATTGGAGAGTTAACCAGTAAATGAAAGAAGCAATTGCAATGAACTAGGATTATGTAAAGTGTTATGCGATACAAAAATATTATGATTATGTTTGTTTGGTTGACACTTGACCTCCATGAGGTTTTATCTAATATAACTATTTGGTTTATGTGTGCGAGGAATTGATTGCACTAAGTAAGGAATTTGTGTTCGAGAACCAAGCTAATCAACGGTGAGAGGATCGCTAAACCAAAAGGATTTCACAAAAAAAATCACAATAAGTGAATACCTCTATATAGTTGTCAAACTTGATAGATTGTCATGTGTTGTAGGATCAACTGAAAGCTTATGTTGGTAAATCGGGTTGGCCATGATAGTGGCATTAGAGCCACAATGAGAACCAATATTTCACTAATGCGAGGTTATGAGACATTGTTGCATGCACATGAGACAATATAACTAGAGAATTGAAAATCTTGAGAGCATCAAGTGAAATTAAAAAAAAAACAACCCTACACATAAGGTTATCAAATAAAAACCATCACCCTAATAACATAAGCAAGAGGGGGGGAGGTTCCGTGCAAATTCAATAAAGCTAACTTAAATTAAAATAAAGCTAAGAAAAGAAAGAAATGAAAGAAGAGAAAGAAAAATAAAGGTCAAGTATGGAGCACAGACTTGAACTAGAAGTGGAACAACTACAGCTCGATATGGAATAGAACACGAGATGTGTTCTGGTAGGAGCACTACCAATTCATTTGCAGTAGAATTGCAATACCCTGTGAGGCTGTGAGAGGTTGATTCCAGCATTAAGATTCTTAAAAGTCCCTATAACACTCGGTAAAAATCAGGAGTATTGAGTGAGTGTTGGGTTGTCTTCTGTAATAAGATTTTAATGATAGATTGGGAGCAAATGGCATAAAAATAATTTCCCTCTACTCAAGCAAGAAGGCTTGAGGGGAAAAAGAGTTTTCCTAGACTCAAGCGAGAAGGCTTGAGGGGGAAAATAATTTTCCTGGACTCAAGCGAGAAGGCTTGAGGGAAAAAAAACTTTCCTGGACTCAAGCGAGAAGGCTTGAGGGGAAAAAAAATTTCCCTAAACTCAAGCAAGAAGGATTGAGGGGAAAAAGAGTTTTCTTGGACTCAAGCGAGAATGCTTGAGGGAAAAAAGAATTTTCCTAGACTCAAGTGATAAGTCTTGAGGGGAAAAATAACTTTCTTGGACTCAAGTGAGATGGATTTAGGAGAAAAACAATTTTCGTGTACTCAAGCGAGAGGGCTTGAGGGAAAAATGAATTTCTTAGACTCAAGCAAGAGGGCTTGATGGGAAAAAGAATTTCCTCGACATAAGAAATAGGGATTGAGAGGAAAAGAATTTATGGAACTCAAGCAAGGGAGCTTGAGTGGAAGAATGAAAAGAAATATATTCATGATGTAAAAATGAAACATATGTTAAAGAAATTCCAAGTAACTAGGCTGTTGAATTCCTAATGTGTGAATTTTATGAATATAAATAAAAGTAATGCAAAAATTCATTTAAGTAAGAGGATGGTTGATGATTTTGAAGTTTATTTCTTAGATAAATGCTACTAAATTGTGAATGATGGAAATGTCTACCGCAATCTAAGGGATAGCTAAAGTGTCCAAGTGTTGGAGGAGAAAAAGTCCAATAACAAATGACTCGAAGATGTTCTATGAATGGAAAAAGTAGTAGAAACCCAAAGAGTGTTAGGAGCATAAAAAAAAGAGCTGTTAAAGAAAAACAAAGACACTAAGTAGAGAATATCGATGGAGATTAAAAAATTCTTATTCAGTATTGACACAACACACCAAGAAGTGTTTCCTACTATGCGTAGGTTATGCATGAGGTATGCACATATGCTTATGTTCTGAACTTGTTATACTTAAAATTATTAATATTTATGTTAGATTATGCATGTGCTATGATATGTTCATGCACAACTCACATTATGAGCATTGATAATATTGCGTTCAAGGAAAAACAAGTAGAGAATGACTAAAGGTACCTGGAAAGAAGTGTCATGACAATAATTTGGAAAATATTATCTTATATCATGGTTATATATATATCATGTATGATTGACAGATGTGAAGGGATAGGAAATTACGAAGAAGATACAAGTAAGTATATTAAACTATGAAAAGGGTGGCCATGAAAAGGTTGCAAGATGATATTGCAAAGGAAAATGATTACTTATGTTCTAATTGATTTTGGAAAAAAAAATCATATGTATGCATGTATTTTATGATAAGATGCTAGGAAACAACTGGTATTGTTTGAGAAAAGTACAGGTTATGAGAGAAAGCAACTTGCAGGAATCATGAAGATTTGAAGTTAATAACAAAGCAAGCAAAAGATGAAAAATGAATGACGTACGAAGGAACCCAAGAGTGGGAGACAAACAGTTGAAAAGCATGAACAACAAGGACGATGTTATTCGTAAGGGGGGAATGATGTAACATCCCTCTTTTCTACACCTATTATTTTTTAAGTATAAATGTAAATTGTACTCATTTCTGGTGAGGAGATCAAGGCCAAGGCCCCACCAGTAAACATTGTAAGTTCTATGGTTTAATTTCCTAAATTGTAAATGTGGAATGCAAGTTTAGGAGACTGATATCATGATTCAACCTAACAATAAGGGGAGGAATCCACTAGGGGTGAAGAGGTGGAATGGCTTGGAAGCCTTGAGTTTGATGACAAATGTTATCTTGTTGCTGCAAGCACTTAACTGAACATTGACATTCACCAAAGGTTATTTAAGTTGTTTGGTTATCGGTTAATCCTATAGAGGGATACCAAAGGTACCATTAACTGCCAAAAGGAATTAAATGTATCCTAAGACCTAAAGATTAGCACTAAGTTAATATTTGTTAAAATAGTTTATGTAAAACTAAGAAACTCCTATGAATGTCTTTGACATCCTAGTTCTAATAGAGGATGTCAAAGGTTTTCATCATTAAAACCCACTTTATAAGAAATTAGCATAATCTAAACTATTTATCACATGATAGACTAACTGAATGTTATTTCTATCTTGGTTCAGTTAGTTATACCCCAAGACATACAATTAGTACCTTAGGAAGATGAAGAAATATATCTATATATATATGCAATCATCTTGATAAAATATTACTAGCTATAATAATATTTTGAAAGACTATACATATACAATACATTGTAATGCATTATAATGATAATGCAAGAGAAAACAAAATAACTGTATAGAAATACCTATATAGTTTGGAACTGGGCGGGTGCACAAAGATAGTCCCCAAATCCATTGCAATGGGGACGCACTAGCAGAAAAAAAAACTACATGTACGCACCTAAGGCAACATGCACGCGCAGCTAGGTTCGGTACCGAACCGAGGTGCATGTGCTTGGCTGGCACATGTGTGTAGCTGGCGCATGCGTGCAATGGTGGTGCGCAGGTGTCCCTATTAAAAAAAAGATAGAGCAGAATGCACCATTTTTCTATTTGCACCCGAGCACGAACTCCACTCTTGCGTTCCCGTGGATTCAACCACCAAAAAAGGCCAAATCCACTCCAAAACCACCCAAATTCACCTACAAACTCATCAACACATTGATTGATAGGTAAATATCAATTTTTTTTCATTTTATTCATTCTTTGTGTCAATTGTTTGATCTTTTTTGTTTATTTAATTGTTAATAATTCCCAAATTTTGAAAACAATGAACCAATTTTCAATTGCAGATTGTAAACTGAGACAATGAGTGAACAAGATGTTAACCCTGAGTCTGACCCAAACCTTGGACCCAATGCCAAAGAAAACCGTACACAAAATCCAAATGTTGAACAAACCAAAACCCCCAACCAAATTTTGAACAAGATGACCTTAACCATTATGTAAATGAAATGCGAGTGCACACTCGCGATCTAAGAAACTTAGGGGAACCATCTCAGTTGTCTCTTGCCACGTAAATTGAGAGCTCAATTGACTCCCTCATCCATGCACACCAACAATTGACTGACATGACTGAATTTAGAGCTAGGATGCGGAAGTATTACTACACGGGCATCCCCAAGGAAGCAATAAAATATTTGTAACATTACAAAATCCCAATTATATAGTATGTTAACCAATCTGAAAACAAACCAACCACCAAACAATACAAAGCCACGTGTCTGCATGGATTGGTGTTATTACCAACCATGGAGGGACAATTGGATGCAGAGGTGGTTCATAGTGTACAATAAACCTCCCTGCAATAACAAGGAGGTTCCACAGTACTTCCTTTGCCACTGTGGGCTGAGTTTTTCCTCGGTTTCCATGTCAACTATTTTGACATAACCGAGTTCCAGGGTGTTGGGCGTGGTTCTTCCCAAGATCGACCTGCTTCCAAGAGGAACCCACTGAGAGCGCCACCAGCTCCCAGGTGCGAGCCCAACCCCTCGCCCCAGCCACCTCAGTTACCCCACAAGCTTGATTAGATCAATGAGGCAATGAGGAATGTTGCACGTGGACTCCTCATACACACCTTCTTTGTAGCAACGACTATAGTCGAGAGGTCGAGTGACCTTGATAGAGATCCAGGTGCAAGGCCTTCATGGCAGAGCCAAGATAGACCCGTGACTGGTGGTATCCATGCTGGGCATTCTAGTTCGACGAGGACAATGCCACATCTTTGTCCCCATTGCGGGCACACTTTCCCTGGCCCAATCGAGGGCTGTTATATCGATCAGGTTAGCAATTTTTTTAATGTGTTTTCAATCATCACTTGATAACTTGTAAAGTATTTTTAAAGTATTTTTGTTTTACTTAAACTATTATTTTAATGTACAGTTATTCAAAGTTGATACACCAACATGGGAGAACATAGGATCTCCCAACCTGGATGCAGCAGTGGCAGCTACAACTGAAATTGCGGCACCCCACATAGAGGTATTTTGAACACCTGACACAAGATTGTTATTACTTATGTCATTTATATTACTCAAGTATTTATATTTATGGCATACACGTTGATAGTTCGTACAATGTTTTTTAATATCTTGATTGCCTAAATAATGACTTGTTTAACATGTTTATAACATGCATGCATTTTTATGTCCACAGGTGTTCCCTGACTACGGTGATCAACCCTTCCCTTTGGGGATTGGAAGATCACCATATACACATGTACAATGTGTAGTTATAAGCACGCTTTTAATTTGAATTGTTCCAACTTACTATGGTTTAATTTATTGTTTGTTTACTAAATTGTGATATTACAAATGTATATGTAGGTGCCATCAACAGTTGCGGGTCCCCATTTTAGTCCTATGTATCCACCCTCTCACATGAGTCCCCCCTCTCCCTTCCATCTAGATCCCTCCCTACGTCCACCCCCTACCTTCCATCCAGCCTCCCCTCTAAGGCCATACTCCCCCTCCATCCATCCTCCCCCACTCATCCATGCCCCCTCATCCATACATCCACCCCAATTTATCCACGCCCCCATGTCTATCCATCCTCTCCCATTTGTCCACTCCCCCCTTCCTTCCAGATTCCCCTCTTTGTGCACAACCTCCCTTCCATCCATCCTCCTCCCTCTATGCAGGACTTCCCTCCCATGCACCATCCCTCAACACCCCCCGTAGCACTTTTGGTTCGATACCCTCTATCATACAACCAATAGGGGTTCATCGTCCATGACGTCCTCCTCCACCCCATACCACCATGTCTTCTCTCACCATATAATCCCCACTTCCCGCCACTATTGTTGTTGCTTGGTTTTTCAACCAAGCATGTGCAAGGATGTACCTATTAACTTGTAATAGCAGTTTCAATATAAAACAAAAACAACTATGAATAAACTAATATAATCTGATCTAACACAAGCATGTGCAAATAAATAAAAAATTAGATTTCAAAACATAAGCAATAAGATCTATGGAAAAACAATAACTTGAAAAATATTTGATTTTTTATTACCTCAAGTGGTGAGGATGGTGGGTGTTGAGCAACTCCAAGGTTGAGAAGCTCCAATATCCAATGGTCTCTTCTTCTCCAAAGCCTTAATGGGGATCTTCAAACTCGAAATGGGAGGCAATGGCTCTCCAAGGGAATTTGGCAGCATAAGGATAGGATGAAATGTGGATGAAAAGTGAGGAGCCCCTATCACCTTTTTATAGTTTTCGGAGATGGGGAATATCATTGTGGTTTTAAGGAAACCAATGGTATTAACCAACATGGTTTAGGTCTCTTTTTCCCTCTTTTTCCTTTTTTGAATATTTTTTATATTTTTATTCCCTTTTAATATTTTTGGGAATTTTGGACCCTTTTTGAGGGTTTTTTGTGTATTTTGAAGGGAAAACAGGTGCATTGTGGTCTTTCTGGTGACCTTTTGATGGCTTTAGAGGCTCAAATGGTGGAAAAGTGGACAAATGGGTTATGTGAATAAGGGAATGAGCTAGTGAGCACTTTTTGGGTGTTAACAAATTGCCCCATGATGTGTGAGGGAAGGAGCTCATCGTATGGCCGATAGACATCATAGTTCTTTTTTCTTTTTCCTGGGCTGTGGAGAAGAGAAGAGACCAATTAGAGACTGGAACAATGGCCCCTTGGAAGCTACAAAAACTGAAAAATTACATGGACTCAAAATGAATAATGAATAATCTGTGATTATGAATGAGGCTGGCATACCCATGCTCGTACCAAGACATATACATAACAATTAGTCCCAAGAAGGGGGACCTTAATAATACATAAAAACTGTTGGTACATCATAATGGCCTAGAGGGGACACAATGCTGGGATGTACTCATGATCATGCCATGACTGATCTCAATAACTGATATACTGGAAAAAACAATAACCGTTCTGAATAAGGTATCAGAAGGATTGATGAATTTCTAAAACTGAAGGTGTCCAACATCTATAGGGACTCAATTAGACTCTCAAATGTGGTAGAGTCAGTAAATGAGTCAACTTTTGAGGAGTATTTGTAACTATATAATCAAGGGAGTATAGAACTGTGGTACATCTGAAAATTGTCGCCAAGCGCAACCCGAATATCCATAGGAAAATGAAACTGGTTGTTTCCTTAATTAGGTTCTCCAATGTGGTAGAGTCAAGTGATATCCGGGGTCTTCAACAAATAACTGAAAGGACCGATACCCTATACGAGTCTCAACGATGTGATCAAGGTGTTGAAGTCGAGCATGTGAGAAACAATCATTTGGAGAGGCACTGAGGACTCCTTTTGAAATGATTTGTAGGAACTCATCACAAATGGTGATGAGTCCAAGGCACAAGGACCTCTGGGTCTATCCTCTGGAATAGATTTGGTTGGCATCGACAGAGGGAGACCTACAACTATCAAGGCAATGATGTTTCCTTGACAGGAGTGCGAGGTGTACAACTGAAGTGTGATAGTACTGATGGTAGGACTGATATACTGTGGGGATGGGGAATAGCTGTGGTCATATAGTGGGTGGACTCAAACTTCCTTTGTTCAGAGCATGATGACATGGTTGACCTTGCAATATAGGAAACTGACTTTTAGGTGTGGGGATCATAGCTTAGGGGTATGTATTGTATACTGGAGTGACTCTGGGGGAACAAGCTGATGGATGCTTTTGGGAGACTCTCGGGGTGACATATTGCAAAATGTTCTGAACAAAGGCGACTATACTGGGGAAACTGCCTTATGAGAAGACATGATCTATTATGGCACCAAAAAGAACCGTTGGGTCCTTCTTCGTAGTTTTAATGAGCTGCAAGAAGGGATAAAAGTGTGCTCTGAAATGGTACTATCCTATGGATTTATGTGAGCTGAGGACTGTTCATGCTCGTGAGTGCTTTCATTTTTAAGGAGTCTGAAAATGATAAGAAGACTCTGAATTGGTGGAGGAGTACCATCCTGTGGATTTGTACAAGCCCAAGATGGTGATTGCTCATGGTTGCTTTCATTTTTTGAGAGTCTGAAAGCGATTAGTAGAATCCATTGGTGTTCTTTTTTGCATGTTAGTCTCCAAGGACAAAAAAAACATAAAATGATGCAAATGGATAACTCTTCTAGCCAATGTGACTAGAGTATTCATTTTTTCGTAATTAGTCTACAAGGTCCAGAAAAGGGGTAAACTTATACCAGGTAGATGCCCTTTTAGATACTTTTAGAGAGCATGGAAGGAAGCAAGATTGCTCGGCTATCTTTTCATTGTTTTAGGAGTCAGAAAAGAGCTTAACGGAAACTCCCTAAGTGCCTTTTTCGTAAAAGAATTGCTCGGCCCGAAAAAGGGATAAAATTATACCGAACAAGAAGGTATTGGATAGAACGAGAAATGATCTCGAGCATCATCATGAGCACAGAAAACTGAATCTGGCAACGTAAAGATCATCAAAAACAAATCACGGTCGATGTGGCACACAAATTAAGGCGACAAGGGGTATTTTGGAGAAATGCCAAAAAACTATGGGGGTGAGGGCAAGAAATGATCTCAAGCATCATCATGAGCACAGAAAATGGAATCCGTTGATATAAAACTCGTCAAAAATGGATCACGGCTGATGTGGCACGCAAATCGAAGCGACGAGGGGCATGGGAAAAAATGCATGAAAAATCTAGTGGTGAGAGCGAGAAATGATCTCAAGCATCATCACGAGCACGGAAAACTAAAACCAGCGATATAAAACTCGTCAAAAATGGATCACGGATGATGTGGCATGCAAATCGAGGCGACGAGAGGCATGGGAAAAATGCCCGAAAAATCTGGTGGTGAGAGTGAGAAATGATCTTAAGCATCGTCACGAGAGCAGAAAACTAAATCCGTTGATATAAAAATTGTCAAAAATGGATCACGGCCGATGTGGCATGCAAATCGAGGTGACAAGGGGCATGGGAAAAATGCCTGAAAAAGGGACTTGGTGGAATTCGGAAAAGGAGTAGACTATCGTGAAGTTCTCGCTGCGCTGATTCCAACGGTACAAATAGTTTGAAAAACAGACATCATATGATGCCGAAATGGTTGATTGAAAATTGTCAACTTTCTATAAATAGCAAGTGGGCCCAATGTGACAAGTGTCATTTTCACCATTGAGTTTCACAGAGTAATTGAGGTGGTCAGAGCATTTTCTTGATTTGTGGGGGATTCGACCATTGGTTTTTCATTCTGTGAGTTTCAGGTAAGCCTATGTGCCTTAGCCTTTCAAATTATTTCCTATCTGATTAGCGTCGAGGCCCCATAGACTGCGTACTTGCACATTGGATTCACAACATGGAATATCGTGGGTTTTGGCTCATTTTCCGCGATGCACATCGTGGTTATGGGCTTGATAGTCGCGATGTGCATCACGGTTGTGGGGTCTGACAGTCATGATGTTCATCACGGCTATAGGGGCTGACAGTTGCAATGTTCATCACGGCTGTGGAGGCTGACATCCGCGATGCCCATCGCGACTTTGGGGATGATACCCGTGATGTTTATCGCAGCTTTGATGTTGAAAGCCACGATGTCCATCATGGCTAAGAGCCTGAAAGTTGCGATGGTGTTTTTGAGAAAAAATTTTGTTTCTAAAAAATTTTCGTTTGTTTTTTGGCAGGATGCTGAGGAGGCCGTTAGTGTCATGGTGGGAAAGAGAGATTGATGTGGAGCTGATGGGAAGGATTCGGGATGACCCGAATGTGCGAGCGGCCTTGGTTGTTGGCGGACTTCTAAAGTTTGCTCAGGTACCTATTATGCGTTCAGTCAGAGATCTGCTGAACAAGTTGGTTGACTTCTGGGTCCCAGTGGAGGTGGATTTCATGGTGCAAGGTGAGCGACTGGAGATCACCTTGACCGTTGTTTATTTTCTTACTGGCTTGTTGCATTTGGGGGAGATCGGGGAGCTGCAGCCGAGGATTCCGGTTGGTTTGGACATTGAGGATCTACTGGAGAGATTCTATGTTCCGGGGGCCCGTATACAGAACAGCGCATTGAGTTTCACTGATCTGCAGGAGCAGGAGATGCAAGCGGTGGCTGCTTGTGTTTTGCGGGTTCTTGGTGCACAGGCACCCCATTGTTTGTCTGGGGGACAAATGATGATGGTAGACAGTGTCCTGAGGGGGACATATTTTCTTGGGGGCAGATGTTTTTCGCCTATGTTCGGCGAGAGCTGAACAAGGTTAGTTAGGAGGGGCGAGAGTTCAGGTATGTTTCTTTCCTCTGTTGTTTCTTTTTTGAGTAGGTCCCTACCTTGCGGCCACGTGTGCCGGTTCAGGAGGGGCTGAGGAGTGAGCCGCGGATGGTGCGGTGGGGGGAGATGATGCCCCGGGGTGGTGGTGGCATCTGGCAGTTCTTCTCGTCTGAGATGTATAACCAGTGGGAGCAAATGCCTGTTGTTATTGATGATTATCCATATGCGGGTATGGACTTCCGAGGAGACCCTTAGATGCCTCGATCTTAGGGATAGGCTTGGGGGTTGGATGGTACATCTTTGTTTTTGTTTCTCTATTATAGCATGTTTAGATGTTTTTGTTATGAGTATATCTAGAGATGTTTTATATGATACTGAATTGATTCATTGTGGGTTTTTTGTAGATGTTGGTCCGAGGCCACCAGTGGATTACATAGGATGTCGGGGATAGATGATGGTGGTGGTACCTATGCTGGCAGCAGAACCGCTGCCTCGTGCACGAGGAGTTGTGCACCCGCGAGATGACGCCCTAGAGGACGTACGCGATACCTTAGAGGGTCTTCTAGTGGGTGCACAAGAGGAGGGTTGGAGGGATTTATATCGGCCCACTATCGAGCATTGTTTTGATATTCCCCGTGAGTGGCGGTCGATCCTATTGAGAGGGGCTGTGGTGATGGCCGATAGGAGAGCTCGCAATCAGTATGATTCAGAGGAGCCAGAGGAGGAGGATCCATAGGATCCCGGTGATCAGAATGATTAGGTGATCTTATACCTGCACCCAAATGCTGATGAGCATATGGGGATGTATTTTGTTGATACACATTTTGTACGGCTAGTGTATTTTTTGTATATTTGGGTGCTAAGAGCACCGCTGACATTATGACTCTTATGATGATATATATATATATATATATATATATATATATGTTTTGCTATACAGTCATGTATGCACGTGGATGCACATCTTGTCTTTTCGTTTACGTTTTGTTGCACATGGATGCAATGTTTTGATTTTTTGTACACCTGTGGAGGCATATGTTATGCATGTGGATGCAATGTTTTGATGATTTTATAATGCCTATGTGATGCATGTCGTGATGTCCTACATGTTTTGGTTGGCGTGCCAATCTAGAATGTTGTTAGCCATTTGGTCTACTACAGTGTTATGATTTTGTGGGACATGAGTGAAAAAGATGGATTCAAAATGTCGAATCATTTGTTTTGTGCACAGGAATTTTCTAAATAGACAGGGATCGCAAACCTGGTAGCAGTTGTTGAGTTGGGAAACAAGGAGCTGGGAGTCTAGGAAAACACGAAGGTGACTTATGCCCATTTGGAGAGCGGTGACGAGGAGACCGGTCACGACATTGTACTCATCTTGGTTGTTTGTGGTAGCACCTATGCACACTACGTCGAGGTGGATCAACTCATGTGAAGGGGAATAAATTACCCAAGATACTGACGCGAGATTTGGAGACCAATGACTTGCGCCATCGGCAAAGCCAATGTGGTAGAGTGGAAGAGGATCCATCTGTGTTCATGCAGGAAAGAATGGAAATGTAAGGTTTTGAAAATTTACAGTGAAAAAACCAATTAAAAAATTGTACAATATGGACTATGGTGTCCAGTAGTTTTTTATGGGTAGAATCTTTTGAGGTACAACCCGTTACGGGGGTTGCGCATGGGATTGCCTTCTGAATCAGTCAAAATGTATGCTCCATGTTCAAGGCAAGTGTGTATGATATATAGGCCTTGCCACATAGATTGGAACTTTCCTTTACCTGATTTATCATGGGCTTGATCGTAAACAAGGACCAGGTCTCCTTCACTAAATGCTCATGGATGAACATGTTTATCGTAATGGATTTTAGATCTGTTCCTCACAGCTTTGATTGTTTGGAGAGATGTGCAGTGATCTTCGTCGGCTTGTTCTAAAAGAAGTAATTGTTCTTCAATTAGTGAAGTGTCGGGGAGAAGCTCTATGGAAATTTGTAATTTTGGTATCTGGCATTCAATGGGGAGGACAGATTCCACGCCATGAACTAAATGGAATGGGGTAAATCCTGTGGCGGTTTTGGTCGACGTTCGATAATCCCATAATGCGGGAAAAATCATGTGATGCCAATTGGATTTATGTTTGTCGACAGTGCGCTGGAGGATGGTATTCAAAATTTTGTTAACAACTTCAACCTAGCCATTCCCTTGGGGGTAGTAGGCGGAGGAGAAATGATGTTGAAACTTAAGGAGTATTGACAATTCTCTCCAAACAGAGTCCTCGAAGTGAGAGCCATGGTCTGAGATGAGTTGCTTTGGTACTCCAAAACGAGCAATAACATGGTTGAGGAAAAAACAGGCTGCAGTGTCGGCTTTGCAATTGTAAGTAGGCATGGCTTCTGCCTATTTAGTAAAGTAATCGACATCCACTATAATGTGTTTGTGGCCACCTGCAGATGGGGGATTGCAATCCATGAAGTCGATGGCCCATTTGCAAAATGGTCCAGCGGTGACAACTGGATGTAGGGGGCGGGGGAGGTTCTTGCCTTGGGGGCAAAGAGCTGGCAGTTTTGGCAATGTTTGACTGCTGTGATACAATCAATGAATAATGATGGCCAAAAATAACCTACATGAATTACCTTTTGAGCGGTGGCCATTCCAGAGAAATGGCCGCCGCAGGCACTGCTATGACAGTCGTTAAGGACTTGTTCTGCTTCGTCTCAGGAAAGGCATCGTCGTAGGATAGTGTCGACGCCACGTCAATAGAGGACATCACCCAAGAGGAGATAACGGGGGGCATGGTGACAGATGCGACGGCATCCGTCACGGTCGATGTTGGGTCAAAATTTCTGTGTGTAGAGGTATACCGAAATATCTCCATACCAAGGGTCATCGGACGAGATGATGAACAAATGTTCATTGATTATTTCAGTGTGGATATCTGGTGATGATGATGAGGATGGTAATTCCATAATGAGTTGAGCGAGCGCTAATTCTTTTCTGCTCTTTGGGGTTTTAAAAGTTAGGTCGTATTCTTGCAAGATAATCACCCATTTGGCAACACGGCCTTGTAGAAGGCGACAATTCAAGAGATAGACCATTGGGTTGGAATTGGCCACAACCGTGGTGTGGCTGAGGAGAATGTAATGTCGTAGCTTTTGTACTGAAAAGACGACGGCGAGGGCCATTTTCTATTCATGTGGGTAGCACAGTGGTGGGCCTGACAAGGTCTGGCTCACATAGTAAATGACATGTTCTTGACGAGTGGAGTCTTCTTGGACGAGTACTCCAGAAATAGCGTAATCTGATGCCAAAATGTACAGGGTAAAGTCTTTCATGAAATCTGGAGGATAAATCAAGGGGGCACTCGTAAGCTCTTTTTTCAGGTTTGTGAGAGCCCCTTCTACTTGGTCGTCCCAATAAAAACATGTATGAAGGCGAAGTAAACAGAGGAAACCATGTACTGTTGTGGCGTAATCTGGGACAAAGCGAGGAAGGAAGTTGTACTTCCCTTGGAGTATTTGTAGTTGTCTTAATGTATGAGGTGATGGTAGGTCTACTATGGCTTGGACTTTTAGGGGGTCGACGGTGATCCCTTTTTGTGAAATGACAAATCCCAGCAGGTGACCTACTGGAACGCAAAAGACACACTTGAGTGGGTTCAGGCGGATGTTGTATTTTCGACAACGCAAGAAGACTTGTCGAAGATCATCTAAGTGGTCAAATCATTTCTTAGATCGAGCCATGAGTTCATCTAGATAAACTAATATGATTTTATGCAAATCGTGGAAACAATAAGTCATGGCTCATTGGAAAGTGGCTCCAGCATTCTTGAGAACGAAAGGCATGACGCAATAGGCGAAGGTGCCCCATGGGGTAGTAAAAGCGTTCTTGTATTGATCTTCTTTACAGATTTTGATTTGGTTGTATCCGGAGAAACCATCCATAAAAGAAAGTACCTCATGCTGTTGTGGGGAAAATGCACCTATAGTTCAAGGGAGAAACTACCAACTTACGGTGATAAAGATAGACTTACAAGCATTCTGCAAGTATAACAAATAAATGAAGAGATTAGGGTTTAGAGATGTAGGCACCTTATTCAGAAGGTTGATCCTAGCTTTGCTTCCCTCACTCTTCAATGCTTATCCAGTGTCGCAATGCCCAGACCTGCGAAACAACTTGATACCTTTCTCAAACACATTTGACTACATATATAAGACTGATATCCATGACATAACAAGACATCAAACTATAATTAAAAAGTAATCAAATCTGAGACACATTAATAGGTTATATTTGGAAAGAGAAGAACGTCTGATCTTAATTAATGAATGAAAGCAAGTACATAAAGTTATACCTTCTCTCAAGCTTGGCACTTCACGAAACCTAGATTCAAGGTCTCCTGCTTCTGTTCTCCAAGGATTCCAGCCTCTAATCAACTGTGCTAGGGTTTACCAAAACTGAAGCACAAGAGAGGGGGGATGAGGGTCTCCATTCCTCCATCATAACTTTGTAATTGAGCTTGGTCCTCTTCTATGGCCCTTCTACCCTCCTTATATAGTCAGTGAGGAAGAGGAAAAGAAGTTATAACCGCTCAAGAGGTTTCCCAACCAACTTAACTTACTCGAACTTCGAGATTTTGACCAAAACAGGGGTGTACGCTACTCTACAGTCGACAAAGTCGCATACACATGGCATTGAGTGCTACTATTTCAATAGTGGAGTCGTGCTCAGTAGGGTATACACGCTACTATCATGCCTGTGTACCAGCGCTCATATTGAAAAATGGCCAAAAACAGGCTTTTCTGCTCGTTTTCAGGAGATGGTTTGGTTTGGAAAAATGTTCCTAAGGGTCATATACATCAAATGGGTCAAGAATGAGGTAATTTCAACCATTTTTAGTGTCCCAAATGACTCCTGCATCCACAAATGTCCTGTTGTGTGACTGAACTTGATCTCAAGAAGTGTCGTCATGTGACCAAGGGAAGCAAGTGTCGTCACGGATGGAGAGGTGTCATTTCAAGCTATAAGACATGCCCCTCACACTTATTGATTAGTTGGTCAATTAATGGTGTGGGGAAGCTGTCTCTGGGACAAGCTAGGTTGAGGTCACAAAAGTCAGTACATACGCGGATGGTGCCAAATTTCTTATTGACTAGTATTGGGTTTGAAACCCATGTGGTGTATGAAATAGGGTATATGAAACCTACTGCTCGAAGCTTCTCAATTTCTGCTTTGACGGATGGAAGCTTGGATGGGTGAATGGGATGTTGTTTCTGGTGGACCAGTGATATGTTGGGCCAAGTGTCTATGTGATGTTCTCCAATGGTAGGATCAAGACGAGGCATCTCGATATAAGACCAGCAGAAGACATCTCGAAATTCTTGTAAGAGTTTCTTATAAGATTGGGTTTCTTTTTTAGTGCATGATACGCCCAAAGAGATAAGCTCAGGTTTTCCGGGGGTGGTGGAGATGTCTATTTTTATAATGGGTGAAAAGTTAGCCATGTTACCTTCTTCGAAGGCTTGTGGAGCTGGTATTGGATCTTTGAACCAATCGACCTTGGTTGGTAAGAAGTCCTTGGATTCAATAGATAGTTGGTTTGCCACGGTGGACGTAGACGCCTCAGGGAGGAAGTATGATCGATGGTGCATATCATCGCAAGGGTAGTCTGGTGAAGTGAGTATTTCTAGGATTTCTTCATCGGTACGGAAGTAGTGTGCCATTAATCTAATTAGTTCAGGTTTATAGGTAGTTGAAATCATATAAATGGTATTGATTTCTTCTGAATGGGAAGATTCTAGGGGGGAATATTTCCTCGATAAGTGGTGGGGATATCTCTAAGTCAGCATTATTCAACTCGTATAGTGCTGCTCTGTAATCTGGGAGGTCGGGGCAGTGATGTGAATAATGGCCGTAGATGCCGCATATTGCACAAGGGTGGTTTGTACGCAATGATTTATCACGAGGCTGAGGGGGGAAGTTCTAGTTTAATGACTGGAACATTGGTTTCATCATCCAACATATTCATGTGTTCTTGAAGTGCTGGTAGTTGTGGACATAGGTGGGTAGCGTGGCCTATATCGTTGCACAAGGAACACTTAGGGAGCACACGGGTTGGGGGATTCTTAGCTAATTTGGGAGTCACTAGGGGGGTGCGAGTTGTGGGTGCAGTGTTGTAGGTTGGTGGACCTCTACCCCCAGTGTGGCGGGATTGAGGGGGGACATAACTAGATGTCCATGTAGTGCCCCCTGTTGGAGTTGATTGGTTTTGGGGGTTCGAACCACCAAGTGGTGGGCAATTTTGGGGGTATGGTATGCCAGGTGGTGGATGGTTTGAAATATTCATGGGTTGCACCGGTTGTAAAACAATGGTTGGAGTTGGTGGGGGAGTTGGGGCAGGTAAGTACCATATAGGTAATCCTAATGTTAAACTTGGAAGGTTAAGTGTAGCCATTACTAGCATGCTGAGAACTCCTGGAAATGGAAACAAGAATGTGATAGTGTGAATCGGTGTTGTTCCGATATGACTAGGCATGATGGGTGCTTGTGGTGGTGGTTGAGGTTGTTGTTGTTCGTTGTGCGATAGGGTGCAAAAATCAGCTACTTTAGTTACCCGGAGAGGGGGTGGGATAGAAGGGAAAGTGGTGGTCATGGGATTATCCAAATATATCCCGGGTCCGACTGAGGATACGAACGATGTAGGTGCATTCTGAACGGGTTGTTTGTTCATGGGAAGAACATTTTCAGGCACTGCAGGGGCATTGCGATCGTAGTATGTAATTTGGTCGATTTTGACTATGTGTCCTTCATGGGGGAACATCATGAGGCAGAAAACTGAAGAAGCAACAACTTTCATTTTATACATGTAGCTTCGCCCCAGAAGGAGATTGTAATCAAGTTGGGCGTTAATGACTTCTATATCGATCAAAACCAATTTTCCCCCAAGTTGTATGGGTACGTTCACTAATAAACCTTGAGGTTGAGCTACACGTCCATTGTAAGCTCGTAATGCGGTAGTTGACGGTTGTAGCATTGGGGATCCAAATTTCTGGCATATGAAAGTCGACATAACGCAGGTGGAGGCACCTTCATCGATGAACAACGAGGGTGTGAATGTACACGGAAACTTGAAAAGATAGAGATGAAGGAAGATGAGGTTCGGCTTGGTCTAAGTCAAAAGCCATCATGTTGGAGTCGTTAGGGTCTATGGCACCGATAGCAGATAACAAAAAATTCCTCTGTGCAGGAAATTTTTTTAGGGTTTCTAGAGTGGACATAGCGGTAGGGGATTGAGCTAAATCCTCCACAATGTTATAGTTGGAAGTTGCACGAGCGTTAGGGTTATTGTTAATTCGTCTCAAAGGGAAACAAGGTGTTTTTGGACCCCCATCCATGGGCATATTGGGTATGCGAAGTGGTTGATCGGTTGGGAAAGTACTCGATGATGGGTCAGTAGGTGTGGCCTTAGGGGCGGAGCCATATTGATTTCGACGGGTTTGAAGATTGACATCATTAGCAAATGGTGAGTATTGGACTCTGTATGTTAGTAATCGGTTGTGGCTTAGGTGATTTTCTGTTGTGTTGCAGCGGATCCTTGAGGGGGATCATTTGGACGAGTGTTTACCATGCCTTGGTTTGGTAAGGGATTTTGCAATATCATGGGTTGTGGTTGAGGAGGAGGGGCTGGCTGAGCAGCATGTCCTTGTCGTATAGCGTCGTTGGTCCAGAGTTGACACTCTCTATCTAAATGGGTACAATTATGTGTGTAAGGGCCGTAGACTCCACATATTGAACATGGAGGGTTTGTTCTCAAGTTATTATTTTTGGCTTGTTTTGGTGGACGGTCAGGGTTTTGGTTGGGGGGAGTAGTGTTATTATTATTTGGGGGATTAGGTGGTGGTCCACCTTGGTTGTGTTGCTGGTTGTTTCCACGGTTACGTCCTCTTCCGCGGTTTTGTTGACCTCCTTGGTTACGCTGATTGTTCTTGTTTTGAGGTTGGTTTTGCTGTGCGTACACATGTCCTTGGGTAGTAGGTGGGTTTTGAGGTCATGGAGGATCTCGATCAGGTTGTGGTGGGTAGTAAGCAGGAGGGTTGTGAGGTGGACCTGTTGCTTGTTGCGGTTGTGGGTAACCTTGAGCTGTTAGAAGTGTTGGAGCAAGAAGTGCTACCTATTGAGGATAATAAGCCAGTTGGGCTTGTGGTTGCACTGGAGTCTGATGGGCCTGCTGGTTATAATATGGAGATGGTGCATAAGCTAATGGTGCTTACCCATAACACTATGGTGGACATGAGGGTCCATGAGTGTGGTGGGTTTGTATTATTGGAGCATACGAAGTTGTAGCTCCAGACTAAGATGTATCCCTATAAGTGTCCTGGGCATTGTTTGTACTCATCATGGTAAAAGGTTTTTTTTGCACCATAACCTGGCCAATAATCCCATCGGTGACATGGGATGCCACCGGCACGTCATGGTGGGATGGATCACCGCGCGGGGCGTCAGGTAAAATGGTGTATAGATATCATGACTGGGCATATATAAGGTCAAACTACTGGGCTTTTAAGATGGCTTCTTCTTCTGACTAGGATCGTTCAGAAGCTACATCTTTGGCTATGAGGGGGAGGAGTGATTTGAGGAACCAATCCAAAAAGATACGGTCGTCAAGCTTTATCTTACAGAGGCTACGGCGCTTACGCCACTCATGTATATGATCAGTGATGTGTGTAGCGGTGTTCTGTCTACAAGCCAAAATTATTTCCACTCCTGCATCATAGCATACAGGTAGTTGAAAGAACTAAAGGAACGTTGAGGCAAGGAATGTAAAAGTGGGGTGTGTCCCATGCGGCTGCTCAATGTACCACTTGGCTGTAGAGCCAATGAAAGTTTTTTTGTAAAATTCTGAGTCGAATAGAATCATCTACTATGGAGTTTGAGGAACACTATAGGTGAAATGACATGATGTGGTTTTGGGGGTCTTCCCCAGCTTTTTCTTCAAATTTTGGGATGTCTGAAGGGAGCTTTGTGCGCATAGGGGGCCAAGTAGGGTCATGTCGGATGGGATCATTTGTTATCCTAACCAAGTCTAGTAGGTTAAGGCTAGCCATAAATGGAAAACTGGCGGAGGGGTGTGATGCTGTCATGGGGGCATAAGTGCTGGTGGTGATGTTATGTATTGGGCCACTGCATCCTAGGGGAATGTGTGTGAAAGGGATATGTCCTCCAATCAAAGGGTTATGGGTGGGAACTATATTCCCAAGTGTAGCTTGAGTTACAGATGGGTTTGGATTTGGTATAGTAGACCCAAGATTTGGTATACTGGAAGTGATTCTAGTCACAGGTATACCTATAGCAGGTGTAGGTCATGTGTTGGGCATTCCTAGAGTAGATGTAGTTCCTATACTAGGCATGCCTAAAGTGGGAGCAGTTCGCAGGTTGGGCATACCAACATTGGTTGTGGGAGTGGTGGCCAATGTGGTAGCTAGGATGGTGGAAGACCTTCCATCAATAGTCCCTTTGTTGAAAGGGTTGGAAGAAAAATTAGCCATAGGGCTAGTGGGTGCGGTGTATGTGGGATTTTCGGATTCTACCTCAGAATCTGATGTGAAATGAGGCACATCAGAATCGGATGACGGGGCTCTATTCTAATGACGTGTGGAGTCAAAGGAACCGTACTGTGGGGGATCTCCCCGAAGCACCGAGAACGTCTTGGGGAATCAATGGTGATAGTTTTATCAAGAGACTACCAGGTAGTGGTGAGTGGAAATCTCTAAAGCCTTAATGTAACCGTGCGTGCAAGAGGGGAGCGTAAAAAATAAATGGCACTCCGGCCAAAAATCAACTTCACAAAACACTTACTATAAAAACTGTGCTATAATAAGTGGAGTAATAAAAAAATGTGGTCAGGAAACCAACATGCAAATAGTTCCTACAAATAGAAAAAGGTAGACTCTATGACCAAAAGAAGGTAATGGAGCATGCAAACACCTAACTAGAAGTGGTATTATGACTCAACGAAACATATCCTCTGCAAGGTGATGAAATCCAAGTTATACAATATGAGTAGTGGAACCAAAGGCTAGATATGCCCCTACCGGGAGGGATACCAGGTAGACAATCCTAAAATTTTGGCCACTAAGATACCCCGTTCATGACACTTTCGGTTGGGTGAATCTACAGTTTGGTTCTATTGCCACTATACTCCCATAAGGGTGGTACAATGAGAACTGCGAAAGGTATCCTTTAGTTACTAAATGGATAGTGGTATTCCACTTAGGCTTCCAGAACCAGTCTAGCTACTTCAACCCTCCTAAGGGAGAGGCCGTCCCAATAAATTGGTGTTAAACCGTGTCAACAAATAATAAGGGATTTTGGTACGCTAAATGTCAAATCACTATGTCTCAACATGGAAAATGAGTGAGAGGTGTTATTTTGATACTTAGCCCCTCAGTCCTACCTAGCTACCAAATTCTTTTTGTGCTCCCCAAGTGGGGTTAGAATATTGGTTGAGTTAGGGTAATTTTTAAGGCTCACTTGAAATTAGTGTGACAGATTGTGTGCTGGTGTATGTATATACCAAAACAATGTGCCTTGCATGGGCGATTTAATCACAAATGAAAATAATGAATTTAATTTGCGAAAAAATGAAAGACGTTTCAAATATAAAAGCTTTAATAGCCTTTTCAAAAAATATGGATTCTTTAAAAAGTAAAGCACATAAAAGATGTAAAAATAAATTGATTTTTAGAGTCTTTCTTGGGTAAACAAATGAAGCAACTTTAGAAATATGGTTCTAACTTTGCAATATATTGATTTAGAATCTTAGAAATACTTAAAAAATCTTTCTTTCAATTATCTGAAATTTTTAAAAAGATAAATGAAGTATTTAACAAATATCACTTTAATAATGCTGCAATAATAACACAGTGGGTTGCAAAAATTGCAGAAATTAATGCTGGAAAAAAGAGCTACTTTCGGCAAAAAAAATTTGAAAAAATTAGCTGAAACGAAACAGGAAATATCGTTGATTTCAGGACAAAACCCGCGATGAGCCGTGTGGCGATAGGGGCAAAAGTCACGATGAACCACGTGGGAAAGTGCGAAACAGTCACGATGGACCGCATGGGAAAAGCTCGCCCAACCGCGATGTGCAATGTGGGAAAAGGTTGAAAAATCGCGATGCGCCATGCTTGAAAAAGTCGAAAAGTCGCGATGGACCGCACGGGAAAAAGGCTCAAAGTCCCGATGGACCACTCAACTGTGGGGCCGAAAGTCGCGATGTACGAACAGAAAAATGGTCATTGAAAAATGAACTCGAAAATGGAAATTTTGGGTTGTTTCGGGCTACAGAAAGGGCCAATGGCTAGGGAAGCTATCAAGAAGCTGACTAGTATGGAAGATCTACAGTTTTAAATGGAAAAAACAAGTATAATGAAGATCTAAAGCAAAAATTTAAAGTTCGAAACCCAGCGGAGTTGCCAAAAACTGTTGCTTGTTTTTTCAACCAAGCATGTGCAAGGATGCACCTATTAACTTGTAATAGCAGTTTCAATATAAAACAAAAAAAACTATGAATAAACTAATATAATCTGATCTAACACAAGCATGTGCAAATAAATAAAAAAACTAGATTTCAAAACATAAGCAATAAGATCTATGGAAAAACAATAACTTGAAAAATATTTGATTTTGTATTACCTCATGTGGTGAGGATGGTGGGTGTTGAGCAACTCCAAGGTTGAGAAGCTCCAATATCCAATGGTCTCTTCTTCTCCAAAGCTTCAATTGGGATCTTCAAACTCGAAATGGGAGGCAATGGTTCTCAAAGGGAATTTGGCAGCATAAGGATAGGATGAAATGTGGATGAAAAGTGAGGAGCCCCTATCACCTTTTTATAGTTTTTGGTGATGGGGAATACCATTTTGGTTTTAAGGAAACCAATGGTATTAACCAACATGGTTTAGGTCTCTTTTTCCCTCTTTTTCCTTTTTTGAATATTTTTTATATTTTTATTCCCTTTTAATATTTTTGGGAATTGTGGACCCTTTTCGAGGGTTTTTTGTGTATTTTGAGGGAAAATATATATTTTGAGGGGAAAAAAGGTGCATTGTGGCCTTTCTAGTGACCTTTTGATGGCTTTAGAGGCTCAAATGGTGGAAAAGTGGACAAATGGGTCATGTGAATAAGGGAATGAGCTAGTGAGCACTTTTTGGGTGTTAACAATTGCGTCATCTACGCTTCCAGTATCCTCATCTGTATCTTCAGTGGTTGCACCTGTAGTGGCTGCCACTACATCTGCAGCCCCCCCCCCATGACTGCATTGGAGCTGGTTGTCCGACCATTTTCTCCACCTGCTAGCCTAGAAGCCCAGCCATGTCCATCACCGGAGGTGTTCACGGTGAGAATCAAGCTAATTTATGAAAATATTTTGATGCATTAACAAAAATTAATTTAAGTAATTATTACTTTTCAATGAAATGATTGTTGTAAATGTTGTAGGTTGGAATTGCTGAGAGGCTTTGCAGATCCAAGACACCTACCCCACATTTCCCACCCACATCAGAGGTATTTATTTAATATTCAAATTCTATATTTGTTTTATAAATGTGGTTAATGTTGCAAATGCTTGAAAATAACGGTATCTTATATCATTTGTTCTAGATCCTGTAGAGACGGTCTACTCCTAGAGGGAAGGAGACCTGAGATACCAGTAGCTCAGAGAGAAAGAAGATCGACTTTGGAGATGCACCTAGGAGTGACGAGGGTGGTCACAATGCTTGACACACCATGTGTTATATACATTAGCCATGATGTGGCATGTTTGTGCACCATTTTTGATGTACTTTGTATCTACAGCACGAGTTGCCATGTATTTTTTATCTATGGCATGAGTTGTCACATTTTGTATAGGGAACGAGTTGCCATTGTACGTACATTGGGAACCATGTTCCACTATTTTCCATAAATTGTATATGTTTGGATGAGTTTTTTAGCTTCGATGTACATGGATTTTCAGTTATGTGATTTATATATCTCGTTGTCTAATGTTGTTGTCTCATGTTGTGTGTATCATGATGTGATGTTGTCTAAATCTGGGTTTTACCTAGATCTTAGAAGAGAAGTTGGATATCATAGTTTAACTTGGTTTATATTTCCACATGTAAAAGCTTCTAATGGTATCTATGTTAAGAAAACATTGTAAACATAGGCTAACTCAAACAAAATCATGTGTGAGAATTAATCTAAAAACAAACGGAATAAATGGATGGACAAATCACACCTCATGGCACATAAGATATATATTGGGAACTTAAGTACTAGGAAAAGAATACATAAAAATAGAAAATGTCCATTGTCGTCCAAAGTTTAAAATGAGATCCAACATGATTTTTAATAGCTCTAGATAATGAGATCCAAAATGTCCATGCTCTACATAATGAAATGTCGTCACTAGTATTTATTTTGACCATTTTGTCCACTTAAGATCACGCAACAAATTAATAGCCAAGTTATGGAATCATTTCTTAATCAATTGTCACCATACAAATAGGACAACCTTGGGCACAACGTATAGCTAGCTCATTAATTCTCACTCATGGATATAGCCACCTTTGATTTGATGACCATCACATCCACTTCCATTTACAATTAGGAATTCCTTAATTTATCATTATGTGATAGCGATCTAATTTTATGTAGACACGTTGACCTAAACACATGTATAGTTGACATTACAATAAATGACTACTATGAGGTGTATTTTTTAGGCTATATCCACCTCAACACACCAACTTGTTACCCCAATACCCAAAATGTTGTCAAATTTTGTCTGGAAGGGATTGAGGGGTATTAGGACATCATAATTCATCTATTGGACACTCAGACACTTGTTAAAGACATTTAGGACAAGTGCATTACATCAATGGAGTCACAAATACACCCTCATCAAGTTGCATGCATCCATTAGTACGTCATCAACACTAGAACATGTAAGAATTACTACATGTTGGGCTAAGCTTTACTAATGTTATGATAATATTAGGTTTTACATCCATTGAGAAGGTTTCCATAGGTGTGCATATCCACCATATAAAAATCTTCATGGTACAACCAATTTCAAACCATTAGGTTTCTAAATTAGGTATCTGGTGCTAGGTACAACGGTTTTCTAGTTGTATGCACCCTTGCTATATATATGAGAAACTATGCATATATGTGTATAGTGATTTGGATTCAAATGTATGCACATGAATATATATGTACAATGAAAATGATTTAATCTTTATATGTATTATAATTTAGGGCTAGATCTTACGCTACATAATAGGTTTTCATTGTGATTAGAATACAAACTAGGGTTTACGCTAGCAACTAGGGTTACAAGGCTAGGCTCTTGTGTTTCTAGGATAGGATCCAAGCTCTAGGGTCACCATCTTAATGTTTAATTCCACTATCATGACATCATTCTCACCAATACCATGCCCACTACTACAATCACCATCAAGCCTCTCAATCCCACTTTGAGACCTACCTACCACTTCTCTCATTTGGTATAAGATAAGTTGATTTATACCTACCTCACTCATAACTCATGTCAATGCTTGAGATTTTGGAGGACGACCTCCCACCCCACATGTCCTCTTCAACATTTTTTGTTCTCTTGGTTTTGTTGCCACCCAAACTTTTTTCATGCTTTGGGTACCTTAAGGTATATCCCCAACCGCCAAAAATCTTATATTATGTTGATTATGTTGGTTATTGGCTTCACCCAACCAAATTATATTTAACAATACACATATTCATAGACTGTGTTCCCCATGCTCAATGCTAACTATATTTGACAATACACTTACATGTTAAATTTAATTAATGTCTTGTTAAAAATTTCATAATGAAATAGCTATTTGATAGCACCACCTTAGACAAGGCCACACCATTAATATGCAATGTACATCACCATCATCATCAACATCTTCATCATCATCACCATCATCATCATCATCGCCCTCTTCATCATCATTGTCATCTCTAGGTTCCTCATCAACATATCCATCATCTTCATCATCTTCATCACCATCAACATCATCATCATCTTCATCATCATCAACATCTCCATCATCATCAGCATCTTGATCATCATCATCATCATCTGCATCACCATCACCATCATCATCAACACCTTCATCATCATGACCATCTTCATCATCATGGTCATCTCTAGGTCCCTCATCACCATCTCCATCATCATCATATACATCACCATCACCATCATCATCAATGTCACCATCTCCATCATCATCACCATCTTCATCATCGTGACCATCTTCATCATCACGGTCATCTCTAGGTCCCTCATCACCATCTCCATCATCATCGTCTACATCACCATTACCATCATCATTAATGTCACCATCTTCATCATCATCACCATGTTCATTATCATCATTGTCTTCATCATCATGGTCATCTCTAGGTTCCTCATCAACATCTCTGTAATCAAATCTTCTTCATCGTCATCATCATCATCTTCATCGCCATCACCATCATCATCAAGGTCTTCATCATCATCACCAACTTCATCATCTTCTTAACTCTAACTCTAACCCTAATTCAATTTCCTTTTATAACTCTAACCCTAACCCTCACCCAAACCCTGGCACTAAACCATATTCTTCATCATCACCATCAACATCAACACCACCATCACAATCATCATCAACGTCTTCATCATCACCATCATCATCATCATCATCATCTTCATCGCCATCACCATCATCAACAACGTCTTCATCATCATCACCATCTTCATTGCCATCACCATCATCATCACCATCTTCATCATCATCATTAACTCTAACTCTAACCCTAATTCAATTTCCTTCTATAACTCTAACCCCAACCGAAACCCTATAAGTAAACCATCTTCTTCATCATCACCATCACCATCAACACCACCATCACCATCATCAACAACATCTTCATCATCATTACCATCATCATCATCATCATCATCTTCATCGCCATCACCATCATCATCAATGTCTTCATCATCATCACCATCTTCATTGCCATCACCATCATCATCAATGTCTTCATCATCATCACCACCTTCATCATCATCATTAACTCTAACTCTAACCCTAATTCAATTTTCTTCTATAACTCTAACCCTAACCCTCACCCAAACCCTAGCAGTAAACCATCTTCTTCATCATCACAATCACCATCAACACCACCATTACCATCATCATCAACGTCTTCATCATCATCACCATCTTCATCATCATCATTAACTCTAACTCTAACCCTAATTCAATTTCCTTCTATAACTCTAACCCTAACGCTCACCCAAACCCTAGCACTAAACCATCTTCTGCATCATCACCATCACCATCACCACCACCATCACCATCATCATCAATGTCTTCATCATCATCACCATCATCATCTTCATCACCATCACCATCATCATTTCCATATCTAGGTTCCTCATCAACATCTCCATCACCACCATCATCAATGTCTTCATCATCATCATCATCACTAACTCTAACCCTAATTCAATTTCCTTCTATAAATCTAACCCTAACCCTCACCCAAACCCTAGCACTAAACCATCTTCTTCATCATCACCATCACCATAAACACCACAATCACCATCATCATCAACATCTTCATCATCATCACTATCTTCATCTTCATCACCATCAGTTCATCATTTCCATGTTTAGGTTCCTCATCAACATCTCCATCATCACATCTTCTTCGTCATCATCATCATCATCATCATTTTCATCACCATCATCATCAATGTATTCATCATCATTAACTCTAACTCTAACCCTAATTCAATTTCCTTCTATAACTCTAATTTCCTTCATCATCATCACACTAGTTATATGTGCTCGGTCGACGATTTTGCAAATTTGACCCCAATGTGTAAAAATTGCACACTCCCTCACTGAGCAAAACCCTAGTTTCCAAGATGGACCTACAAGGTGACACTTGGGCCACTAGACCAGAGAAGAGGGGCAGCCCTAGCACTATCCCGATGTCCTAAATCCAATGGAGTCAACGGTTTGTCGATCCGAGCCACGGTCGTCATTCTATGGCTCATTCTGTCTTGCATCCAAAAGGCCTTCAGGGACACCTGCTAGATACCTACTGAGGGCATAGAATTCCAACCGTGCAACAAAACTGGTTTTTGAGGAGTCCTACAAGTCTGCCTAGGGAGGTTCCAGCTGGGAGCGCTAGCCATACGTGCCCGGTCGACAATTTTGCAAATTTGACCCCAATGTGCAAAAATTGCACACTCCCTCACTGACCAAAACCCTAGTTTCTGAAATGGACGTACAATATGACACCTGGGCCATGGGACCGGAGGAGAGGGGCACCCCTAGCACTATCCCGACGTCCTGAATCCAACAGAGTCAACGGTTCGTTAATCCAAGCCACTGTCGTCATTCTATGGCTTGTTCCGTCTCGCATCCAAAAGGCCTTCGGGGACACCTGCTGGATACCTATCGGGGGCATAGAATTCCAACTGTGCAACAAAATCGGGTTTCGGGGAGTCCTGGAAGTGTGCCTAGGGAGGGTCCAGCTAGGAACGCTAGCCATACCTGCCCGGTTGACGATTTTGCAAATTTAACCCCAATGTGAAGGGCATGCCAATTTGCTCAAGGGGGGCATTTCTCGTCCGGAGGCCCCCGAGCGTGCGTCGCCACCATGGATAGGTCCACAATGGCCACGTGGACCTATGGTATGTGACGGAATCCAAGTCTGCTCACCGGTTTGGGTTCTGTGGCCCCAGAGCAAAACCCCAAAGTTTCCCTGAATGGCCCCGGGGTGCCCGACTAGAATGCCCGTAGCACCCGAACAATGGCTCGGTTTGTGAATCCGTTGATTCCAGTGGGTCCCGGATGTCGGGTTTTAGCTAGGTGACCCCCCACAATGTCCCTCGAAGACCCAAAAGCGGTGCCAATGGGCCATCTTAAGAGCTAGGGTTTTGCTTAGTGAGGGCCATTCCAATTTTGCTCAAGGGGGGCATTTCTCTTCTAGAGGCCCCCGGGCATGCATGGCGACCATGTACATCTCCACAATGGCCATGTGGACCCATTGGAGGCGACAAAATCCAAGTCCGCTCGCCGGTTTGGGTTTCGTGGCCTTGGAGAAAATCCCCAAAGTGTCCCTAAATGGCCCCGAGGTGCCCGACTAGAATCCCCGTAGCACCCAAACCGTGGCTCAATTAGCACATCTGTCAATTCTGGTGGGTTCGGGGCACTGGGTTCAACTAGGCCCCCTTCCCACAGCATCCCTCGAAGACCTAGAAGCGGTGCCAATGGGCCATCTCTGGAGCTACGATTTTACTCAGTGAGGGCCATTCCAAATTTGCTCAAGGGGGGCATTTTTCATCTAGAGACCCCAGGCATGCATGGCCACTGTGGACAAGTCCACAATGGCCATGTGGACCTGTGGGAGGCGACGGAATCCAAGTTTGCTCGCCGGTTTGGGTTCCGTGGCCCCGGAGAAAATCCTCCAAGTGTCCATGAATGGCCCCGAGATTCCCGACTAGAATTCCCGTAGCACCTGAACCGTAGCTCGGTTCGTGAATCCGTGAATTCCAGTGGGTCCGGGGCACCAGGTTTCAGCCAAGGGACCCCCCACAGCATGCCTCGAAAACTCGGAAGCGGTGCCAATGGGCCATCTCCGGAGCTAGGGTTTTGCTCAGTGAGGGCCATTCCAAACTCGCTCAAGGGGGCCATTTTTCATCTGGAGGCCCCCACACATCCATGGACACCGTAGACCTAGCCATTTTGGATGGTTTCCATGCACGCCTGGGGGCCTCCGAACGAGAAATGGCCCCTTTGAGCGATTTTGGTATGGCCCTCACTGAGCAAAACCTTAGCTCTGGAGATGGTCCATTGGCACAACTTCCAGGTCTTCGAGGCACGTTGTGGGGGGTCCCTTGGCTGAAACCCAATGCCCCGGACCCACCAGAATCGATGGATTTGTGAATCAAGCCATGGATCGGGTGCTACGGGCATTCTAGTCGGGCATCCCAGGCCATTCACGAACACTTGGAGGATTTTCTCTGGGGCCACGGAACCCAAACTGGTGAGTGGAGTTGGATTTCGTCCCCTCCCACATGTCCACATGGCCATTGTGGACTTTTCCATAGTGTCCACGCATGCCTGGGGACCTCTGGACGAGAAATGCCCCCCTTGAGAGAATTTGGAATGGCCCTCACTAAGCAAATCTGTAGCTTCGGAGATGGCCCATTGGCACCACTTCTAGGTCTTCGAGGGATGTTGTGGGGGGGGAGCCTAGTTGAAACCCAGCACCCCGGACCCACCGAAATTGACAGATTCATGAATTGAGCCACGGTTCGGGTGCTACGGGCATGGTAGTCAGGCACCTCGAGGCCATTTAGGGACACTTTGGGGATTTGATCCGGGGCCACGGAACCCAAAATGGTGAGCGGACTTGGATTTCGTTTCCTCCCACGGGTCCAAGTGGCCATTGTGGAGATGTACACGATGGCCATGCATTCCCGGGGGCCTCCGGACGAGAAATGCCCCCCTTGAGTGAAATTGGAATGGCCCTCATTGAGCAAAACCCCAGCTCCTGAGATGGCCCATTGTCACCGCTTATGGGTCTTCAAAGCACGTTGTGGGGGGGGGGCTAGCTAAAAATCGGCATCCCAGACCTACTAGAATTGACAAATTCGCAAACCGAGCCATGGTTCGAGTGCTACATGCATTCTAGTCGGGCACCTCGAGGCCATTCAGGGACACTTTAGGGATTTGCTCTAGGGCCATGGAACTGAAACCGCCGAGCGGACTTGGATTTTGTCACATCCCACAGGTCCACTCGGCCATTGTGGACCTTTCCATGGTGGCCACACATGCCCGGGGGCCTCCGGACGAGAAATGGCCCCCTTGAGTGAATTTGTAATGGCCCTCACTGAGCAAAACCCTAGCTCCAGAGATGGTCCATTCGCACCGTTTCCGGGTCTTCGAGGGATGCTGTGGGGGGTCCCCTGGTTGAAACTTGGCACCTCGGACCCACCGAAATTGATAGATTCGTGAGCTGAGCCATGGTTCCTGTGCTACAAAAATTCTAGTCGGGTACCCTGGGGCCATTCAGGGACACCTTTGCCCAATTAACTTGGCCCATTAATTTGGCCCATTTACTTGTGGATGTAGGCTAGAGAAACTTCAGAGAGCCTCATAACCTAATGATTTTCCCACCTTCATCTACTAGGGGAATATTCTTGCAAAGACGGGTAAGCTCTTCGGGCCAGATGTAGCTATTTGCAGATGAATAGTGCAAAAAATGTGCAGTGGTGATAACAGGTTTACTGTCTGTTGAGGCTGACTCTACATCTAGGAGCCACTAAATAAACTTTGACATAGGAAGTGCTGTAATTTTAGGATATTGATTCAACCACTCATATAGTTTGTCACCTTCTCAAGAATCTAACTTTATAATTTCCTTCTAGGTAGATTCAGGCATTCTCGAGATTCTAAATTTATAGTTTCCTTCTAGGTAGATTCAGGCATGGAATAATATTTGGCGGCACTTCCAAGCTCCCTAGACCATTTTTTCAGCCACAATATGTGCGACTCCTTTGAGGAAAGATAAATTCTAGTGTGGATGGCAGCATTTGATACACTAGACAAATCTATGTTGTTGGAAGAACTTACATATTTCCCCCAAGGATCATTTTGCAGGTGACTTGAAAATCCCTTCCAATTTTCAACAATAAAACAACGAAGTTCAACATAAAGATTTTTCAGGAAAGCTTGTGTCACCTAGCCATATTATGAAAATATTATTTTATTGGCAAAGTACTTTATGTTAAATTCTAATTACAAAGTTTTGTAATTATGACCAAGTTTGGTCAAGGATGAACGTAATTACTTATTATTATTATTTAATAAATTAAAGTGTAATGTCCCCATTTTGACCCTTATGCTATTTTGGGCTATAATGTAAATAATGTATGCATATTATGTATGATTCCTAGCATGGAGCTCAAGGCCAAGGCCCCGCCAGTGAATGCTCGATTTAGAAGAGGCAAGTATTTGATATTATGCTACCCATGTGCTAGTGAACCATGGGAATTGTAAATATGCATTTTAATATAAATGCCCACAACTAGCTATGCAATGCAACAAGAGATGAGGGCATGATGTTTACAAGGAATTGGGAGGGAAAACATTCAAACCCTTGGAGTCAATCAATCCAAGCCAAGTGTCAATGAGAGAACCATTCAAACCCTCAACTACCCATGTTGACTTCTGTACCCAATCATTGATTTTTCCCAAGAGTTGGTTGAGGTAGTTAATGCCTTGGGGAATGAGAGGTATGGCTGTCCAAATTCGGGTATGGGAAAGCCACCCTTCCTACATTTTCGTGTTTGGCTTCTTGGGCAAGAAAGGAGCCATGAAATTGCACCCAAGCCATTATTCACCTATCAGTCTTGCTCCCTCAGGAGTTGAGAGCTACCTGCGCGTTTTTCTCCATGGTTTTGTTATGCCTTTCCTCAATCTCCTACCTGAGAGGGGAGTTTTTATGTTGTATAACAGTGGGGAAGAATGGGAAACAATTTGGGGGTTTAACTGAGGCCATTTTGACCCAATGAACGCTCATACATCTGTGGGAGAAATCGGTTCTCTTCCCTGAGGTTGGATTCCTCTTCCCACAATCCATTTTTGTTGTGCCTACGTTTTTGGGAAAACCCCTATTCATCTAGTTCCTAAGTCCCACTGCTGAAAGTGTGCTCCAGAGCCCATATCTGAGTTTCAGGTGCAAGAGAATGTTGGGGTTGAGATGGGTATCCATTGTTTTTGCTTGAGCTTGAGTGCAAGCATCCAGGGTTCAAACGTAGCCTGATAAACCCAGTTGTGGACTGGCTTGGCTGAGATGAAATGACCAATTGGTTGTGTGTGAGATTGAATGTTCCCTTTTCCTTGTAGATATCATGCCCAGCTCGGGAGTGGTCTCTGAGTGCTGAAAGAATACAGGCTGGGCAGATACCTATGGTTGGGAGGAACGTTGTAGCGACATAGCTAGTTGTTTGGCACAATTGCTCAACAGAGATAGGTGTTTTCTATCTATGTGTTTTACCTCTAGAGTGTTTAAATTAATGATTGTTATTGATATTGAGTGCATATGAAAACATGTGTGTGGATGAGTTTATTTCTGCTATGCATAATTGTTTGATTTACATCTGCACACTTTTGTTTTTAACTGTATGCATCTAATGAATTGACTGAGTCTTATGAAAAGCCCCATAGAATGGAATCAAGTTCCCTTCCTTGCACTGGGTCCAAGGGTCGGCAAGTTACATAAAGTAGGAGACAAACACCCAAGGGAACTGTTAAATGAGTGTTCACTGACCCACTAGGAGGAATGGAAGCTGTTAGAAGGCATGGGACATATGGAAGCAATTGCACTTCACCACTAGCTGTTGGTTATGGGACAACTACCCCTAAAATTGTGGCAATATCCCCCAGGTCGTGGGAGTGAGCAGGAAGCTCATTAAATGACCAGTTAACCACTAAAAGGCCTAGGCAGCCTACATAAAGAAAATTCGAATTCAACAGGCATAGCTTAAAATATTTTTTGCAGAAATATTCCTCAAGTGCATTAGGTGATCACTGAGAGATTCGAATAGGGAGGCTATGTGAAGAGTGCAACTATAAGTCTGCAAATTATTCTGAGAAGGAGAACCAGAGGTGTTGGTGTAGGTCCCTTTGACTGCTAAGTCTTTAAGACTGGATAACTATTGCTACTGCAAGTTGAGGTCCTAAGCTTCTAAGTTTCTTCCTCTTGGTTGTTCAGTGAACAGGCTCGGGGGTCCTAAGGCAAGTAACTTGGTTGTCTTAAGGAATTGGTTGGGTGGAACAGGTTCCTTGGGTTGTTTGTTTCCCTACAGTTAACTAGGTTTTACTGTTCCTACTTTTGTTTACATTTCAATGTTTCTGCTTAGTAGAATTATTAAACAGTCATGTGAAAGAAGTTAATTTATTTATTGATCTATGTTTGATTCTGAATGATAAAGCTTTGTGAAATATTTGATTAGATAATCATCTCTATATTTTTCCCATGTTGTTCTCTTCATAGTACTCTAGTATAGAGAATAAAATTAATGATAGATGAGAGATAGGCAGATTGCCATTGATTGGATAAATGATTGCAGTAAGTATTTTGTTTAAAATTCTGTCCTATAATTAAACATAGTAAAAATTACAGTATAGCATTAACAATAATACAAAATTCTTTTATTTATACATGAAAGAAAAACATAGTCTATTTTCTGCATAATCATTTATATTTCTCTTAACTCTAATCATTACAAATAGAAATCAAATGCATCAATATTACACACTTCATGTTTTTCAAGCAAGTGTAATTCAGGAAATAATAGTAGTTGCAAGAATTAGTTTATGCACAAGGTTTATATGATTTCATTTCAATTACATTCTTTTCAGATAGAAATATCATGTATCTTTATCTGTAAAAATCTATTCTCTGCATAAAGTTATTATATGTAAACTTATTATTTTCACCATCTATTCATTTCATTGTTTTAAACACAAAACTATTCTCGACAGCATAAAAACCCTATTATATCAAACCCTAGTTTTGTTTTCAGAATGCATATTTTTCTTCACAAGTCTTTCATGGAAAAATTTAAACATTTCTTTTCCAAACCCTAAATAGCATTTCAAACCTTCTTCTAGATAGTATTCACTATATAGTAGAAAGTACGATTCTATACAAATGTTATCAATAGCTCAAACCCTAGTAAGAATACAACTCAACATTGAAACATTCACATTGTCGAAATCTTTTATACACAGGCTAAGTTTTAGGTAATAAAGCTTATCGCAAGCCAATTAGAAAATCAAAAGCTCTAGGTATGATTCTTTTGGAATTTAAAATAGACACTGTGGCCTAACCATTCCAAAACTTAAAAATCGACATCAATGACGAAGAAAAAGGAAATAACCATTTACATTCGACCCGAGTTAGTTTCGTATTTCGAACTCGAATCAACAGTTTTCCAAACAGTCATTTCTTAATATCTATTTTAAACAAGACTCTATCATTACAATACAAGAGAACCAATAGCACAGAAGCAAGTGAAACACGACTCCATTAAGGAATGCCCAACAGGATAGAAGAACACGACAGAGATTTATTGTTTCCATTTAAGATTTCCAAAATATAACTTTCCATTGCAAAAGAACGAGCCATAGTTTACAAATGCAAGAGAACCCTCAGTTCTTAGTTTCCATTTATGATTATATAACAGAAAATTGCATTTCGAACTTGTCAAGGTTTCACAATACATGGGACTTGTCCCTTATCAACCAAAAACTTAAAATAAAGTCGTGAAGCAACAAAATACACAGGTTTTCTACCCTTAAAAACATCTAGCGGAACAAATGAAAGTTCGGAGTCTCTATCAACCACACATCTGGGCATTAAATAGCCAAGAGGCAACTTAAAGGACTGATAGGTTACCCTCTGGACAGTTTCAATCAAGACAAGACAAACTTAAAACTTCTTTTTTTTAGCCATCACTGATACAAGTCGAAGGCTTCCAACTCTCGGCACACAAAAAAACACATCAAAGGCACCTACGAGACTTTGCAAGAACCACCAGAGCTTACCAGGAAGCAGTAGTAGCTTTCCTTTCCAAAACCATTCCATAGAAAACTTTCAACGAAGAGGGTACCTGCAAAGTTACACATCAAAGTGGTTAAAACAAGAAGATACAAGAAAACAAACAAGCAACACAGTATTATTCATTTTCAAAAACATTACCTTCTAATTGAAGCTCGGATCAAAGGCACACCACACCAGCAAAAGAACGACGAAGCCTAGTAGCAACATCAATAACCACAATCTCAAAAACCCTGAAGATGATTTCAGAAGGGAAATCCAATCCCCATTTACAAAACCACTCTTAACAGCTGACAGAATAAACCACACTTTGTTTTCCTGTTTCATGGCTCTATGGAACGAAGCTAAAGCCTGCAACTATTAAAAACTACCTCTCATACGTCACAGGGTCGAAACCCTTGAAGGGAACTTCTCCAACCCTACATTTTGGCAACCTGACGGCCAAACTGCAATGTAACAATGAAAGACCGGGAAACTTGCTACCACTACATGCAACGAGGTTAGGGTTCCACAATCAATGGTCAAGATTTGGTAAGATTAATGGGAAAGCAAGAGCCAATGAAGCTATGTTGAAAAAAGAGCAAAATTGTAATGATATCCCGTTAATTACAAATAACTACGAAGTTGCCAACCCTACATGCCAAGCAGCATTACCATGTACAACGTGGAGGAGAGGTGATATAGAAACCATGCCAGCTACATCTCCTAGTTACATTAACAATCAAAGTTCACGTGGAGGGATTACGTGGTATGATAGCCACACTTTCCACTAAGGAAGTTCGAGTAAAACATTTAATACATGATCGTAATCCTATCAACCTGCAGTTTGAAATTTAATGCACGTCAACTCATCACTTCAATATCAAGACTATTGTGAATACAATAACATATGGTAATAATAATTAGGACAAGAGTTAGGTTCGTGAATGGAATTCATACTAATCTCTATAGTTATTTGATAAGCATTGAACCTTTGTATGATAGGTTTATGTATTTCATTTCATGTTAGTCTTTATACTTGTTTGTTGTGCATCATATTAATTGTAATCATATCATTGCATAATGAAAACCATATCATGGTAATATGTAGAGAAAAATTTATATAGTCCCAAGTTTAAACTTAAGCATTGTAATATTTACATGTCCATGCAATATACATAGCAACTATAAGATATATCTAGTTCACTTCTATAGTTCTGTGTAAGCAAAAGAATGAAGTGTTATAATGCTAGTTCATAGCATATATACACCATAATTATGATAAATTTGCTATGATGGCCATGTAGGGAAAGACTATGGTATCATTCTAAGTATAGTTTAAGCATTGACGAGATACAGTCTTCAGCCAAGTTCTTAGCATAAGCACTAGTCAATATGCTTTATATATATTAACTGTGTATTGAAATGATAAATACATGACATAGAGTAGTATAAGACCTGTAGATGCTAAGTATGATGATAGTTCGAAGGTGTAATCATTATTTCTACAAGCTTCATAATAGCATACTTAATAGATAGTTGTATAATTGTTTTAATATTAATGACAGTAGTCTTATGACAATAAATGTAGCATCATAACAAAACTTTTGGATGACATGGAATGATAACATTAAAGAGCTTCGTAAGACAGTACATAAACTAGGATTAGAACCATGTATCCATACCTTCAGTAACTGGTGTCATAAGGAAGTACTTAGCATTCTAAATTTACATTGACGATGAATTGAAAGACACTAGTATTCTTAATCCATGTTGTCTTATAGGATTTCTTAACTGCGGTATGCACATGGAAACAAGATTCAAATGCTTTAGCTAAACATAGCTAAGTAAACTCTAGGGTACTTTGTAGGATCCCTTCATCATCATACAAACAAACTGTTAGCACTTCATCAAAAACATCACAATAGTACAGCATGTAATCACTTTCAAGAACTTAAGCAAATTTGTAATTTGTACTGGTATGCATAAATCATCAAAGATCTATCATTAAGAAGATTAACATCTGCTTAAATCTAAAAACAAAAAATACAATTATATCTTATTATTCGAGATATATGACGTGTCATCATCATTAATTATCTTAGTTAAGGATTCAAATTAATTTATATGTTCCGCATTAAATGACCTTGATAATTATTGATATTATAAAAAAAAATATTTTGGTATTTTCAGGATGTTACATGTGGTATCAGAGCTCATGTTCAAACTCTAGGCTTGAAAAAGGTCCAAGAACATGCAGCAAAAATTTTACTATTTCAAAAATTTAAACTATTGTGTTATACATAAATTATTTTTAGTTACAGGTATGGAAGGCTCAGCTGAACATTTAGAAGATAGATTTCAACCTAACAATCATAGCACAGGAAGGCATTTTGAAGGAGAAGAATTCCATGGCAAAGTAAATGACAATCCGTCAGAATTATTACGAGCATTTCAAGAATTAAAGGTAGAAATCAGATCTGTAAAATAAGACAATGAGAAAATTATGAAGGCACAAGAAGAATTAAATCAAGTGCTGTTCGAACAATGCCCCAAATGATGAACAGAATAGAGAAATTGAGAATACTTCCAAGGTTGAAGATTTACCTCATCTAGACAGAAGTAAAAAGATAAAAGATGATGATGCAAACAGCATTTCGACATCATCAGAAGTTGCCCATGAAAAACGGAAAAAGAAAATAAATTATTCAAGTGACAACAACGAAGGGGACTACAAACCCAAAAGGAAAAGTCACAAACAATATGACAAAATTTCTGGGGAGTTCAAGAAAATCAAACCCCCAACCTTCCATGGTGAAACTGAAAAAGTAGAGACAACAAAGCTTGGTTGTCCGCCATGAAAAAGTATTTCCAAATATATGATTATTCTGAATCTTTGAAGGCAAAGATGACAATCTACAACTTGATCGGAAAGGTGGATATTTGGTGGCAGGACATCAAAAGAGTGAAGGGCATCAAGGACAAGGATGTAAACTGGATTACTTTCAAACAATATTTCAAAAAGAAGTTCTTATCAAAACAATACTATGAAGAAAAATCAAAGGAGTTCTATGACTTAAAGCTGGGAAGTATGAACATGAAAGAAATGAACAGTAAATTTCTGAACTTACTGAGATATGTGCCATACCTCGTGGAAGAAAAACTGAAGATCCAAAGATACTTGAGCTGTATACCTTTCAATATCAAGGACATAATCGAGTATGACAGTCCAAAAACCTTAGAAGAGGCCATGAGGAAAGCAACTTTTTGTTATGACACTAATCGGAAAAGAGAAGGAATGTCAAACTGGAAAAGTCATAAACCCAGCAATTTTGAGCTGAAAAATAAAAATTTCAGATTTAGTGGGAATTCTGGTTTCCAAAAGAAAAATTTTCAGAATCGGAATTTTCAAGGATACCATTCCAGAAACAGTCAGAAGTAGAATTTTATAGCTCCTAGAAACACTCCTAATACTACTACGACTAATGATCAAAAGGAACCTATCAAATGTTTTGAGTGTCAAGGCCCTCATTATGCCAAAATGCCGCAAGAGGAAGTGGCCAGCTAACAACATTCACTCTATTCAGACTGAACCTACTGTTGGAGACTTGGCAAGGGAGATGCCCAGAATCAATGCAGCACTCGACAACAGACAAACAGATCATCAAATCTCTATGGTAGAGATTGAAGGTATGCTACAAAATCACCCAGTTACTATTTTGATTGATCCAGGTGCTAGCTTAAGTTATATATCACCAGATATTGTAGAAAGTTTTAAATTGAAAACAGAAAAGTTCAGTAAATCTTGGTTAGTTATACTAGCAACGGGAACAAAGAGGAAAGTATCAGATTTTATTGAAAGTTGTGCTTTATCCATGACCTAGTTAAAGACACAAATCAAGTTGAATATTTTACCTTTAGGGTCCTATGATATTATAATCGGAATGGATTGGTTAGAAGCCCATCGTGTCATTCTGAACTGTTATGTGAAAAGTTTTACATGTTAAAATGATGAAGGAGGAACTATCGAAGTAAAAGGTATTCCAGGAAAGACAACCCTTAGACAGATTTCAACCATGCAAGTAAAGAGGGCAGTTAGGAAAGGATGTTAGTTGTTTGTAGTAAATGTAGTAAATGGTGAGATTATTTGTAAAGAGGACAAACAGAAACTAGAACACATAGCTGTCTTGAAAGATTTCAAAGATGTTTTTCCTGAGGAGATTCCAGGATTACCTCCTAAAAGAAATTTAGATTTTACCATCGAGTTAATACCAGGAGTAGTACTGAATTCTAAAGCTCCATATAGGATGAATATACTGGAACTAAACGAGTTGAAATCACAGTTGAAGGAATTGATTGATAAGAATTATATAAGATCCAGCGTGTCTCCTTGGGGAGCACCTATTATATTTGTTAAGAAGAAAGGTGGAACCCTTAGACTGTGCATAGATTATCGCTAGCTGAATAAGATGACAATCAAGAATCAATATCTGTTGCCCTACATAGATGATTTATTTGATCAGCTGCATGGAGCAACGATATTTTCAAAGATTGATCTAAGATCAGGATATCATCAGGTGCGGGTTAAGGATGAGGATATTTTCAAAACAGCTTTCGGAACTCTATATGGACATTATGAGTTCGTAGTCATGCCATTTGGGTTGACTAATTCCCTGGATGTATTTATGTGTTTGATGAACAATATTCTACACAAATACTTAGATAAGTTTACTATTGTGTTTATAGATGACATTTTAGTGTATTCTAAAAGCAAAGAAGAGCATGACAAACATCTACGGATTATCTTAAAAGTTCTAAGAGATCATCAACTATACGCTAAGTTTAGTAAGTGTGATTTTCACAAGGACAAAATTCAGTATTTAGGACACATAATTTCTAAAGAAGGAATCTCGGTTGACCCTGACAAGATAAAGGCCATTAATGATTGGCAGTTTCCTAACGATGTGTCGGAAGTAAGATCATTTATGGGTATTACTGAATATTACAGAAAATTTATAGAGGGTTTTTCAAAGATTGCAAACCCCATAACCTCCTTGCAGAAGAAAGGAAAGAAATTTGTGTGGGATCAGAGATGTTCAGATAGTTTTAAGAAGTTAAAAGAATTATTGACTACAACACCTATTTTGAGGATAGCAGATCCTAATAAGGATTTTATAGTTTGCATAGATGCATGTAATGATGGACTCGGTGGAGTCCTAACACAAGAAGGGCATGCTGTGGCATATGAATCAAGAAAGCTGAAAATACATGAGAAGAACTACTCTACTTATGATTTAGAGTTATTAGCAATAATTTATGCTTTAAAAATGTGGCGTCATCACCTTATTCCCAGAAAATTTACCTTGTTGACATATAACATGGGTCTGAAATATTTATTAGATCAGACAAATTTGAATGCTAGACAAGCTAGGTGGTTAACTTTCCTAAGTGAGTATGAGTTTGAAATTCAACATATTAAAGGGAAAGAGAACAAGGTTCCAGATGCATTGAGTCGTAAAGCAAAACTGAATTTTATTTCAGCCATCAGTACTTACTCAATAGACTTAGAAAACCAAATCCTTGAAAAGAGTGAAATATATTAAGAATACATAAATTTACAAGAAAAGACAGCAAACAACCATTCTGGAAATTCTATGGCAGATTATAGTTTGAAGGAAAATGGACTGTTATTATACAAAAACAGATTGTATGTACCCAACATACTAGAAGTAAAAATTTTGATTTTAAATGAGATGCACAAAAGCCATTACTCTAGCCATCCAGGTTATCAGAAGACCATTACTATGCTACGGAAAGAATACTATTGGCCCAGAAGGAAAGATGAAGTAGCAGAGTACATAGCTAAGTGTTTGGAATGTCAAAAAGTGAAAGTTGAAAATCATCATCCAGCTGGACTGTTGCAACCATTGCCTATACCTAGCTGGAAATGGGAAGTGATAAGCATAGACTTTATTACTGGACTACCCAAGAATCAGAAACAAAATGACTCTATTACGGTGGTAGTGGATAAACTCAGCAAGGCAGCACACTTTATACTTGTGAAGACTACTCATAAGGCTCCAGACATTGCAGAAATATTCATGAAGCAGATTTTTGAACTACATGGTATACCGAAAGTGATAATTTCATATCGTGACTCTTAGTTTACTGAAAAACTTTTGGAGGTCTTTGTTTAAAGGGTTGAATACAACCTTAAATTTTAGCACAGCATTTCATCCACAAATGGATGGATAGATAGAAAGGGTGAATCAAGTTTTGGAATACTTACTGAGAATGTATGTTAAGGATCAACCTGGTAAGTTGGAAGACTACTTGCATTTATCAGAATTTGCATATAATAACCATTACCATGCATCTACCAGACTTAGCCCATTTGAAATTCTTTATGGTAGAAAATGTGATACACCTGTTTCTTGGAATGACCTAGTAAATAGAGTTGTTTTAGGACCTGAATTGTTGCAGGAGTTAGAATTAATTGTGAAACAGGTACAAGGAAATCTAAAAACTACCCAAGATAGGAAAAAGAGTCAAGCAGATCTTAAAAGGACTCATAAAGAGTTCTAGGTTGGTGAACATGTTTTCCTCAAGGTAAGACCGAAAAAGAGTTCATTGAAATTGGGAAGCTATGCCAAGCTAGCACCCAGGTATTGTGGTCCTTTCGAAATATTGTCAAAGGTTGGACCAGTTGCATACCAACTTGCTTTGCCACCAAATTTAAAGATACATAATGTTTTTCATATATCATTTTTAAAGAAGTATGTACACTATGCTACTCATGTTGTAAAGTGGAATGATGTACAGGTGGGACAAGACAGCAATTTTCAGTTGGAACCGGGCTGTATCCTCGAAAGGAGGGAAACTCTGCTCCGGAATCACACCATTGGGAAAGTGAAGGTGCAATGGAAGCACCTTATCCCAGAAGAGGAAACCTGGGAGTTGGAGAGTATTATGCAGGAAGTATACCCAACTCTGTTTCAAGAACACTTAGAGAGTGATTAACCAACAATGAGGATGATGTTGAGGCTTAAGGGGGGGTGTATGTCACCTACCCAAATTCTGAAAATATTATTTTATTGGAAAAATACTTTATGTTAAATTTTAATTACAAGGTTTTGTAATTATGACCAAGTTTGGTCAAGGATGAATGTAATTACTGATTATTATTATTTAATAAATTAAAGTAAGAGACAAACACCCAAGGGAACTGTTAAATGAGTGTTCACTGACCCACTAGGAGGAATGGAAGCTGTTAGAAGGGATGGGATATATGGCAGCAATTGCACTTCACCACTAGCTGTTGGTTATGGGACAACTACCCCTAAAATTGTGGCACTATCCCCCAGGTGGTGGGAGTGAGAAGGTAGCTCATTAAATGACCACTTAACCACCAAAAGGCCTAGGCATCCTACATAAGGCAAATTCAAATTGAGCAGGAAGCTCTTACAATATTTTCTGTAGAAATATTCCTCAAGTGCATCAGGTGTTCACTGAGAGATTCGAATAGGGAGGCTATGTGAAGAGTGCAACTGTAAGTCTGCAAATTATTCTGAGAAGGAGAACCAGAGGTGCTGGTGTAGGTCCCTTTGACTCCTAAGTCTTTAAGACTGGATAACTATTTCTACCGCAAGTTGAGGTCCTAAGCTTCTAAGTTTCTTCCTCCTGGTGGTTCAATGAATAGGCTCGGGGGTCTTAAGGCAAGTAACTTGGCTGTCTTCAGGAATTGGTTGGGTGGAACAAGTTCCTTGCGTTGTTTGTTTCCCTACAGTTAACCAAGTTTTACTATTCCTACTTTTGTCTACAGTTCAATGTTTTTGCTTAGCAGAATTATTTAACTTTCATGTGAAAGAAGTTAATTTATTTATTGATCTATGTTTGATTCTGAATGATAAAGCTTTGTGAAATATTTGATTAGATTATCATCTCTATATTTTTCCCATGCTATTCTCTGCATAGTACTCTAGTATAGAGAAGCAAATTAATGATAGATGAGAGATAGGCATATTGCCATTGATTGGATAAATGATTGCAGTAAGCATTCTGTTTAAAATTATGTCCTATAATTAAACATAGTAAAAATTACAATATAGCATCAACAGTAATACATAATTCTTTTATTTACACATGAAAGAAAAACATAGTCTATTTTCTGCATAATCATATATATTTCTCTTAACTCTAATCATTACAGATAGAAATCAAATGCATAAATATTACAAACTTCATGTTTTTCAAGCAAGTGTAATTCAGGAAATAATAGTAGCTGCAAGAATTAGTTTATGCACAAGGTTTATATGATTTCATTTCAGTTACATTCTTTTTAGATAGAAATATCATGTATCTTTATCTGTAAAAATCTATTATGTGCATAGAGTTATTATATGTAAACTTATTATTTTCATCATCTACTCATTTCAGTGTTTTAAACACAAAACTTTTATCGAAACCATAAAAACCCTATTATATCAAACCCTATTTTTGTTTTCAGAATGCATATTTTTATTCACAAGTCTTTCATGGCAAACTGTAAACATTTCTTTTCCAAACCCTAAGTATCATTTCGAACCTTCTTCTAGATAGTATTCACTATATAGCAAAAAGTACGATTCTATAAAAATGTTATCAATAACTCAAACCCTAGTAAGAACACAACTCAACATTGAAACATTCACATTGTCAAAATATTTTATACACAGGCTAAGTTTTAGGTACGAAAGCTTATTGCAAGACAGTTAGCAAATCAAAAGCTATAGGTAGGATTCTTTCGGAATTTAAAATAGACACTGTGGCCTAACCATTCCAAAACTAAAAAATCGACATCAATGACGAAGAAAAAGGAAATAACCATTTACATTCGTCCTGAGCTAGTTTCGTATTTCGAACTTGAATCAATAGTTTTCCAAACAGTCATTTGTTAATATCTATTTTGAACAAGACTGTATCATTACAATATAGGAGAACCAATAGCACAGAAGCAAGTGAAACACGACTCCATTAAGGAATGCCCAATAGCATAGAAGAACACGACAGAGATTTATTGTTTCCATTTAAGATTTTCAAAATATATCTTTCCATTGCAAAAGAACGAGCCATAGTTTACAAATGCAAGAGAACCCTCAGTTCTCGGTTTCCATTTACGATTATATAACAGAAAATTTCATTTCGAACTTGTCAAGGTTTCACAATACACGGTACTTGTCCCTTATCAACCAGAAACTTAAAATAGAGTGGTGAAGCAACAAACTACACAGGGTTTCTACCCTTAAAAACATCTAGCAGAACAAACGAAAGTTCGGAGTCTCTATCAACCACACAGCTAGGCATTAAATAGCCAAGAGGCAACTTAAAGGACTGAGAGGTTAACCTCTGTATAGTCTGAATCAATACAAGACAAACTTAAAACTTCTTTTTTTAGCCATCACTGATACCAGTCGAAGGCTTCCAACTCTCGGCACTCAGAAAAACACATCAAAGGCACCTACGAGGCTTTGTAAGAACCACTAGAGCTTACCAGGAAGTAGTAGTAGCTTTGCTTTCCAAAACCGTTGCATAGAAAACTTCCAACGAAGAGGGTACCTGCAAAGTTACACATCAAAGTGGTTGAAACAAGAAGATACAAGAAAAGAAACAAGCAACATAGTATTATTTTGTTTTGAAAACATTACCTTCTAATCGAAGCTCGGATCAAAGGCACACCACACCAGCAAAAGAACGACGAAGCCTGGTAGCAACATCAATAACCACAATCTCAAAAACCCTGAAGACAATTTCAGAAGGGAAATCCAAACCCCATTTACAAAACCACTCTTAACAGTTGACAGAATAAACCACACTTCATATGCTTGTATCATGGCTCTAGGGCATGAATCCAAAGCCTGCAACTATTAAAAACAACCTCTCACAGGTCACAGGGTCGAAACCTTTGAAGGGAACTTCTCCAACCCTACATTTTGGCAACCTGTAGGCCAAACTCCAATGTAACAATGAAAGACCAGGAAACTTTCTACCACTACATACAACGAGGTTAGGGTTCCACAATCAACAATCAATATTTGGTAAGATAAATGGGAAAGCAAGAGCCAACAAAGCTACGTTGAAAACCGGGAAAACTTGTAATGATATCCCATTAATTACAAATAACTACGAAGTTTCCAACCCAACATGCCAAGGAACATTACCATGTATAGTGTGGAGGAGACGCGATATAGAAACCATGCCAGCTAGATCTCCTAGATAGATTAATAATCAATGTTCACGTGGAGGGATTACGTGGTATTACAGCCACACTTTTCACTAAGGAAGTTCAAGCAAAACATTTAATGCATGATCGTAACCCTGTCCACCTGCAGTTGGAAATTTAATGCGCATCAACTCATCACTTCAATATCGAGACTATTGTGAATACAATAACATATGGTAATAATAATTAAGACAAGAGTTAGGTTCATGAATGGAATTCATACTAATCTCTATAGTTATTTGATATGCATCGAACCTTTGTATGATAGGTTTATGTATTGCATTTCATGTTAGTCCTTATACTTGTTTGTTGTGCATCGTATTAATTGTAATCATATCATTGCATAATGAAAACCATATCATGGTAATATTTAGAGAAAACTTGATATAGTCCCAAGTTTAAACTTAAGCATTGTAATATTTACATGTCCATGCAATATACATAGCAACTATAAGATATATCTAGTTCACTTCTATAGTTCTGTGTAAGCAAAGAAATGAAGTGTTATAATGCTAGTTCATAGCATATATACACCATAATTACGATAAATTTGCTATGATGGACATGTAGGGAAAGACTATGGTATCATTCTAAGTATAGTGTAAACATTGATGAGATACACTCTTCAGCCAAGTTCTTAGCATAAGCACTAGTCAATATGCTTTATATATTAACTGTGTATTGAAATGATAAATACATGACATAGAGTAGTCTAAGACATGTAGACGCTAAGTATGATGATAGTTCGAAGGTGTAATCATTATTTCTACAAGCTTCATAATAGTATACTTAATAGATAGTAGTATCATTGTCTTAAAATTAATGGCAGTAGTCTTATGACAATAAATGTAGCATCATAACAGAACTTTTGAATGACATGGAATGATAACATTGAAGAGCTTCATAAGATGGTACATAAACTAGGATTAGAACCATGTATCCATACCTTCAATAACTGGTGTCGCAAGGAAGTACTTAGCATTCTAAATTTACATTGACGATGAATTGAAAGACACAAGTACTCTTAATACATGTTGTCTTATAGGATTTCTTACCTGCGGTCTGCACATGGAAACAAGATTCAAATGCCTTAGCTAAATGTAGCTAAGTAAACTCTAGGGTACCTCGTAGGACCCCTTCATCATCATACAAACAAACTATCAGCATGTCATCAAAAACATCACAATAGTACAGCATGTAATCACTTTCAAGAACTTAAGCAAATCTATAATTTGTACTGGTATGCATTAATCATCAAAGATCTATCATTAAGAAGATTAACATGTGCTTAAATCTGAAAACAACAAATACAATTATATCTTATTATTCAAGATATATGACGTTTCATCGTCATTAATTATCTTAGTTAAGAATTCTTATTAATTTATATGTTCCGCATTAAATGACCTTGATAATTATTGCTATTATAAAAAAAAATTATTTTGGTATTTTCGGGATGTTACAGCTTGTCAACCAGTTAGACAACCGAATATAGGGAGATAACCACACCCAAAAAATTCAAGCTATTATAAAACTCTTGTTTATCAAGATAAGGATGGACTATTTGTACATTACGAGAATATAGATGAATGAAGTTGCTTTGATGAACTTGTCCTCTTGCTTTCTCCAGAATGCGTTTAAAAGAAGAGAGTATTGTCCGAGATTCTGTTGGTTTACACAAACTTTTTTTCCCAAAGTTGACGTCACATAAAACCACTTCCTCAGCTTTCAATTGGGTATGAATGGCATCTCTAACTTGTGTTAGTTGTGGATAATGAGGAATATGAAAGGGAAGGTACCTATAGACCCAGGTTTTCGATGATAGAGGTGAATTACCACTTATCAGAGCACAGAATGCTGAACAAAATGCTAATGGAACACAACGAAGGATTCCCTAGTTCCACTTGTTATTGAAAATGATAATTTCTCTTGAAGAAACCAGTAAAAAATCTACCTGTATTATAAATGGAAATCCTATTACAATTTCTGTCGGAAGAAAAACATAGATACCTACAGCCACCATATTTCCTTTTGTAAGTCGCTTGCCCTTTGGAAAAGCTAATGTAATAGCCCATTTACCAACATCTTTCGTCTACTCAACCCTACACTCATTTTCCACGGGAAACCGCTACCTCCACATGTAATAACTACATTGTTTTGTCGAAAATTGATCTTCTTCTGCTAACAAATGCAAAATGAAGGATTCGTTGTCATTGCTACGAAAAGTTCTAAGTTCAGTTTCTTGTAAAACAAAGATTGTATAAATCCTGTTAAGATCGATATGTTCCATCTCATGAACTAATAGCTTCTTTATCTTAGACATAAACAAAAGAGCTTCAGGATGAATACTAGAGAGTTGTTGCTTTACATCTTCAACCTTCTAAAGACTTAGGGGTATAAAACGAGCCATAGAATGACGACCATGGCTTATATCGATGAACCGTCGACTCCGTTGGATTCAAGACATCTAGATAGTGCTAGGGGTGCCCCTCTCCTCTGGTCCAATGGCCCACTGTCACCTTGTAGGTCCATCCTGGAAACTAGAGTTTTGCTCAGTGAGGGAGTGTGCAATTTTTTCACATAGGGATCAACTTTTCAAAATCCTCTGCCGGGCACTTACGGCTAGCGTTCATAGCCGAAAACTCCCTAGACAGACTTTTAGAACTCCCCGAAACCTAATTTTGTTGCACAGTTGGAGTTCTATGCCCCCGACAAGTATCCAGCAGGCGTTCCTGAAAGCCTTTTGGATGCGATACGGAACGAGCCATAGAATGATGACCATGCCTCGGATCGACGAACCATCGACCCCGTTGGATTCGGGACGTTGGTATAGTTCTAGGGGTACCCCTCTCCTCTGGTTCCATGGCCCAGGTGTCATCTTGTACGTCCATTTTGGAAACTAGGGTTTTTCGTAGTGAGGGAGTGTGCAATTTTTGCACATTGGGGTCAAATTTGCAAAATCGTCGACGCTGTAGGTATGGCTAGCGTTCCTAGCTGGAACCTCTCTAGGAACACTTGTAGGACTCCTTGAAACCCGGTTTTGTTACACGGTTGGAATTCTATGCCTCCGGTAGGTATCCAACAGGTGTCCCTAAAGGCCTTTTCGATGCGAGATGGAACGAGCCATAGAATGACGACCGTGGCTCGGATCGACGAACCTTCGACTACTTTGGATTCAGGATGTCGAGATAGTGGTAGGGGTGCTCCTCTTCTCTGGTCTAGTGGCCCAGGTGTCACCTTCTAGTTCCATTTTGGAAACTAGGGTTTTGTTGAGTGAGGGAGTGTGCAATTTTTGCACATGGGGGTCAACTTTCCAAAATCCTCCATCGAGCACTTACGGCTAGCATTCCCAGCCAAAACCTCCCTAGACACACTTGCAGGACTCCCCAGAACCATGTTTTGCTGCACGGTTGGAGTTTTATGGCCCCGAGAAGTATCCAACAGGTGTCCATGAAGTCCTTTTGGATGCGAGACGAAACGAGCCAGAGAATGACAGTCGTGGTTCCGATCGACGAACCGTCAACTCCGTTGGGTTCAAGACATCTGGATAGTGCTACGGGTGCCCTTATCCTCCAGTGTAGTGGCACAGGTGTCACCTTGTAGGTCCATCTTGGAAACTAGGGTTTTGCTCAGTGAAGGAGTGTGCAATTTTTGCACACGGGGGTCAACTTTGCAAAATCCTCCATCGGGCACTTGTGGTGATGATGATGAAAATGGTGATGATGATGAAGATGGTTATGTTGATGATGATGGTGATGGTGATGAAGACGATGATGATGGAGATGTTGATGAGGGAGCTCGAGATGACCATAATGATGAAGGTGGTGATGATGATGAAGGCGTTGATGATGATGGCGATGGTGATGAAGATGATGATGATGATTGTGATAAAGATGGTGATGATGATGGAGATGGTGATGAGGGACCTATAGATGACAATGATGATGAAGATGGTGATGATGATGATGATGATGATGATGATGATGATGATTTTGATGATGATGATGGTTATGATGAAGATGATGATGATGTTGATGATGATGATGGTGATGGTGATGGAGATGATGATGACGATGATGAAGAAGATGATGATGATGGAGATGTTGATGAGGAACTTAGAGATGGCAATGATGATGAAGATAATAGTAATGATGATGAAGATGTTGATGATGATGGTGATGGTGATGAAGATGATGATGATAATGATGAAGAGGATGATGATGATGGAGATGTTGATGAGGAACCTAGAGATGAAAATGATGATGAAGACAGTGATGATGATGAAGATGTTGATGATGATGGTGATGGTGATGAAGATGATGATGATGGAAATGAATAAGAAGATGATGATGGAGATGTTGATGAGGAACCTAGAGATGACAATGATGATGAAGATGGTGATGATGATGAAAACGTTGATGATGATGGTGAGGATGATGAAGATGATGATAATTATGACAAAGAAGATGAGGATGATGAAGAAGATGATGATGGTGATGATGTTGATGATGATGTTGATGATGATGATGATGAGGTTTGGGTGGGAACAAAACTAAGAGAACAAATTTTTTTGAAGAGGACATGTGGGGTGGGAGGTCGACCTTGAAAAACTCAAGCATTGACATGGGTGAGGTAGGTCTAAAGCCTCCATCAAGGACATTTCCAACCATTAGGTGAAAATGATGAACTTGTTAGTGCTGCTCAATTAGATGATGAAATAGCTCAAGACAATATGGAAGTTGTTGCATCACATGAACCACATACATATTCTCTAGAAACGATTCAAAATGACACTATTGAATTGAATATGATTGAATGTTGTCAAGTGGCAAGAATCCTCAATGAACAAATGACATTGCAAAGCCAAAAAACCTTAGCATGAATGGTTATCATAAGCCATGATGAATATGAATATGAATATTGTCACTAACGCTAATGAAAAAAGCCTTAACATGCCCTCGTTTCCAATATATTTGAACAACAATGAAATTATCCATTATTATGTGGATGAAGGCAATGAAGAACCAACTCAAGAAGCCAATGAAGAAGAATCATAGCTCCCAAATGATCCTCATATTCATCCAAGTTCTAGATTGGTTTCTGAGTGTTAGATTAGTGTTTCTAGGGTTAGTTTAGGTTTCTAGGACTAGATTAGGTTTATAGTATTCTAGCTTAGTTTTCTAGTGTTAAATTAGTGTTTTTAGGGTTAGTTTAGCTCTTTAGAATTTATAGGGCTAGATTATGTTTGTAGGGTTATATTAGTGCTTCTAGGTTTAATCATGCATGCATAAACAATCATATGGCTATAAATCATAACTCATACATCAAACAAAAGATATAAGAAATAAGATATCAAATTCCTATCTAACATGAATAACATTAATCATGCATGAATAAACAATCACATGGCTATAAATCATAACTTAATCATAACTCACACATCAAATAAATGATATAAGATAACGATATCAAATAAACTATCTAACATGAATAACATTAATCGTGCATGAATAAACAATCACATGGATACACTATGTACCTCAGTCAATTAGGCCTTCTGGATCGTCTCGATTTTTTATTGTCTCGAACAACCTCTCATGCTCTGCATGAGGTAGTAAGTAACGTACCTTTTTTGATGTCTTCCTTGACATTGTTTGCAGTTGGATTTTTGTAATGACGATGAGGTGCGTAAAGTGATACACCCATGAATCTGGTCTATAATCTGTGTATGTGTAGCCATTGCTATTTGGTCCCTTTCCATCTACTGTAAGATATTCCCCATGAAAAACCATCGAGCTAGTTGGAAAGGTAATTCCTTCACTATCGGTTAATGATGCGAGGAGGGTTTGCTTCCCTTGGATGCATCGTGCCAACAAATAATTTGTCCCAATTGCACTGTCTGTTGGGGCGACAACTGCATAGATGTGCCCTGCAAAAATGCATTTTAAGGTCATATTCCAACAAGTAGTGGTTTGATAACTTGGATAATTACAAAAACAAGGAGGGAACTGGGATATGCATGCAGAAATGTTTACTTGGTTGTACAAGATCAGATATATGATCATATTCATTCGAAATAGAGACTGGCCTTCCTCTAACTGGATTGTTTCAACAACTGCACGTGGGTCCACTACAAGTGATACATGATCCCATTCATCAACCCAATCCATTGATTCGCACTCATCCCACTCACAACTACTGCAAGACCCACAAAAGAAAGCAAGTTTTTTGCATCCATATTTCAAATAAGAGGTTGTTTGAGCTTCGAACCGACTAAAATACATGAGTGCCTTGCACAGTACTACAACTATAAGAACATGATCGATCTATGTCAACTACATTCCAGAAATTTCTGAGAACATGTCCTCTACCTGTTGGTATGTGTTGCTCATGGTTCGATTTGACATTTTTTCTTTGCACCATCAAATTGTGGATTCAGCATTCTGAATATGAGAACCTCCCATGCACCTCATATCCTCCCTTCATAGGGCAGTTTTGAGACATGCTCCATCCCCGTCATGCTCTCCCTTTCCATGCTCGTTCTCAAAATAGTTCCATACATGCAACACATCATAAGTCTTATGCAAAATACTCAACCACTGGAAAACATTGTGCATTTTTGAACTAGCCTTCACAACCATCGGACCATATCCAATGCTGATCCATCTGTATACCTCTCTCCTTCAGCTGATCATAGAAAATTTTGAAGCAATGCTGCACATAATGCAGGTCATGGAACCTGTTTTCACTGATGTAGAAGTTGGTCTCTTTCAATATCATCCTCATGTCGTTGCTGCTCTCTAGCGCATGCCTATACGTGATATGGACCATTATGCTAACTTGGCTTGAATGGTAGTATTGAATTTGAATCTCATTTTGTGGCTGTAGGGTGTAGTTTCTTGCAAAGTCCACAACCGACAATATTGTGCCCTTGGGAAAGGTGTCCCTGCACTGTCTATATTGTTCATCGTGCTACATGGACATGCTGTACATACTGCTCGGTCTTTTGGTAGAATTCCTTCATGAATTTGCAAATTTGTACCCGGGTGCCACAAAACCAAGGGAATTAATACAACGTGACATTTTCAATCTGAATATATATGTACAAATTCAACATGTATAGTATGAAAGTATGCAAACTTAGATTAGATGTGACTTCACCAATGCAATTTTTCACTTTCCTTCGAATTATCTACTTGATATGTTATGTACTGGAAGTTATGCATTTCTTCTGACATCCTCCCAAATTCGTGGTCCGTGGTTGCGTGGATGCAGTGGCTCAATAATGAAAATCCACTGCAACTAGAACATGTCCCATATAAACATGATCTTTTATAATATTTTTTTCCTTCAGGTCTTGGACACATTATGCTATGTATAAATTATCTGGATGCATTTGGTGGTTGTAACGATGGGCAATCCTAAACAATGTTAGTATGAAAACCACAAAATATATGTCTATATGTATCATAATAGTACTCAAATTCTACATGGTATTTACAACAACATGTATTGCGATCAATGCAAATTCTAACATACCAGGGTTTTCATTTTTCAAAGGACCTTTGGCCCAAGTTCAATTCTGTGTGCTCATTCTTGAACCTCTCATAGAGTTCTGTTTGTGTCGTGTCAAGGAAGTGCTTGACATGGGGTTCACCCCCCCTAACACCTTTTCTCAACTTTAAAACATCTCTTTGATTCAATGACGGTCTAGTGTTATCATGCCAAAACTTTTGCACTAGTTCTTTAACAACATCAATGAGCTTCATGTTTGAATGAGATAACCTACCAACAAAGGCCCAACAATATTTGTGGCCTAGGGTCTCAATTTTTCCTCTAATGGAAGAATACTTCTGAAGAGTCTTTCTATCTACTTTAAAGATTTTAGATGTGTGTGATAGTAGGCAACATTGCCTTGTGGATTTGTCTATGGATTTGTCTACAATCGATTCTGACAGTACATGACGGGCTGCATTAAAATATTTTGTACGAGAAGTTTTTTCCAATCAAATTAAATGTAGATTGTAGATTTCTAACAACATGATTGTTGGCCTCAAAACTTCTAACTACCTTTATGCCCAAAATTCTCCTAACATGAACTAGACAATGTGATTTTAACAAAGCAAGAAACAATTGACATTTTGCTACATCGGTTTGGAATTCAAAAAAATCTTTGATTATCTTGCTACAATGGAAATCAATAGTGCATTTGGGAATCTTAACTTCAAGTCTTGAAAATGAAATTTCATCCACATGAATACGTCTGGGAGTTCTTCGTCATCTGGTTGATAGTCGAGGCAAGGGAGTCGGCAAGGAAGCACGAGTCTCGTCAACGGTTTGTAGTGGCCCTTCATTCACAAATTGGTCCCACAAGGGAGTGCGTTCACCATGTGTGTGCTCTTCTTGGGGAGGATTCTAGTTAAGAACTTGTTCAACATCCATCCCTTCATACTCAACATCAAGCAAGATTTGATTGATTTCAACCGCTTCGTCATTGCTTGTTGATGGATCTACGGCACTAACATTTTGATTTCTACGGTTTTGCATGTACAACCTGGCATTTTCTCTTATTTCATGGGCCTTTTCAGGGGGCAGCTGCATCCTTCTAGACTTTCTTTTATTATTACGTCCGTTGCCCATACTCAATGCATTTTTTTGAAAAACAATAATATCACCCCTGCAAGAATGAACAACAAACAAGATATTAAAACTCGATGTGCATGATTATTAAAGCTCGATGTAGCAATTGATTATGTACAACAACATCTAGTGAGAATGTTTTCATATAATCTTAAAATCTCATAATCACTTCATTTTCATGGTATTGATGAGGGAAAATAGCCCGACCAAGAGTTTTCAATTGTTTAGGTGTTTGTGTGAGTTGTTGTAGTGAAACCATCAGGAATTCAACAAATGTTTATCTACTAGATGGAGGAATGTGATTATGAAAAGTTATTGGTGGTGATGCAAGTAATTTTTTTTTATTATCTTCATGAAAGGTTGAAAGCATTGCTTGGTGCATGTTGTAGTTTTTTTTTTGGTAAGATGTTTTTATTGACTATGTTGAAGATTAAGAAGACTAAAATAGATCTATCATACAATTCATGAGGAAAAACTAAAATAGATGCCATTCAAACAAGTGAATGAAGACTAAAATACATTTAACAAGATAAAATTGTCACCATACCTCAAGGATTATGATTGCTCTTTGCTTCAAATATAAAATGCTCCTTTGATGTGTCACTATATGTAAGAAGAGTTCATGTGTGTCCAAGTAGCATGAGAATTCAATCCAAGGAGCCAAATAGAGTCCAACTGTTGTGTATTCACTCAAATGATCCAAATAGAGCCCAAGAGGTGTGTATTCAATCCAAATAGCCAAATAGAGCCCTAAATATTGTGTATTTTATCCAAATGGTCAATGAAGCATGAAATGGTGATTGAATTCAACATAAAATGGTGATGCTTGTCAGACTATGCATGAAAAGAGCCAATAAAACGCGATGAAGCAGGGAGAAAATGCGGGAGAAGAGCGCGAGTGTTTTTCTAAATTTCATTTTCAGCAGGGACGCGCACACGCCAAGGAGCGCGTGCATGCCTCTACTGAACGTTCTATAGTTCGGTGGGTAACGTTCACTGCATTTATTACCCAACAAATGTAAATGTGTCGGTTTATTCCTAGAGCCCCTCCCACATAAAATCTTTTAGGCCCTATTCTAACCCATAATCCCTAAGTGGATTTAAGTGCTTCTAGATGTTTAGGGGTGATGATGGAAATGTTTATGAGGAAGGGGGAGATGACAATGAGTATGAGAAGGATGATGCAGATGATGATGATGATGATGAATATGTCAAGATGATGATGACGATGGTGATGAGGACATGGTGATGATGATGATGAAGATGATGATGATGATGGAGATGTTGATGAGGAAGGGGGAGATGACAATGAAGATGAGGAGGATGATGCAGATGATGATGATGATGGTGAATATGATGATGATTATGATGAATATGTCAATATTATGATGATGATGGTGATGAGGATATGGTGATGATGATGACGATGGTGAAGAGGAGAACGATGAGGAGGAGGAGGAGGATGGTGATGATGATGGTGAGGATGATGATGATGATGGTGATGACGAAGAGGAGGACGGTGATGATGATGAGGAGGATGATGGTGATGAGGATGATGATGGTGATGGTGATGATGATGATGATGATGATGATGAATATGTTGATGATGATGATCGTGATCATCATCATCATCATGATCATATTCATCACCATCATCATCATCTTCTTCTTCATCATCATCACCATCATCATCATCACCATCACCATCATCATCATCAACACCATCATCATCATCCTCCTCCTCATCGTCATCATCATTGTCATCATCATCCTCCTCTTCATCATCATTTTCATCCCCCCTTCCTCATCAAGATCTCTAACATCATCATCTTCTTCATCATCATCAACATCATCTTTGTCACCATCATCATCATCATCAACATCTTCATCATCATCACCATCATCACCATCATCAATTCATCACCTTGATGATGACGATGGTGATGGTGATGAGGATGAAGAAGATGATGATGATGGTGATGAAGATGATGTTGATGATGATGACGAAGAAGATGATGATGATTGAGAAGATGATGATGATGGATATGTTGATGAGGAAGGGGGAGATGGCAATGATGATGAGGATGTTCATAGTGATGATGATGCTGATGCTGAGATGGTGATGATGACGATGGTGATGGTGATGAGGAAGGGGGAGATGACAATGATGATGAAGATGTTGATGGTGATGGTGATGGTGATGGTGATGATTATGGTGATGATGAGATGATGATGATGATGATGATGATGATGATGTTGATGGTGATCAAGATGTTACTGATGATGACGATGGTGATGAAGATGATGTTGATGGTGATGAAGATGATGTTAATGATGATGAAGAAGATGATGATGTTGGAGATGTTGATGAGGAAGGGGGGGATGAAAATGATGATGAAGAGGAGGATGATGATGAGGAGGAGGATGATGATGATGATCGTGAGGATGATGATGATGATGATGATGGTGATGATGAGAAGGAGGACGATGATGATGATGATGAGGATGATGATGATGGTGAGGATGATGGTGATGATGTTGATGTATATGTAAATTCAGAATGTATTTCACATATATGTATATTGTATTCCTATAGAGATGTTATTATTCCTCTATACGGACATGTTTGTATTCCTATAGAGATGTTATTATTCCTCTATATGGAAGTGTCGTCATTTATATTGTAAGTGTCGTAACTTATACTTGATGGGTTATTAGACAACCTTGTTGGGGTTAGCCCTGTATAAGTCATGTGGGTCAAAGGGTTATTAGACCACCCTATTGGGTGCCGGCCCAGTCAGCATTACGTTAAGTGGTTAAGTTGAGGCCGGCCTAGTTGAGTAAAGGTCAAGTCAAGTTAGTGTATAAATAGAGAGTGTGTCTCTCTCATTTTACACATTCTATTCTCTCACTCACACTGTGGAGAGTGGCACACTTGTGGAGGAGGAGGCTCTACTGCTAGGAGAAGACTATATCTTGTATTCTGGTTATATAATTGCTCTATCTATCTCTGAGGAAGTTATTGGGGTTTTTCACCTTTATGGTTTTCCCCAAGTAAACTCTGTGTCTCTTGTGTGCTTGCATTATTGTGTCCATGATTAGTATGCTGTAGATATGCTATACATGTTGTTCTCTCAATTAAGATCCTAGATAAGATTGAAGTAAATTCTGAAAATTTAACATGGTATCATAGCTAGCCTGAAAGAAGGCATGATATGGCATGTATGACACTTGTTACACTTACGATGCTAGGGCTTGATATAGAAAAAACCAGTCATCGTAGCACTTTCGCTATAAATCCATTTTCAAGAAGTTTTCAGATCTAAAACTTTTACAAGTCGAAGACCAGATCCCCATGTACCTTTTGTCCAAAGGACAACCTCTAATTCATTTTACTTTGTGATTTATGATCTGTACAATATAGGGTTTCTGCCTCTTCCAGATCTGAGTCAAAATCAGGTGACCTTGGGAAAAAGGTCATAACTTGGGGTAGGAAGCTCCAAATGAAATTTAGTAAAAAGTGATAGGTAGTACACAGACTGTACTATCTCAAGAGATGTGTTCCGAGGCCGAAGTTGAGCCAGTGACACATGGAACTCTGTACAAGTTTGCTCTCCTTTTTTATCCCATAAATAGGTCACGTTGCGACACTTGGCATAACTCTCTCTTAGAGAATCCAACTGAGATCGGACCTATCGGGATGGAAATATGATAGGTCAGGCTATCTGAGGAAAGGTTTTCATACCCGGTAGATTGAAAAGTTTGGAGTTACACCAGAAACAATCAGGTACATATTTCTGTCAAAACAGAATTATTTTTTAGCACCTTCATTCATGGCTTCCGGAATTTAGGGTTTTGGATAAAGTTGGAATTTTTGTAATCGGAGACCACGACTGAATGCTACTCATCAAAATTGAAATTTAGAGACCAAGATTAGAATTTTTGGTTGGGCAGAAGGCCGGGCTTGATCAGACCCTAGTTCAAAACTTTGATCAGAAAAGTGGAAAATTAGGGCTTCTGCAAAAATGAGAATTTTTGAAATCTGTGACCATGACTGGAAGCTACGCAGAAAAATAGAAGCTTAGAGACTTGGATCAAACCTTTTGATTGGGAAGAAGAGTGGGTTTCATCAAACCCCAGTTCAAGGTCACGTCAAGTGAATCCAGAAGTTTCAAAGGAAAAATTGAGGAGTGAAACTTTGCAGTTTTCAAATTCTGAATATACGAGCTTGATCAACTCATCAAGGCGCATATTTCTATCCTTTCGGAAGTTTGAAATTCAAAGTTTGAATTTTTGGGGTTTCTCTGACAAACCCTAATACAGCTCCAGATCCAGTTCCTAGAAATCACGTGGATTGGTTTAATCCTAGAAGAGGATGGATTGGTCACCTGCATAAGTGAAGAAGTTCCTATCTTAGAGGGAGATGAGGCTAAGGCCTTACATAAGAAGATTACAAGCAATCTTGATAGGTATGGCTTATAGGTATGTTTCATGGTTAAGTTTATCATATGTTTGTCTTCATATCATTACAGTACAATCTTGATTAATTACTAGACTTGTCGTATCACATTAATAGAAGATATTCATTGATTAAGGTTTTGACACTTATAAATGTACTAATACATTGTGATGTTGTATGAGGTTTATGTTGTTCGCTAACATAAAAGGTGCACCAAGAAAGACAAATCATGTTCTACTTCAAGAACATATGATCATGGTGATGGATCACATAGAAGATATACTTTCGAGGTATGTATAACTTGGTCCTACAATGTTTAACCTATGAGACATGCAAGTTACTAGCACAAGTCACTGAAGAGAACCAGAAGACATTATGCAAGTATGTTAGACATAACTAGATAGCATGCTAATCCGGGTATGTTTTTCCTATATCAAGATAGAATCCTACCTTGTGTTAGGATCTTATACTATTGTGTTGTTGATAATGATTATTCATGAAGTCATAGGTTTGAATAGTCATGGTTGTATACATATTATGTTTCTTACCATAATTGATGATATGACTAACCAGAAGAATCATGAAGGTATAGGTTTGAGTAATCACGGGTTTATGCATTGATGATTTAACTAATCAGAAGGGACCTATGATCAAATAATAATATGCATGAGTAAAAGAAGACTTCCCTGAAACCTTGAATACTAATGTTTATTATCTATGAATGATCATGACTATACATGTTTAAGATTATTGTGTTTTGATAGTATTAAGATTATACTAATAAATGTGTGATTATGTATGAGACCTCAAGGATAACACAATGATGATACTAATAAGCATGCATAGTGATTAAGGATGGATATAAGTTCAAGGACAAGTAATCCAGGAAGCAAAGATCAAGAAGGAGCACACTCCAGTTGTTCCTGCAAGAAAGCAAAGGAGCACACTTCAGTAGTTTCTGCAAGGATGCAGATATTCAGAGGGAGTTGACCACTTCTCACAATCCACATCAGAATGGAGTTGCAAAGATTCAGAGGGAGTCCACCCAAAAACCAAACAAAGATAAGTATTTGAATTGTCATTTCTTACATAATGTTATTCAACGATGTATATGCTTATGTTCCTAGAATTAGGTTGTGTATTATGCATATTAGAATAGTTGCATTGATGAACAGTATACTACTAATATACATGGGTAAGTGGTTTATGGCACTGTACAACATTCCATTGCTACTTATCTAGAATGAAACCTCTTTGCTGACATGTTAGGAGTTGTGCACACTCTTAACAATGTTCTGGTAGAGACTGGAAGGCATCTAGAAAGTTATGGAACATGGATAAATGTTGTATCGAAGCACTGGCTTAAACAATTGCATGATTGTAGGACATATTTCTTTATGTGAAAGAATTTGTTCTGAAAATTATGAGATGTTTCTAATCATGCAATTTAACTTGTTTTTTAGGAAAGACCGTATACCTTCACCTACAAAAGAAGGACTACAACATTTGTTCAAAGCAACAAAATTTATCTATTGAAGATATTGAAGTTCCCAGGATATGGGAAGAATGCCATGATCCGTCGATCATGAAGAATGATGTTTGGGACGTAATCCCAAGACCTGAAGGGAAGTTTTGTTATGACTTCTATATGGATCTATCAGATCAAGCATGCTGCAGATGACAACATAGAGAAATATAAAAGTGATGAAATGGAAGATACACCAAATGGATTTCAAGACAGCTTTCTTGAATGGTGTAGTTGAAGAAGAAGTGTATGTGGAGCAGCCACTTGGTTCTGAGACACATGATAGGGATTCATATATGTGCAGAACTTGGTATGGTAGGATAGATAGCTTTCTATCCAGTTTGGGCTTTACCAGGAGTAAAGCAGATTCCAACCTTTACTACAAGGCTGAGGAAGGAAATCCAATGATACTACTATGTGGATGACCTATTTGTAACAGTTGAGGATAGATTGCTTTCCTACATGCAATGGAAGCTTGCTTCCAAGTTCGAGTTGAAGAACTTGGGGATGATGCACTATTTGTTTTTGGCATGGAGGTGTGGCAGAGTGCAGATGGAATCTTCCTTGGACAAGGGAAGTATGCAGTAGAGATCCTGAAGAGGTTCGGGGTGATGGACTGCAAGGCTATGGTCACACCTATGGCATCAAATCTGAAGCTTCTGTGTGATGCTTCATCTGAGCCGGTTGATATCATTATGTATCATCAGATGATTGGGTCCTTGATGTACCTGACAAACACAAGACCAGATATTTGCTTTGGGTGAACACATTGAGCCAGTTCCTGACGGATCCGAGAAGTGTTCACCTAGTTGTTGTAAAGCATATTTTGAGGTACCTGAAGGGTACAGTTGATTATGGGCTCAAGTATGATGTGAATCAAAATTTTAACCTACAGGGTTATGTTGATTCAGATTGGGCAGGCAGTGCTGTAGATAGGAAGAGCACATCTGGGTGCTGCTTCAGTATGGGATCAGGTGTGATCTCTTGGCTTAGCGGGAAGCAATCCTGTGTAGCACTGAGTACAGCCAAAGCAGAGTATGTTGCGACGGATGAGCAGGTTGTAGATGTATTGACCAAGTTGTTGGCCAGAGTGCAGTTTGAGTACTTCAGAGAGAGGCCTGGTGCACTTCAGATTGAGGTTCCTTCCAAAGGGAAGTGATGAGTCTGAAAGATGCAGATGCACATGAGCTTTTCTGACATGGTTGATGTGTTCTCCCTTGGTCGTGATGTAATTGCTGAGCCATTTTTCACATGGTGGTAGATGTGTTCTCCCATGGTGAAAAAGTAAGGGTTGGAGCCTTCCCTGAATGGTGGTAGATGTGTTCTCCCATGTCGGTGGTGTAAGTGCTGGATGATGTGCATCTGAGCTATGCTTTGTGGATGATGAGATGATCTGAAGAGGACGATGCTATGATGATCGGGAGGATCATGGATGATGAGCATCAAGATGATGCTCCAGTTACTACTCTGTATATGTATATGCATCATGTTGGATGCTGGATATGATCAGTTCGATCATTTATGTATGTATGCATCATGTTGGATGTTGGATATGATCAGTTGGATCATTTATGTATGTACGTATCATGTTGGATGCTGATGGATACATTGTGTTGATCATGTATCTTTGTATGATCAGGTAGATCATGTATGTTGATGGATACATTGTGTGGATCATGTATCTTTGTATGATCAGGTAGATCATGTATGCTGATGGATACATTGTGTGGATCGTGTATCTATGTATGTATCAGGTAGACACATTTTATATGTTGATATGTATCAGGTAGATACTTGGTGTGCATCAGGTGGATGCATTGTATGATCAGGATAATCATGGATGACGAGCTTCTCCAGATGACATGCATCAGGATGATGCAGTGATAATGATCAGGATGATCATGTGTACATCAGGATGATGTATGGTGAGTATCAGGATGATACTTTGTGGTCGTGGATCAGGTTGTGCAGATGAGCATGTCTGGGAGATCCTATAGGTCAGAGTGGTGTACCCGTAACAGCCTGGGATGCTCTTTCGAGACATTTGTTAACACCCAAAAAGTGCTCACTAGCTCATTTACCACATTATATGGCTCATTTGTCCATTTTCCTACCATATTTCCATTAAAAATCCCAAAACATCCCATTAAAAAACCTCCAAAAGGCCTAAAATGCCTCCAAAAGGCCAAAAAACCCTCAAAATAGCCTAAAAAAGGCTAAAAAAACCCCTTTTCCTCCAAAAATAGCAAAAATCCCCTAAAAAGGGAATAAAAAATATAAAATAATGAGGAAAATGAGGAAAAAACCCTATACAGCTGCCCAAAACCACGTGTTTCCTAAAACCATGGGTCAACACTCCACCACCAAAAAACTATAAATAGGTGATGGAGAACCCTTATTCCATATCCACAATCACAAGCACCCTTACTCTGCCAAAATCTCTCTCGAAACCCTAGTTCACCTTTGAACTATTTTCACCTTGAGAGCCACCTTTGGCCCATCCCCAACATTGGAGAAGGAGAAAGGAGCATATTGAAGCTTGGAGCATCCTCTTGGACACTGCAAAGGGCTTCATCAAACCTTGACACTCAAGGTAACATTAATAGTAAAAGTCATTCTTTTCATTTGATGTTTATGTTTCATGCAATATTTTAGAAGTAATTTAATTGTTGTTTTAGTTTAATTAGTTTAGTATACTGAACTGCTACTAAGGAGTCCATTCTCCTTAGTAGGTGCTCATTGGCACAAGCTAGGGGTAAAACCCTAGCTACAGTTTTGGCGACTCCCCTAGATTTTGAATTTCTGGTTTCCGTTTTGAATTTTTTACTTTCGGCTGTCCCTTTCGGCCGCCGCATACCGTTTTTTTTCCCTCTGCAGTCGCGTCCCGACCGCGCCTTTCAGGCCTTTACCTGCGATCCGACCGCGGCTCTCAGACTGCTTCCGACGCCCTGCCGGTGGATTCAAGTCTGTTACCTGCGATCCGACCGTGGCTAATCAGCCTGTTTGCCGCGATCTGACTGCGCCTGTCGACCTTTTTCCAGCGTCGCGACTGCGGCTTTCTGCCTCTTTCGCGCGTCCCGACTACGCTTGTTAGCCCTTCTGCCGCGACCCGACTGCGTCTTTTCCCCTGTTTCTTGCGTCCCGACTGCCTCTGTTGGCCCGATAGCCGCGACCTGACCGCCGCTGTTTCCCTTAAACCCGCGGTCGGCCTGTTCCAATTCGCCACAAACCCGCGGTCTGATTTCTGCTCTTTTCCTGTTTTGAGCCCAGCCCCTCTTGCTGCAATATTTTCTGCATCTGAACAGCCCCCTGTCCCACCTGCAGCCTCACTACCTTCCATCCTTTCTGCAACATAATTTCTGTTCCTTTTACAGATTTCATTTTACAAATTTCAGTATTTTTTAATTCAGAAAATTTTGCAAATTAAACTTTCAATTTCCTCATTATTGATAGATTGGAAGTTGCCCCCCTTGTGGCACTTCTCTTTTTGGGTTCAACACCTCACGAGCACACACTCTGTCACATAAAATCAAGTGAGCCTTAAAAAGTACCTAACTAAACCAACATTCTAACCCCACTTGGGGAACACAAAAGAATCATTGTAGTTAGGTAGGATCAGGGGGATAGGCTTCCAATAACACCCCTTGGTTACTTTCACTTGAGACATAGTTGTTGTCCAAATAGGGAACCAAAATCCCCTAGTACTTTTTGGCACGGTCACGACCAGTTTATCAGAGGGCCTCTCCCTTAGGAGGGTTGAAGTCGGGAGACTGGTTCCGGAGGCCTGAGTGGAATACCGCACTCCATTCAGTAACCGAAGGGCTACCTTTCGCGGTTCGCGGGATATCCCTGTATAGGGGTATTGCGGTCAACGAACTAAACGGCAGATTCACCTTTCTGGACGTGTCATGAACGGGGTATCTTAGTTGCCATTCTTCTAAGATTGACTACCCGGTATCCCTCCCGGTAGGGGGATATCATAGCCACTTGGCTTTCCTACTCATATTGTCTGACTTGGATTTCATCACCTTGCAGAGGATATGTTTAGTTGAGTCAGAATACTTTTAGCTAGGTGTTTTGCATGCTCCTTTACCTCCCTTTGGTCTAGTGAGTCCACCATTTTTTCTTTTTAGGAAACCTGCTGCTTGTTGGTATTCTGACCATCTTTGTTGTTACTCCACTTATTGTAGCACAGCTGTTGCAGTGGGTGTTTTGAGTTGGTTGTTGGCCTGAGTGCCTTGTTTTTTAGCTCTCCTTCTGCACACTCGGTTGCATTAGTATTTTTGAGCTGTTTTTATACTCACCTCAACCCAAAGAGACTAGACACCATCTGTCACCATTGAGTCCCCGAGACATTCTCGGCACCTCAGGGGCGAGCCCCCACAGCACGCTTCTCTTGACACCACTCGTCGTAGATTCCGATCATTGTCCGTTGATACCACTCATCACAGATCTAGAGCCTTGTCACTTGACTCCACTCGTCAGCGACGTAGGACTCCGTCACCAGATAGTGACGCTCCTTACTTTACCTCTGATTCTGACGAAGAGTCTGAGAACCCTATTTATACTGCCCCTACTAGCCCCATGGCTGGTACGACTTCCACTCCATTTGTCATAGGGACCATTGGTGGCACATCCACCACTACACCAGTTACTACACCTGTTTTTGGTATGCCCTCCATGGGGCAACCATCTACCGTTCCCCTCACGGTACCTATACCCATAGCGGGAATACCCATCCCCACTACATCAGTGGCTCACACTACCCATGGTGGTGCTGGACCATCCTCCACTACCTCAGTTCCCCCACTTGGGGGCACCACCCTAAATCTTGTCCCTCCACTTGGGGGCACTGGCCCCAACTTGGTCCATAGCACTACTGTGTCACAGCCTTCTTCCAGTTTTCCATTCATGGCTAGCCTCAACCTACCTGACCTGGCCAGATTGACCAACGATCCTATTCGACACGACCCTACATGGCCTCATATGCCTACCAAGCTCCCCTCGGACATCCCTAAGTTCGAGGGCAAGGCCGGTGAGGACCCACAAAACCATATCATGTCTTTCCACCTATGGTGTTCCTCTAACTCCATAGTAGACGACTCTGTTCGCCTCCATCTCTTACAGCGCACCTTCACTGGCTCTGCAGCCAAGTGGTATATTGAGCAGCCTCATGGGACCCACGCCACCTTTGCTTCCCTGGCCTCGACCTTTCTGCAGTTCTTCCAGTTGCCTGTCCGCTATGACGCGGGTGTTGAGATCCTTCTATCTTGTAGACAAAACACGGCTACCCATATCACGGACCACATCCATGAGTGGCGTCGACGCCGTAGCTTATGCAAGATCAAACTCGACGACCGTATCTTCCTAGATTGGTTCCTCAAATCCCTTCTCCCGGTTATCGCTAAGGATGTAGCCTCAGAAAGACCCCAGTCTGAAGAAGAAGCCATCCTTAAGGCTCAACAGTTCGACATCATTTACGCCCAATCGGGTTACCTTTATACCATTATACCTGATGCCCCTCGCGGTGAGTCCTCCCAGCATGATGCGCCGGGGGCATCCCACGCTGCAGATGGTATCATTGGCCGTGTTTCTTCGCATCCCCAACCATTTTCTATAGCACGTCCTACACCTGGCCCCGACCTGTCGCGGGCTACTTCACAGTCTGGAGCAACCAACTCGTATGCTCCTATGACACATCACCATTCCCATGGACCCTCATGCCCACCGCAGTGCTTCGGGTATGCGACTCCTGCTTATGCTCCTCCAGTCGCCCCTCAGCCTTACTACCATCAGCAGGCTGCCTCAGCTCCTGCGCCTTCACAAGCCCCACTAGCTTATTATCCGCCACAGGCAGCCCCTGCGGCACATCCACAACCTGCTTCGCAGTCCTATCAGCAACCCCCTCAAGTTGCTGCACCTACTCAGCCTCAACCTACATATCATCCTCTGCAGCCTGCTCCAGTACCTGCGCAACCTCAAAATCCACCTGCTGCCCAAGGGCAATTTTACGCCCAACAGAACCTGCAGCAAAACCAGAATAACCAACGAAACCAGGGCCAACAGAACCGCGGCAAGGGCCGTAATAGGGGGAACAACCAACCTACAGACCAAGCTGGTCAACCGGCTAATCCCCCTGACAACAACAATGCGGCCCCCGCTAATCAAAACCCTGATCGCCCGCCCAAGCAGGCTAAAAACCCCAATTTGTGAACAAACCACCCTTGTTCTATTTGCGGGGTCTATGGACACTATACCCATGCTTGCCCACACTTGGAGCGAGCTCGCCAACTCTGGGTTGATGAGGCCCATCGCCAAGGGCATGCGGCTCCCCAAGCGCCACCCAACCCCCCCCAACCTCAACAACCCCCTTTAGTGCTGCAACACCCATTACCGACCCAAGGCGTAGTGAACCCTCAGCCGTTGGCTCCCCATCAAGCCAATGCACCCCAACAACAACAGATCACTTACGCTGCTCCTGATCAACCCATGTTTGACTCAGGTACCCACCACTTACTGATGATGTCATCCGCTGACGTCAACCTCCAGACCCGTCGGAACCAATATGGCTCTACCTCTGAAGCCACTCCCACGGATAAACCTACTAACGCCCATCCCACCGATCAGGCGTTACGTATACCTCCGCCTCCTATAGATGGCGCTGCAAAAGCACCTCGTTTCCCACTTCGCCGAATCAACAATAACCCTAACGCGCGCGCTGCGTCAAACTACAACATCGTAGACGACCTAGCCCAATCTCTCGCAGCCATGTCTGCGTTAGAAGTCTTGAAGAACTACCCTTCCCAGCGCAAGACTTTACTTTCCGCCATTGGGGGGATTGACCCAACTGATTCGCATTTGATGGCATTTGATTTAGACCAGTCTGAACCACGCCTACCTTCCAGCTTAGCCTTCCAAGTTACTGTCTCCGTTCGGAACCTTGTTATCCATCGGTGCATCATCGATGAGGGTGCCTCCACATGCGTTATGTCTACATTTGTATGGCAGAAGCTAGGATCCCCTCCTCTCCAGCAGTCCACCACTGCGTTACGTGCCTATGACGGTCGTTCGGCCCAGCCCCAAGGCCTCCTACCCAACGTTCCTGTCCAGTTAGGTGGTAAAACAGTTCTTATTGACATAGAGGTAATCAATGCCCAATTGGATTACAACCTTTTACTTGGCCGCAGCCACATGTATGCCATGCGGGCGGTTGCCTCTTCCGTCTTTCGCACCATGATGTTCCCCCATGAAGGACGCGTGGTTAAGATTGACCAGCTCACCTACTATGATCCAAGTGCTCCGGCGGCACCGGAAAATGTTCTCCCCATGGTTGAACAACCTGTTTCTCCTGCCACCACCTCGTTTGTTTCCTCTTCGGGGCCTGGAGTCTACTCAGACGCGCCGATGACCTCCACCTTTCAATCCATTCCTCCGCCGTCATCTACGCCCGAAATGTCTGATTTATGTACCTTGTCCCACGACACCCTACCACCTAATACTCAACCACCCTTGTTGCCTAAACCACCACTGGTACCTAGCCACATTGGTGTTACACCGATCCATACGATCCCCTTCCTAGTCCCTCCATCGGGAATAGTAAGCGCCCCGGTCATGGCTACCCTTAGCCTTCCTGGGTTAACATTGGGATTACCTGTATGGTATCTTTCGCCTCCCGTTCGCCCGCCGACACCAGATGTCGTCCTCCAGCCGGTGCAACCCATGGCTACTACCACTCAGCCACCTCCCGGTGTCTCTACCCCTTCGTCCTCCACGACACCTCCTCCTACTCCCAAACCCACTGGGGGCAGAGGTCCACAACCGTACACTGCCGTACCGCCTCCAAAGACAGTCAAGAACCCTCCAGTGTTTCGTGCTCCTCCCAAATGCTCGCTGTGTGACGAGTTGGGCCATGCGACCCACCAGTGCCCACAGTTACCCGCATTGCAGAAGCACATGCAGATGCTCGACGATGACCCTAACATCCCAACTGTCGAACTAAACCCCACTCCCAAGCCTAAAGATAAGTCCCTACGTACCAACCACTCCTGCGCCATCTGCGGTATTTACGGGCACTATTCACATCATTGTCCCGATCTCCCGGATTACAGAGCGGCTCTCTATGAGATGAACAATCTGGATCTTGAGACGGCACCACCTACCATTGAGGAGATCTACCCCCCAGACTCTTCACCTTCCGGAGAGGTTAATACCATCTATATGATTTCGTCCACCACTACCCCCTCGTCAACCGATTTGACGACGCAAACTTTCCGTACTGATGAGGAGATTCTTGAGGCCCTAACTGCCCCGAATTATCCTTGGGATGATATGCACCACTGTTCCTATTTCATCCCAGAAGAATCCTCCTCTAGCACCGCTACCCAATACGCGGTCGAATCCAAAGACTTCCTCCCCACTAAGGTTGACTGGTTCAAGGACCCTATTCCTACTCCGGATGCCTTCGAGGAAGGTAACATGGCCAACATCTCACCTATCATCCAAGTTGATATCGCTGCCCCAGGACGTGCCCCTGAACTCATCACTTTAGGAGCATTTTGCAGTAAACAAGAGATTGAGGACTACATACACCTTTTCAAAGAATTCCGTGATGTCATTGCCTGGTCTTATACCGAAATGCCTGGTCTTGACCCTGCCATTATAGAGCACCACATTGACACATGGCCTGATGTAACCCCCGTTCGTCAGAAACAACATCCTCTTCCTCCCTCAAAGTTCCCCGGATATGCCCCTGAACTCATCACTTTAGGAGCCTCCTGCAGCGAGCGGGAGATTGAGGATTATACACAACTCTTCCAAGAGTTCCGTGATGTCTTTGCTTGGCCCTCCAACGGAATGCCTGGGTTCAACCCCGCCATTCTCAAACATCACATAGACACACGGCCAGAGGAACTCCATGTTCTTACTGAAACCAACTCTGAAGGCCTCCCTTTACGCAACCCCCATGACGGGTTGCATCCTACGGAATCTCTATCCATCGAATAACTTGCGCCCCCATGGGTCCGCATTGTACAGTTTGCTCTCTTTTTGTTTTTCACTTTTTTACCATCATCTTACATTCATCCTTTCTGCATGATTACAGATGGACCAGCTTCCACCTCGTTACACTGGCTTCGCTGACGGCGCAAGCCGCTGGTCTCCCAACCTGGCTTCTGCAGCATGGGTCTTGTACTCCCCTTCCAACGAGATGATTCACTTTGACGGAATATGTATAGGCGCTGCTACCAATAACCAGGCGGAGTATGATGCTGTGACCGGTCTCCTGACTGCCGCCCTCCAAATAGGCATAAGTCACCTTCATGTGTTCCTTGACTCCCAGCTACTTGTCTCCCAGCTCAACAACTGCTACCAGGTGCGTGATCCCTGCCTTTTTAGAAAATTCCTGCGCACAAAACAACTTCGTCGACAATTTGAATCCATCACATTCACACATGTCCCTAGAGCTCAAAATAGTGTCGCAGACCAAATGGCCAACAACATCCTAGGCTGGCATATCAATCACACCATGTAACATCATGCATCATCATCCCATAACATCTCATAAAAAATATATAAAAACCCAAAAAGATTGCATCGCATCCACATTTGCATCCATGTACATAAACCACATGCATATCCATAGGGGCATCCACGTGCCTACACATACATATATCATGTTGCATCACATAAAATACACAAGGGGCATCCACGTGCCTAACATCCTAACCTACTTGCATCCACGTGCAATGTAAACATATCACAACTCATAAAGCGCATCCACGTGCGTACAAATAACACATGATATAAAAGGTGCATCCACGTGCATATATATATATCAAAAAATATACATGTTCAGTGCTATACATGTCCTGAGTACCCCTGTACTCAGCTATACAAAAAATGGCTATACATGCCTAAAGCCTCATCTACATACATGCCATAGCTACAAAACTCGGGGGGAGTCCCCTGCACTCCCTAATGAGAGTCGTATCCTGCATCACTGTCGGCATCGGCTGCCTCTGAGTCCTCCCCTCGCTCCTCCTCCGGCAAGTCCTCCTCTCCTCCGGCCTCCTGTGCCCGGGCCCGGTCCACCAAAATCGCCACCCGGATCGCGATGGATCTAAACTCACGGGGTGCCCCCATGCAATCCCGCACCACATCAGGATCGACATCTCTCCATCCCTCGTCGGTCACTCCTATCAATAACCGATCTAGTAGCTCCCGTACAGACTCTAGGGTCACCTCTGGATCCCGGCGTCGCACCTCTCCTCGTCCAGGCAGAGCTGGAACGGCCACAATACCCCGCCGGGCCACATGTCCCGGAAGTGGCCTCGGGCCCACATCTGCACGATCAACCATATGTCAGTCACAGTATATCCATCTACTATCATATACATAAAATTTGACATACATAACATGCAATAAAAACACATACGTACCGTCGGGACCCCATGCCTGTCCTGGTGCTCGTGGCGCCTCCGGATCTCCCGTGAAGTCCATATCCCGATACGGGAAGTCGTCCAGTGTCAGTGGTATCTGGAGCCACTGCAGGTACAACTCCTGCGTAAAGTACCTGCCCACGTCGCCACCCCCACGGCGGCGCATCATCTCACCCCAACGGACCATCCTCGGCTCCCTCATCCCTCCTGGCCTAATTGGCACCCGTGGCCTCAGTGTGGGTACCCTCTCCATAAAGAAGGCACATAGGAAGGACCCAAAGCAAAAGCCCTTGCCATCTTCCTTCGCTGCCGTCAGCTGTCGCTGAACGCAGGTCAGGAACATCTGGCCCCACGCGTAGTACACCCCATCTAGTACGCGCTCTACCATCTGCATCTGCCCCCCAGACACCTTCTCCGGTGACTGGGAACCCAATACTCGCACCAGACACGCCGCCATGGCCCGCACTGCCGGCTCCTGTAGGTCCTTCACCAGGAGTGCATTCCTATGCACAACCGCGTCCGGACCGCAGTACCTCTCTAACATGTCCTCCATGTCAACATCCGCGGCAACCCGCGGCTGTGTATCTGCCACCCTGCCCAGGCAGGGCAACCCCGTCAGAAAGTAAACATCGGTCAGGGTGAGGTCCACCCTCTCACCCTGTACCCGGAAAGCCTGTATGTCCGGCTCCCAGAAGCTGATCAGACGGTTCAGCAACAATGTTGTTGTCCGTATCATAGGTATCTGTGCGAACTTCAAAAGTCCGCACAATCCCAGCACAGATCGCACATGGCGATTCCCTCGAATGAAACCCATGGTCTCATCAGGGATCTCCCGCTCTCTCCAGAGAACCTGGGGCATCCTGCCAATCACACAAAGTGAACTCATCAGACTCATGTCAACTTAAGCAAAGTACTTTTCCCTCTACCAAAAGCCCTAAAAGCTCGGCCCAAAACCGTGGCTTTCGGGCTTCCTGCCGCGGTTTCCGACCGCGGCTGTCAGGCATATAGTCGTGGTTCCCAACCGCGCCTGTCAGCCCAAAACCAGCAGTTGGGAACCGCGTGTTCCTCTTTGGAACTCGCGGTACTCGACCGCGGTTCCATCCAGGAATCACGCGGTCTCCAACCGCGTGGTTCGGCCCAAAACTCGCGGTCTTCAACCGCGGTTTCGACCCCCTAACCCGCGGTCCACCCCACGTGGACCGTACAAATCAACCCTGGGACCCACTACCCAACCCCCAACCTGAAAAAATATGCAGGTATGAGTTTAATGAAATACCTGTATCTCGCGGATCTGCAAACAGCCAGACGGATCGTCCAGAAATGCCACCTAAGCTCTGGTCCACTCAACTCACAAGTCAAAGTCAACAAGTACAAATGACACATGTGATGTTGGACCCACCACTATTTATAGTCAGTTGACTTTTTCTTGTTTTGGTCATTCTGGCCCCATACGGCGTCCGTTTTCCGAACTGTTTCCACCACTGGAATCAGCGCGACGTGACCGTCATGATGGTCACCTCGTTGCATTATTTTTGTCCTGTCATTTTTTGCCCATTTTTTCAGACGCCACTAGTCGCCTCGGTTTGCGTGCCACATCGGCCGTTCTCCGTTTTTCACATGTTTTATCTCATCGGATTCATTTTTCCGAGTTGGTGATGATGCTTGAGATCATTTCTCGCTCTCACCTCCATATTTTCTGGGCATTTTTCCAAGTGCCCCCGTCACCTCGGTTTGCGTGCCACATCGGCCGTTACCCGTTTTTGACATCCTTTATATCGCCGGATTCATTTTTCCGAGCTCGTGATGATGCTTGAGATCATTTCTCGCTCTCACTCGGTACAATTTCAACTTTGTGTCCCAACACCTTGCTACCTCGGTTTGCGCGCCACATCGGCCGCCATCGGATTGTTCCACATTTTTACATGAGCCATTCACTCCTGTCATACTGCAAATGTTTCATTATTTTGCTATCATTTCATCTACCCCGCAAGGAGGTCCATCAGTGTTCCCACCTACCCTCGTTCTTGATCACCATTACTATTCCTTGATTGAACACTTCCTCCTTGCCTTGGCCATTCCTTTTGTTCGGTATAATTTTATCCCCTTTTCGGGCCGGACAAGTCCTTTACGAAAAAGGCACTTAGGGAGTTTCCGTTAAGCTCTTTTCTGACTCCTAAAAGAATGAAAAGATCGCCGAGCAATCTTGCTTCCTTTCATGCTCGCTAAAGTACCTGAAAGGGCATCTACCTGGTATAAGTTTAACCCTTTTCCGGACCTGGTAGACTAATTACGAAAAAGGAATACTCTAGTCACACCGGCTAGAAGAGTTCTTCATTGCATCCTTTTATGCTTCTTTGGGCCTTGGAGACTAAATCTACGAAAAAGCAACCCCCTGGAGTCTTCTTATTTGCTTTCAGACTCTCTAAAATTGAAAGCAACCACGAGCATGCACTGTCCTGGGCTCGTTAAATCCACACGGCAGTACCATTCCATCATTTCAGAGTCTTCTTATCGCTTTCAGACTCCTTAAAATTGAAAGCAACCACGAGCATGAACTGTCCTGGGCTCGTCAAATCCACACGACAGTATCATTTTATCCACACACTTCTTCTAGTTCCTTAACCCATGAAGAAGTATCCTCCCGTGCCTCATGGCACTACGATCGATCATCTCGGCAGCACCCCCAATCAGGTCGCCTTTGTTCAGAGTATTCAGCAGTCTTCTGCCCTTTTCCACCAGCTTGAGTCTCCCTCAGCCAGTTATCCTCCCAGATCCATTACAGCTATGATCCCTTTCCCCTCAGTCAGTTTCATATGCTGCCAGATCATTTCCATTATCATACTCTGAACAAAGGAAGTTTGAGTCCACCCACTCTACTTGCCCAGTTGTCCCACCACAGTTTGTCAGTCATACCATCAGCATTATCCCATTTCGTTCGTTTACCTCGCGCTCCTGTCAAGGAAACATCATTGCCTTGATAGTTACAGGTCTCCCTCTGTCGACGACAGCTCCTCTATTCCAGAGGATAGGCCCAGAGGTCCCTACGCCTTGGACTTATCACCATTTGTGGTAAGTGCCTACGGATCATTCTGAGAGGAGACATCATTGCCTCTCTGAGTGGTTGTTCCTCACATGCTCGACTTCAGCACCTTGATCGCATCGTTGAGGATCGCGTAGGATTATATCCCATCATTATTTGTCGAAGACCCCGGATTTCCCCCGACTCTAGCACATTGGTGAGTCCCTTCGGAACACCCAGTTATATGTTCCCATGGATGTCCGGGCTGCGTTGGCGATTGTATTCGGAAGCCCTCTAGTTCCATGCTTCCTTGAGTACCCATTTCAGTTCCAGTTCAGTGTACCATGGAGAGTATGATCCCAGTCACTATGATCCAGCAGCTCATCAGTTCCTGTGGTACCACATTCAGTAGCACTGTTGATTATTCCAATGTATCAGTTTTTCAGCACATACATGGTCAGCTCAGCAGTATGTCCCAGATTTTGTGTCCCCTCTGGACCCTTATGATCTACACAGTGGCTATGTATCTTTCGGGTCCCCTTTTTCGGGCCTCACAGTTATGTTTATGTATCTTGATACGAGCATGGGTATGCCCGCCTCGTCCATATATTGAGATTATTCCTCAATCAGTATTTGAGGTCATGTATATTTCAGGTCCCCATTTTTTGGACCCCATTGTTATTGTTATATTATATCCTGATACGAGCATGGGTATGCCCGCCTCGTCCATATGATTAGATGATTCCTCATCCTATATTGAGGTTATGTACTTTTAAGTTCTTGCAGTTGTTCGGGATCGTTGTTCCGGGCTTCAGTTTGTTTCTTCTCTTCTCTCCACACCCAGGAAAACCATTCATGACTTATGATGTCCATCGGCCATACGATGAGCTCCTGCCCTCGCACATCAGGGGGCAATCTGTTAACACCCAAAAAGTGCTCACTAGCTCATTTACCACATTATATGGCTCATTTGTCCATTTTTCTACCATATTTCCATTAAAAATCCCAAAAAATCCCATTAAAAAGCCTCCAAAAGGCCTAAAATGCCTCCAAAAGGCCAAAAAACCCTCAAAATAGCCTAAAAAAAGGCTAAAAAACCCCATTTTCCTCCAAAAATAGCAAAAATCCCCTAAAAAGGGAATAAAAAATATAAAATAATGAGGAAAAGGAGGAAAAAACCCTATATAGCTGCGCAAAACCACGTGTTTCCTAAAACCATGGGTCAGCACTCCACCACCAAAAAACTATAAATAGGTGATGGAGAACCCTTATTCCATATCCACAATCACAAGCACCCTTACTCTGCCAAAATCTCTCTCGAAACCCTAGTTCACCTTTGAACTATTTTCACCTTGAGAGCCACCTTTGGCCCATCCCCAACATTGGAGAAGGAGAAAGGAGCATATTGAAGCTTGGAGCATCCTCTTGGACACTGCAAAGGGCTTCATCAAACCTTGACACTCAAGGTAACATTAATAGTAAAAGTCATTCTTTTCATTTGATGTTTATGTTTCATGCAATATTTTAGAAGTAATTTAATTGTTGTTTTAGTTTAATTAGTTTAGTATACTGAACTGCTACTAAGGAGTCCATTCTCCTTAGTAGGTGCTCATTGGCACAAGCTAGGGGTAAAACCCTAGCTACAACATTGCTCTAGGAGGACATGTAATTTGTGCCCTCAGAGATCTTCAGGTCGGAGTTGTGTACCCATAACATCCTAAGATGCTCTTGCAAGGTTTTTTCCTATGGCATGTAATTTGCTCCTGGGAGATCTGGACAGGACGAAAAAGGCCTCAGATGGTTCAGCCAGGTTTTTCCATGACCACATGTAATTTTCTCTTGGGAGATCTAGATAGAATGAAAAAGGCCTCAGACGCTTCAGCCAGGTTTTGTGGTGGACCACATGTAATGTGCTCCTAGGAGATCCGATAGGTAGAGCTATGTGCTCATAACAGCCTAGGATGCTTCATCCAGGTTTTGTGGTGAGATCACATGTAATGTGCTCCTAGGAGATCCGACAGGTAGAGTTGTGTGCTCGTAACAGCCTGGGATGCTTTAGACAGGTTTTGTGATGGGTCACATGTAATGTGCTCCTAGGAGATCCGACAGGTAGAGCTGTGTGCTCGCAATAGCCTAGGATGTTGTAGCCAGGTTTTGTGATGCACATAATAAGTCCTAAGGATTCCACAGTATGGCCAGTGATGACGAAGACCTGCAGGTGGTGGGCCTACATCCAGTATGAAAAAGGACTGGCTCTGTAGAACTTCCTATGACGAGTAGATTCAGAGATTGATTGAGATAGTAATAGCAATGAAGATGACGATGATTCGAGGATGATGATTCGCTGATGATGATCCAGAGAAGAAGACTTGTGTTAGCAGACCTATGTCAAGAAATACCTTCCTAGTTAAGAGGGAGTGTTGATGTATATGTAACTTCGGAATGTATTTCACATATATGTATATTGTTTTCCTATAGAGATGTTATTATTCCTCTATACGGAAGTGTTTGTATTCCTATAGAGATGTTATTATTCCTCTATATGGAAGTGTCGTCATTTATATTGTAAGTGTCGTAACTTATACTTGATGGGTTATTAGACCACCTTGTTGGGGTCGGCCCTGTATAAGTCATGTGGGTCGAAGGGTTATTTCTACCACCCTATTGGAGGTCGGCCATGTGGGTCAAAGGGTTATTAGACCACCCTATTGGGTGTCGGCCCAGTCAGCATTATGTTAAGTGGTTAAGTTGAGGCCGACCTAGTTGAGTAAAGGTCAAGTCAAGTTAGTGTATAAATAGAGAGTGTGTCTCTCTCATTTTACACATTCTATTCTCTCACTCACACTGTGGAGAGTGGCACACTTGTGGAGGAGGAGGCTCTGCTGCTAGGAGAAGACTATCTCTTGTATTCTAGTTGTATCATTGCTCTATCTATCTCTGAGGAAGTTATTGGGGTTTTTCACCTTTATGGTTTTCCCCAAGTAAACTCTGTGTCTCTTGTGTGCTTGCATTATTGTGTCCATGATTAATATGCTGTAGATATGTTGTACATGTTGTTTTCTCAGTTAAGATCCTAGATCAGATTGAAGTAAATTCTGTAAATTTAACAGATGATGGTGAGGATGATGATGATGATGGTGATGATGAAGAGGAGGACGATGATGATGATGATGATGAGGATGATGGTGATGATGATGGTGATGGTGATGATGATGATGATGATGATGATGACGAAGATGTTGATGATGATGATTGTGATCATCATCATGATCATCATCATGATCATCTTCATCACCATCATCATCATCATCATCTCATCATCACCATCATCATCATCATCATCATCACCATAATCATCATCATCCTCATTCTCATCTTTATCACCATTGTCATCATCATCAACATCTTCATCATCATCACCATCATCATCATCATTATCATCTCATCATCATCATCATCGCCATCATCATCACCATCAACATCTTCATCATCGTTGTCATCTCCCCCTTCCTCATCAACATCTCCATCATCATCATATCAACATCTCCATCATCATAATCATCATCTTCATCATTGTCATCATCATCATCAACATCTTCATCTCCATCATCATCATCTTCTTCATCCTCATAACCATGATGATGATGATGATGATGATGATGATGATGAGATGAAGAGATGATGAAGATGTTGATGATGATGATGACAAGATGAAGATGATGATGATGATGGTGATGATGATGAAGATGTTGATTATGATGACAATGGTGATGAAGATGATGATGAGTATAATGGTGATAATGATGATGATGATGATGGTGATGAGGATGATGATGGTGATGGTGATGAGGATGATGATGATGATGATGATGAAGAAGATGATGATGATGATGAGGATGATGATGATAATAATCATCTTCATCCTCATCCTCATCATAATTCTCATCACCATCATCATCATGATCATCATGATCATCATCTTCATCACCATCATCATCATCATCCTCATCGCCATCATCCTCAGCACCATCATCATAATCATCATCACCATAATCCTCATCATCATCTTCATCATCATCATCACCATCATCATCATCATCATCTTCATCACCATTGTCATCATAATCAACATCTTCATCATCATCACCATCATTATCACCATCATCTCATCATCTCATCATCACCATCATCATCATCACCGTCATCATCATCTCTTCATCTCATCATCATCATCATGATGGTGATAAGGATGAAGAAGATGATGGTGAGGATGATGTTGATGAGGATGGTGATGAGATGAAGAGATGGAGAAGATGATGATGATGGTGAAGATGAGATCATCATCTCTTCATCTTCATCCTCCTCTCATCATCTTCATCACCATCGTCATCAATTCATCACCAAGATGATGATGATGGTGATGATGATGAATATGTTGATGATGATGATGATGGTGATAAAGAAGATGATGATGATGGATATGTTGATGAGGAAGGAGGAGATGAAAATGATGATGAAGAGGAGGAGGATGAGGATGAGGATGATGATGAGGATGATGATGATGCTGATCGTGATGTTGATGAGGAAGGGGGAGATGACAATGATGATGAAAATGTTGATGGTGATGATGATGGTGATGATGAGATGATGATGATGATGATGATGGTGATGGTCATGAAGATGTTGATGATGATGATGATGGTAATGAAGATGATGATGATGATGATGATGAAGATGATGATGATGGAGATGTTGATGAGGAAGGGGGAGATGATAATGATGATGAAGAGGAGGATGATGAGGATTATGGTGATAATGATGATGAAGAGGAGGATGATGAGGATTATGGTGATAATGATGAAGATGATGATCATCATCATCATCATCTTCATCACCATCATCATCATTGTCCTCATCACCATAATCCTCATCACCATCATCATCATCATCATCACCATCATCCTCATCATCATCTTCATCACCATTGTCATGATAATTAACATCTTCATCATCATCACCATCATCATCATCATCATCATCTCATCATTATCATCACCATCATCATCATCATCAACATCTTCATCATCATTTGCTCTAGGGGCACGGAACCCAAACCGTCACAATTGTCAGACAAACCTTTGTGGTGAACTATGGGTTTTCCATCTTGCAGTCGAAGGGAAACGTAATACCATGAATCGTCACCGTTGCCAAGCTGAAACTCAAGACTGCTGGCAATAGTCCTCATATGATGGGCGTGGGTCCTAATGAATTGAGAAACTCATTGAGGGAAAACACAGTGAGAATCTAAGACAGTTGCATAGTGAAATGCATGCATAATGAATGAAGAGTGGGTGGTGAGAGAAATGGCTGTGGGACATCGTATGAGAGGAAATGGTGGTGGGAATTGATTGATAAGGTAAAATTAAATTCGCATGGTGGTAATAAACTACACTTGTGTCTTCCATTATCAGCTGCACTTCAATCTTGAAGGTGGTAGCCTTGGGACTAGACATAGGTCACAAGTTCGAATCTCCTCAGTTCAGTTTGTACCCTGTTATTTTTTTGCTGCAACTTATATGTTTTCTTTAATTTCATTTTCCAACTTAACGTATCCCTTTATATGTTTTTTTTAATTTCCTTTGTCAAATTTATGTATCCCCTTGAGAGAGGAAATTAAAGAAAACATATAAAGGGATACCTTGTTTCTGAAAAATAAAAAGTGTGTGCAAATAACACGTACAAGCAACTATGCGTGCACACATGTAAATTTGCGTGCGTGCCACATTTGCGCACACGTGTGTCTACATTCAAAATGGTGCCCTTGCAGGCTTGGAATTAGCTTCAGATTGCACCTTCAGGCTCGGTCTGATTTATGTCTGATTTATGGTAGAACACATCAAATGTTGTAACTTCATGTTTTTTACAACTAGTTCCGCATATGCTCCACGAGTGCACTGCAGATGAAATTGCACACACTTGTCGAGCTCTATGTGCAGATTCTAAATATATAATTTTTGAATAGATCTATTGTTGTTTTCTATTTTTAATTCATTTTTAACTGCACTCATGTCAAATTTGTAAAACACATAGGTCGTTTATTCGGCCTATAACTTTTGATTGGCTTACCTATTTCCAAAACGGAAAAGAACCTGCAAAAGAGTATGAAAATACTACAACCTAAAAAAAAAAGCATTTTGATTATTTTTAGATCATGATATGGTGGCTCAACAATTGACCATGTCATTTAAGGGCTTCACTGACTTTGGTAATTTAAAAAAAATATAAAATTGACTTTTAAAATTTTGGAAAAATATCCCCGCACAAGATTTCTTCTGTTTCCTATGCCTCTACATATTTGCTTTCTCATAAATTGAAAATTTACATAGCAAATAGGTCAGCCAACAAAAACATGTGCATTATGTTTTAGAAAAAAAATAACATACCAATCTTCGAATAATGCCATTTTGGGATGGTTATACCACTTTTCCATAAATAAAAGTTATATATTCTGGAAGGTCATCCATTTCTCTACGTTTCATATTCTTACACCTAATCTGAATTTTTTTTGTAGGTACCTCTAATAATTCATTTTAATGATAATATTTCTTTTTTTCCAGAATTTCATTTCAACTAACATGTCATAATTGGGTATCATTACCTTGCACCAGCCCTACTCATTATTTTATCATCAAGTGGTCAGTGATACTATTTAAACAATAGCCTTATGCAAAAGAGAAAGGCTTTGTTATAGAATAAGAGAATAGGGACAGAACCATATTAAAAAGAAGGTATTTAAAATGGTGTTAAGGTAAAAGGAACTGCCGTTCAACTTATTAAGTTTTTTCCTAGACTCAAGAAAGAAGGATTTAGGGGAAAAAAAATTTCCTCTGAGAGGAAACGATAACACCAAGGGGAAAAAAATGATCTAGCTCTACTTTTCTAAAGAAACTTTTCATGGACTCAAGTAGGAGGCTGAGTGAAAAAAGAAATTCTTGGACACAAGCGAGGAGGCTAGAGGGGAATTTTGAAAGAGTCTATGATATCAATGGAAAAGACCTAGGCACAAAATTTAACATCTGGAAGACAGGACATTCTTTTATGTTTTGAGAAGGAAAACTTTTGACTAGAAATCAAAAGGTGACTAATCTCAAAAGTGTAGCCCATAAGTCCACACAAAAATTGGTGACAGAACTCGAGGGAGAGTTGTGTGTTCAACAGAGGGTTGTTGAAGTACCAAACTCAAGGGAGAGTTTGGTGATCAACAAGCTGTTGTTGAAAGTTTTCCATCTTCATGAAATAAACAATAAAACACATATTCACAAGTTCCCAAGTAACTAGATTGTTGAATGTCTTAAGGTGTGAATGTTATGAATGCTTGAGTAAACAAAATTTCCTCAAGGGTGAGGAGGAATGATGAAATTTAAAAGTTCACTATTGGAAATTATGTGAAATAAATGATGCTAACCTATTAATGAAGGAAATGTCTACCTTAAGTTGAGAACTAGTTAAAATGTCCAAATATTAGAGGTAAAAGACGTCCTCCCAGAAGATAAGTAAATATGGATTACTTAGGAATTATTTTGAGTTATATTAAGAAATAATATTGTATTATGTTTTCTTATGATGATTAAAAAAAAACACAAACAAAAACTAAGGCTAGAAGATGGTTCATGAATAGAAAATGTTGTGTTGCAAAAGGACTCATTGTTTATGTTCTGAGTTGGATTATGAACTAATGATATGTTTTACTAAACAATTCTGGGAGAACGGGTTTTTGTTGCATAAAAGTATAGGTTATGAGCGATAAAAAGTTGTGGGAATTGAGAAATTTTGAAGATGGTCAATCTAAAGATGACGAAGCGAGCAAAAGAAGACTCAAGAGTGGAAGGCAAAATGTTGAAAAAACATAACACCAAGGATGATGTAATTCTTAAGGGGGAAATCATGTAACATCCCACTTTTATAACCCTATTGTTTTATAAATGTAAGTGTATTATTGTACTTGTTTTCTTGTGAGGAGCTTAAGGCCAAGGCCGCACCAGTAAAACCTTCTAAATTGTGTGGTTTAATCCCTAAGTTGTAAATTGTAAACTTAGGAGACTAAAGACAATTGCGCAACTAAACGACGGGAAACCGAATCCACTAGGGGGAATGTGAAATGGCTAGTGAAGCCTTGGGACCTTGGCTAGTGAAGTAGCATATGAGCATGAATGAATGGGACCTCGGATTATGAATTAATGATATATTTTACTAAACAATTCTGGCAGAACTAGTTTTTGTTGCATAAAAGCATAGGTTATGAGCGATAAAAAGTTGTGGGAATTGAGAAAGTTTGAAGATGGTCAATGTAAAGATGATGAAGCAAGCAAAAGAGGACTCAAGAGTGGAAGACAGACTGTTGAAAAAACATAACACCAAGGACAGTGTAATTCTTAAGGGGGAAAGGATGTAACATCCCACTTTTATAACCCTATTGTTTTATAAATGTAAGTGTATTATTGTAATTGTTTTCGGGTGAGGAGCTCAAGGACAAGGCCCCACCAGTAAAACCTTGTAAGTTGTGTGGTTTAATCCCTAAAATGTAAATTGTAAACTTAGGAGACTAAAGATAGTCATGCAACTAAACGACGGGCAATCGAATCCACTAGGGGGAATGTGAAATGGATAGTGAAGCCTTGGGACCTTGGCTAGTGAAGTATCATATGAGCATGAATGTTCAAACGAAGCTAAGGAATTTTATGTTCTTCAAATAAAAAAGATAGGAAAGGTGCAGAGTAAAGCACCATTTTATTAATGATTATTAATTAACAAATATTAATTCTCAAATCCTAAAGTCCTCAATAGGATTTTAAAAGCAAGCTAATATTCTACAAATTCATTTTCAGGTTCGACAAGAGTTACCCGGTAAGCCGTCCATGAGTTGCAAGTAATGAATTCCCATTATGTTTATTGCTGAAGCATTATGTTTTAGACTAACAAATGATATTCATGTTCAAAATATATTCCTAAAGAAGTGTAAACAATGCTTTAGAATTATGATAGACTAAGGTGTCTAGATTCTATTAACATATAAGATAAATATGTTGAATAAAGATGCGTAGAATAGTTATGAAGAATTGATATTATTCTGTTGATTTGTCATAGCATAAGAGATTGTAGGTCATGAGAAAAGTATAATAGTATTGTTTGTGATCGACCCTACAAAAATATAAACATTTATATTCAATTGAAATATTAGTAGTTAATGAAATCAGATTTCCATTAAAGATATTTATGGAAGTAAAATAATGATATCGCCAATTGGCTTTGGCATTATGGTGAGTAAAGAAATTTTATAATAGAATACTAGTTTATAAATAGTATTTTATTTCAGAAGAGATGAAGTTCAAATACCAATAAATTTAATGATAGTTTCTCTAAAGGGTTCTAACACTTTAGAGAAAGAATTTTTATATGAACTCTACCATGATTCTATTGTTATCTATACTTAGTTGTGGAACTTTAACGTAGTACTTAAGGAGAATCATTCTCCTAGAAAGATTGTGTATTCTAATAAAGGATATCGACACAGAACCATTAAAAAGAAAACTTGTGCTAAAATAGCTCATATAAAAGTAAATTCTTTTAGACAATGACATTATGTTAACAATTGATTTCCTTTTCATATTGAGTATGGGGAAGGGTTCATCAGAAATGTGCTTATTTATGATTCAATTGTTCGATTTTGTGCATTAATTCAACATACTCTAGGATCTTTACTGAGATAATAACATGTACAGCATATCATCAAATCAAGCACAACAAGCAATCACATAAGACAATGGACACACAGAGTTTCACTAGGAAAAACCATAAAGGTGAAAAACCCCACAACTTCCTCAGAGATAGAAAGAGCAGCGATACAACCCAAGTACAAGAGAAAGTCTTCTCCTAGCAGCTACTCCTCCTTCCTCACTTGTGCACCACTTTTCGAGTAGTGTAGAAGTGAATAATGAGATGATCAAATATAGTTCTCCTGCACTCTATTTATACTTAACCTGACTTGCCTGATAAACTAGCAGGGCCGACTTCTCTAAAAGAGTCTAATAACCCATGGTTACATTAATCAGGGCCGACCCCACACTTGGTGGTCTAATAACCCATCACATCAAGTTATAACACTTGCTACACTTGTCAATACAAATGACAACACTTCCGTATAGAGGAATAATACCATCTCTATAGGAGTACAATCTATATAAATGAAATACATTCTGAAGTTTCAAATACATCAACATCAATAACCATGACAACTAATGTATTAAACTGTTTATATCAAGATCAATACTCCATCTTCCTTGTATAATAGAAGAGGACGTGGAAATTTATTGCAAGATAGGTTAATTACCTTGAGCAATAAAAGAATGTGGATTAAAAATTGTAAGCATAGGAGTGATGCTTTTTCTTGGTATTATAAATCTTGTTGACATACTGAAAATAGAATTTGGGTTAAAGATATTATTTTGATACATTCAAGAAGAAATGTAAAGACTTTCTAGAAATTTTCTTGATATATATATATATATATACAGAAAATGTTCGCAAAAGTATTATAAATTGTTATAGACACAAGTTGGAAACAATTGAGTAAGGAAAAAAGAATGACCATTGGAATTATGGAAAAAAGTTGTAAACTTGTCGATAAACTATTCCTTGTTAATAAGAAAACCAAGGTTAATGAGAAGAGATTAATTATTGATAATTGTGCAGTCCATGCCATAACGTATGATTGATGGAAACAATAAATCAAAGAAAGAATGATGATTTTAGTTCATCATGTATATCCAAGTATGAAGGATGATTATTCTTCTTATTATGTTTAAGGAAAGATTTCTTACAAATTTCGACCTTGGTATAAAAAGTGGTACTAACATGAGATTTGACAGATTATCAATGTTTGTAGGGATTATGGAAGACAAGGGCATGATACATTATGCATGGTAAGCATATTGAAAGGAGTATGAATGAAAGATCGAAGACTCATTTAAAGATATATTTAAAGCATGAGTGAGAGTTGATAAGTAAATAGGTGAACCTATTTGATGATGTTATGTGGCATGTTAACAAAAAATGCAAGAAATGATAAATGATCATTATTAAGCTTTTTCCTGGACTCAAGCAAGAAGGCTTGAGGGGAAAAGAATTTGTCCTCTGAGAGGAAATGAAAACACCAAGTGGCAAAAATTGATCCAGCTCTACTTTGCTAAAGAAACTTTTCCTGGAATCAAGCAAGAGGCTGAGTGGAAAAGAAATTCCCGGACTGAAGCGAGGAGGCTAGAGGGGAATTGTGAAAGAGTCTATGATATCAATGGAAAAGACCTAGGCACAAAATTTAACATTTGGAAGACAAGATGCTATTTGATGTTTTGAGAAGGAAAAATTTTGACTAGAAATCAAAAGGTGAGTAATCTCAAAAGTGTAGCCTGTAAGTCCACACGAAAATTGGTGACAGAACTCAAGGGAGAGTTATGTGTTCAGTAGAGGGTTGTTGAAGAACCAAACTCAAGGGAGTGTTTGGCGATCAATAAGGTGTTGTTGAAAGTTTTTCATCTTCATGAAAGAAACAATAAAACACATATTCACAAGTTTCCAAGTAACTAGACTATTGAATGCCTTAGTGTGTGAATGTTATGAATGGTTGAGTAAACAAAATTTCCTCAAGGGTGAGGAGGAATGATGAAATTTAATATTTTACTTTTGGAAATTATGTGAAATAAATGATGCTAACCTGTGAATGAAAGAAATGTCTACCTCAAGTTGAGAACTAGTTAAAATGTCCAAATATTGGAGGTAAAAGATGTCCTGCCAGAAGATAAGTAAATCTGGATTACTTAGGAATTCTTTTGAGTTATATTAAGAAATAATATTGTTTTACGTTTTCTTATGATGATAAGAAAAAAAAAAGAAATTCTAGAATATGGTTCATGAATAGAAAATTTTGTGTTGCAAAAGGGCTCATCGTTTATGTTCTAAGTTGAATTATGAATTAATGATATGTTTTACTAAACAGCTCTAGGAGAACCAATTTTTGTTGCATAAAAGTGCAGTTTATGAGTGATAAAAACTTGCATGAATCGAGAAAGTTTGAATATGGTCAATATAAAAATGATGAAGTGAGAAAAAGAGGACTCAAGAGTTGAAGCAAACTATTGAAAAAACATAACACTGATGACGGTGTTATTCTTACGGGGTGTTGACGTAGTGCTTATTGACAGGGATTCACCTCGTATTGTCACCAACAAACTACCAACCCAAAACTCCCTTATGCACCGGCCCGAAAAGGAGTGATCCTTCCTAGCAACACTTGCGGAGCAAGTGAAGTCTCACCTAAGATGGATAAGGGGGCTACTAGAACCAAGTTTCTGCAGTTGTATCGAGGATATGCACACACTACCTTCGCACTAACCAGATATCATAACATTCACAATGTACTATTAACTTATCATTCACAGGTTTCAACAAACATTCAGAACAACATTTTGGATATATTTATTCATATTAGCATTACTTCCACAACATATCTGCATCAATCAATGTAAAAATTCACATAGCATAATTCTCATTCCTCATTGCAAAAGATAGAAGACAAAAATTGCATCATAAATGAACATCTCCATTCATTCACGAAACCTGCGGAATAAACCTCGCAGAAACTGTCAAGACATCATCCCGCAGATATAATCCGAACCCAAAAGATAGGATGATTATCCAAAACTTCGATGCCCTTAGGATTACAATCCTATTCTATTTATATACTTCTTATCTTATTACAAAATGGTCCACATGACCGACTCAACTAAGTTAATAATTCTTATGCTTCCGCGAAAGTCGCGAAGGGTCCTTTTTTCCGCGGAATGACCCTTTCGCACTTGTCGGCTTCCGCACTTCCTGCGGATCTATCTCGTTCCAATAGGCCCCCAACACAAACATCTGGTTCGTCCCGAGCCACGTCAGCTAGACACTGCTGGTTTGTTGTACTGTTGTTGGAATTCGTCATAGGTGGTCCGAAGCAGGTCGACCCTCTCTTTGACTGATGCTCGGAGCTGCACACTCTCTATCACCTGTTGCTCCATCGGGTGGTTGCATACCTTCTGTTGTACCTCCTGCAGTTGCTCCTAGACTTGTTTCATATTTGGTACTATTCTTGCGATGAGGACTTCAGCCTTTGTTTGGAGTTCGTCCAAATGTGCTACTCATCGTTGCTTCTTTTCATGGGATTTTTCCACCTGCTACTTCATACTCTGTAGTTCCATGGCCTTGGCCATTCGCATCATTGTGGGCATCATTTTGAACGATCCCTTAAAATTTTCCAACTTCTCCTCTGTTTCACGGAGTGTTTTCTTCAGCGCGGCTAACTGGTCATCCTCCACCAACCTATCCCAGAAGTCTGTAAGACTTACTACTACCTGTAGTGCGTCCTATTCCATTTCCTATATTTCTACCAATGCTTCCTCTATTGTTGTTTATAGAGTTTGAACTTGTGCTGGTGGGGTGTTGGGTGTTACTCGGGTCTGGAGCTCCGCATTTTCCTTCCTGAGCTCGGTAACGACGACTGCTAACATAACATCCTGAGCTTCTAAGGAAACATCTAGATCTAGCACTGCCTTCTTGCATGCCTTTGCAAGTTCTCTTTCCAGCTTCGTCCATTCCTTGACAACCTTTTCCTTCACAGTGAGTGTGGTAGTCTACTTCGTAATGACCTTTTCCTTTTCTTCCAGGACTTCTTCTAATTAGGCCTTCTCCTCGATGGATTTTATTTTTGCAGCTAGTACTGTCGCTTGTTTATTTTGAAGGTTCTGTGCTTCAATCTCGCTGTGTTGTAGTTGCTTCATGTACTCGACCATTTTGTTATTCATTATAGCCTCGCGGTTGCAGATTTATGCGCTTGCTGCCACTTGGACTCGGTGAAGGGTCAACATTGAGAGAAAGTTGAAATCGACCAGTGATAGGTGGGCCTTCCAAATCTCGAGGTCCAAAGTATCATCTCCTATCACAAAAGTGTGGGTTTCGACCTGGACTATGTGTTTCTGGGTGCCCACGTTGACCTCGACTCTAGGAGTCGGTGGGTTTTGCTCGATATCTCCATCTAGTACCTTTCTGTTGATTATTGTATCTATTATGGTGTTTAACAATTCCCCTATGTACTGAAATTTCTCTGCTGAATGTTGTGTCACCTTTCGGCGATTACTCTCCCTGATCTGTGTAATGCTATCAAGAAATTTGTCAGCTTGTTGCGCAGTAAGCCCTTCCTGTGCACTACTGTTGATTCGGTCCATTCTGTGCTTTGTTTGCTGTTCTTCTTGCTGGATTTCTAGTTCAGAATCTGTTATGGTGTTGGCTGTGGATGCTCCATCGCAGCCAGATTCTGATGTCTAATCCTGCGCATCCACCTCATGTTCTGTGCTCTTTTTGTGGTTGGATGAAGTTATGTCTTCTCTGGTCTAGTCACGCCACCCTGTTTCCTGCTTAGTTGTCATATCCTTCAGATCGATAGGGACCTTCCATATTTCTTGCCATTTGATGATGATTTCATCAAGAGCGCCTTTGGTGAGATTGTACTGTGTGCACAGCCATTGTTTTGCTAGATCCACCCGAGCTTGGAGATAAATCGTGCGTTCTTTGATTGATATATGGGTGATGGAGTGGTATTTTGTCGCATCTTGTAGTGTGATTCAAGGTATCATTTATGCGTCAGCCCGCATTCTCTCTAGCCATATGTAAAACTAGATGACATTTTCTTTCTGTCGTTCCTTTTCAGTGGTCTCCCATAAATTATGGTATCTCACACCGTCACACACTCGCGGTTATGTGGGATCCACCCCCTGATAGTCGTCAGGCTCCCTCCATGCTTTCAGAGCAATGAGGAGGAGTAACCAGGAATATGTGAATGACCTTCCATTTTCCTATGTATCATGCACGTCCTCGATCAATTCGTGTAGTAGGAATTGAGTCCATTTCATCTGTTCTCTCGCGACGCATCATTCCGCGGCTGCGAGGACAGCTGAATCACATTGCAGCGGTCAATTTTTCCATGTTATTTTGACCGCAAGTATCTTCACCGCTACCTTGACTGCTTGGTTGTTTATTGAGTTGATCAGGTAGCCTCGGGAATCATTCTCTACACCATACTTGATGGCTAGTTGCTCGGCTAATTTCTTGTCATTGTCCTTACCCTGGAAAACCTGTGACAGGTCAGCTGATTCTTGCAGCAGGCTGGTGATTCTGGCAATGAGGTTGACCGTGACAGGGATTCTCTCATGCATCCAAAGGGATCTATCATGGAAGCATGCCAGGAGTTGCTTGACACATGCATTAACCTGTGCCAGGCACTCGATATGCGGTAGGAGGGTGACATTAAGTAATCCTGAGTGCACTAGTCCCACTGCACACTACTTAGGCTCCTTTGTAGTTGGGTCTCCTGCATGGGGGACATCTTCATAGGAATTTGCATATTCATGAAATTTGTTAGGTCATGGTTAGTATTGTGAAAATCCTCACAGTAGATCTAAGAGATGATGTATAGCTCACAAGAGAATAATTATGATTAAGCAAGAAAATAGAAGAAGAGTGGTCAGTGTAGTATAATGAGCAATAGAATAATAATATAGTAGAACTCGAATAGAAGCAAAAATACTTCACACACACTAATTAATTAATCACAATATGGACAAATAAATAGTACAATGCATGAGGATTCGAATGCCTAAGGTGGTAATTCGAATTAGCCTTCATGGAGTGATCAAAATATCATTGGAGTGTCATCAGAGCATAACTACTAGTCTATCTCATCATCAGTGGAGTCATCAATGCTCAAGTAACTGTCAACCATCAGTCAAATTGAGTCTAACTGAGTGTGGTAGGTGTAACTAAGTGTAACTGGAACTAATTGAATGAAGGAGGCTCAGTGGAGGGCACATGAGGACCTAACTGAAGTCAAAATGGGCAATCAAGTCTCACTAGAGTTCCATTGGAGTGATACAGTCATTTGAGAGTCAGTCTAGCCTTAAATCAAGGAGAGAACTGAAGATAACTGAAGATAACTGAATGGTAGGTAAGGAAGGGCGCTTTTCTCATGCAATAGGTGAAAGGAGGGTGCACTAAGCTCTAGGAGGGATGAAACTGAGTGGAAGGAAGCTCCTGGGGCTAGCTAACTAAGGGCTAGGTGATGGGACTGATGACTGGGATGCATGCAAACCCTAAATAATGCATGCAAACCCTAAAAGTGCATGGATGACGAAGAATGCAAATAATGAAAATACTACTAGGACTAGGATGGAGTATAGGACTATCCTAACAACCCCCCTTAATCCATTCTAGGCCTTGGTAACTAAGACCAAAGGTCACCCAATACAATGAATAATAATAGTCAATAAATCGAGGAAATGGGGAAAACCTCATGGGAAAAATACCCCCCCTCAAAATAGACTGTAAGGCACACACAAAAATAAATGCTCCAATCTCAAGAAGGTGTGATGCTTGGTCATATGTCTGGAGGTATCTTCTTCTTGGGAAGAAGTGGATCATGCTCAGAAAGCATGTGCTTGTACTTGCTCTTCAGATTGAATGTGATTAGAACAAATCCAAAAGTATGAGGATGATCCTTGAACCTGTGATTTGAATCAACCGAGGTAGGATCAAATCTATGAATGTGCAGATAGTCTTTTGTCTTCTCCTTCGAACCATCATGGGTGAGATTATGCCAAAAAGAACCATCAAACAATGATTGCTTGGAATCCAAATCAGCTCCAAGACTTTATAAATGGTTTCTTGAGATCTCCTTTGAACCAGCAGGGATGAGATCAAAACCATCATATGCATGAGAGATTATCCCAAGTAGTAATTGCTTAGAATCCAAATTAGATCCAAGACTTGAATCATGGTTTCTTGAGATCTCCTTTGAACCATAAGAGGTGAGATCAAAACTAGTAAATGTATGAGAAATTATCCCAAGAGAATGGCCATGGTTTCTTGAGATCTCCTTTGAACCAGCAAGGGTGAGATCAAAACCATGATGTGCATGAGAAATTATCCCAAGTGAATGGCAATGGCCATATTCTTCAATAACCTTATGAAAGCATGGAATAAGGATCATATAGTAGTAAATAAGAGGTGATTGCTTGAGGAGAGCGAATGCATTACCTCCAATAGCTGATTTGACCTCAGAAACATTCAATAGATCATGATGCAGACCAACAAAATTTGGTGCAAGAGAGGATTTAGGACCTTCTGCAATATCTATAGTGTGAGCTGGCATATAAAGAGAAGAAATTTGGAGCATGAGTGTAGAATCTGCAAGTTCTTCTTCTTTGTGGCTAACTTCAATATGACATGTGTTTGATACTCGTTCATGATCAATGAGATCATCGAGGGTGAATGCAGCACTTTGCTTGCTCTTGAAAGGGTTTGGACCAAATCCTTCATTATGTTTTCTGAATCTTTCATCCAGATGATCCCATAGCTCTTTCGGAGTTTCAACATCATCAATGATTTGGTACATTATGTAATCAGGCACAACGAGCATCATCCTTCCAAAGGCCATGTCACCTGTATTCAACCAGTCAATCTTCTCTTCAGAGGATTCGAACTCTCTTTCAAAATAACAATCAAAGAGATCATGGCTCTTCAAATATGATATCATTTTTGGTTTCCATTCATCATAGTTGAATGGAGAAAGAAGAGGTCATTGAAGCTGTAGAAGACCTGTAAAAACAATAGAGAATATTTGCAACTGCTACTGCTACAAAAATGCAAAAACTACTGCAACTGTTGCACTCAAAATCTTGATAATAACCTGCAAAAAACTCTCAGGAATGGAGATAAAAAATACTCTCAACATGCTCTGATACCATGTGAAAATCCTCACAGCAGATCTAAGAGAGGATGTATACCTCACAAGAGAATAATTATGATTAAGCATGAAAATAGAAAAAGAGTGGTCAATGTAGTATAATGAGCAACAAAATAATAATACAGTAGAACTCAGATAGAAGCAAAAATACTTCACACACACTAATTAGTTAATCACAATATGGACAAATAAATAGTACAATGCATGAGGATTCGAATGCCTAAGGTGGCAATTCGAATTAGCCTTGATGGAGTGATCAAAATATCACTGGAGTGTCATCGGAGCACAACTAGTAGTCTATCTCATCATCAGTGAAGTCATCAATGCTCAAGTAACTGTCAACCATCAGTCAAACTAAGTCTAACTGAGTGTGGGATGTGTAACTAGAACTAACTAAATTAAGGAGGCTCAATGGAGGGTGCATGAGGAGCTACCTGAAGTCAGAATGGGCAGTCAAGTCTTACTGTAGGTGCATCGAAGTGATACAGTCAGTTGAGAGTCAGTCTAAACTTAAATCAAGGAGAGAACTGAAGATAACTTAATATAACTGAATGGTAGGTAAGGAAGGGTGCTTTTCTCATGCAGTAGGTGAGAGGAGGGTGCACTAAGCTCTAAAAGGGTTGAAACTGAGTGGAAGGAAGCTCTGGGGGCTGGCTAACTGAGGGCTAGGTGCTGGGACTGATGACTGGGATGGATGCAAATGCATGCAAACCCTAAAAGTGCATGCATGACTGAAAATGAAAATAATGAAAATGCTGCTAGGACAAGGATGGAGTATAGGAATATCCTAAAAAGTATATTGTAACTTCTACAATTTGGTGGTGATATCCCCAACCTCAGTAACACCTTGCGGTACCGGTGTGACTGCAATCTTGTATTTTTCATTCTTGGTGATCTATGGCATGGGCACCCATGCCTGTTGTGGTGGGACATATTGGGATAGCATGGGGCCATCATATCCCTCTTACATAGCTTCTGCAGCTGAGGGGTCAGCTACATTGTTTGTAAGTCGTGTTGATGCTTGGGTGACCTTCTTTGTTTTCCGTTCAGATTCTGCAGGTTGAGTCGCACTCCTCTTTTTCTTGTGTGGGATCGTAGACATAAATTTTGGTTGTTCCTGCACAATTGGGGTGGGTGATGGCCTCTCACTGCTTCCACTCAAAATGCAAACAACCATACACTAGTTTAGCAGAATCTTGCTTAAGACACAGTGGTTTGGTCGATGCTCCTGCCTCCGCTTTATAGGGGAAGGCACCCCATCTGTCTGATTGTGGGTAGTGATTTCCAAATCTAATGCCAATTACCCAAATCCATCACATGCCTTGGCATTAACTAAGCCGATTTTTTGTTTTTGTCGATAGTTAATGTAATTAACTACGCATTTATTGCTAAATCGATTTTATTTTTTATCGCGTTACCAGGTGGTGTTGTACTATCGACACCTTGTCGCCGGGTCTTGTATTCATGCTGAGCACTGTAGTTTGTAGTTGCGAATTTCTTTCGATCCTATATCCGTCCCTCTCGAACTCATCCTCCAAAGTGTCGATGTCCGATTGGTATGGTTGTTGTTTCACCGGTTTTGCATCATGTTTCAAGGGAATCTTCATTTCTTCGAGGTCCCTGGAAATTCCCTTCATCTCTGATAATTTCGTTGGGAACAAGTCCTGAAACTCGTGTAGCAAATCCGTCATCTTTGCAATGGTCGACTCATCCCAATAATCTCTAATGTTTGCAAATTTTGGGTTGTCTTCTGATCCAATGTTTTCCTTTGTAATCTTCAATGGCTGGTGATATTTGTTAGATGGTTGTTCAGGTGCCTTCACATTGTGACTTCCTTCAGACTCCGGAACGTATGCGGCTCTTGGATCATCATCATCATTTGGCTCTACTGAGACGTTGTAGCAATCCATCATCATTTTGGGTGTCATAGTACTCCGTAGTTCTGATGGCTGTACCATTGATATTGCTTCAATAGTCTTCTCTCAGATTTCCTGGGGTGCCTCATGGATGAAGGGATTTTCGTCCGAGACGAAGAACGTTTGGCTGAGGCCAATTGTTAAGTGATCCCAAGAAAGTGTACCTTGTCACAGTTTCGTTGCGACATACCAACTCTGCGATACTTCATCCAATGTATGCACAAAGGCATGCACCCACTCCTATTCCGGTCGCACTTCCCATTTGTGCTGACAAGCCTTCATGTGTTTGTTTCGATTACCTTTTACATCAAAATTGCGTCCACTCCATGCTGTGGTGTCGTCGAAATGTACCTCCACGAGGCGTCGACATACTGGACAGCTTGATATCTTCGACTTATGTGCTGCCCACCAGCACGCAAGAGTAGCCTTTAGGGCTTCCTCCAAGGCTAATAACCTCTGCGGTTCTGCTACCTTTCCCTCGAATTCGGTGATGAAAGTGCCCAGATTCAGTAATCCTTCATACATTGGAAGCACACAATTCTTGGTAGCTACCCAACATACTGATTGTGTAATTCTTGCACATCTGCAAAACGATACTTCATGCATCCAATTCTGCCAATTCTCAAGCCTCATCTAAATCGGAGGATGTTGAGTTGTCGTTGCACCATCCTAATTCCCCATTCATGGTGGGGTTAACATAATCCTCAGAAATGTTATACAAGTTGCCCCATCCTTCCATAAACTCGTCTCTAGTTGGTTCTCTATATCGCTGCCCCTCAGCAGGATCCAGGGGTGCAACCACCCTCATTTCTCGATCTTGAAATGTCATGATCCACTTTTTGAAATTAATAATCACCTGATTATCCATGGCCCAGTCAATTCCCAATAGTAATGGATATGGAATTGTTATCTACCATTTCTATGACGTCGAAATCAGTGTATGTTCGAAGTCCTTCAATATCAACGGGAAGTTTACACACTCAGCCAACAGGGGTGACCTTGCTCTAGTTTTCCAATCGCAATTGTGTTGGTGACTAGGTCATTTGTGGTTTCCCCATTGTCTCCCATGTTTGTTTAGTCAGAATATTCACATCTGACCCCAAGCCCAAAATGATGGAGTCGACATCAAACGCTCCGATTTGTGCTGACATCCACATCTCTCTATTGGTCTTTTTCTTATGTATGTGATTGACTCTAAGTTCTTAGTGTCCATCATCCCGTCGATGCAATAGATTGGATATCTCTTCCAATGCCTCTTCATCCTTTGCTAACTCCAAACATCTCTCCAAGGAGGCTCTTAAAGTAGTGGCCTTCCTTCGTGACTTTGTCCGATCGAACGTCGGTGGCATATCATAAATTTTCTCTTGACGGGGTACGTTCCTCTGTTGTCGCAGCATCTCCTGTTTTGATTTTAAAAAGGTATCCCTTTCTCTTTCTGCATCAAAAGTGACCTATTTCTTCCCTACCGGTCGGATGATGGGTTGTGATCTGTCAGCTCTTGTTGTTACTCCTCCTCGCGTCACTATGCCCACCATCGTAGAATGTCTTCTAACCTTTGCTGATATTTTCTGTACCGCCGGTTGGTTCTGATCTTGATTCTGATTCTATTTTGGTGGAGTTGGCAGGTTCTTTGTCTACCACATAGCGATGAGCTGTGGGTAGTCCTCCACACCATGGTCCACCTCACTACATTGTGTGCACTGTGGGGTCGAATTTGGGCAATCCCTCGCAAAATGCCCTTGTTTCCAACAATTGTAACATATAGGAGGTCCTTGGCCTCGTCTAATGGCCCCTCCTCTTCCTGTTCCACCACCCCATCCTCTACGGAATCCTCCGCTGAAACCTCCTCGCGGTGGTTCGTACTGTGCTTGTTGATACTACGGCTGTGGGTATTGTTGATACTACATTTGTCGGTACTGTGGTTGCAGATACTTAGGTTGCTGATACTGCAATGCACCATACTGCAGTTTCCTATACTGCCCTTGGTCGTGTTGTTGCGACTGACTATACTACGGTTGTTGCTACACCACCGACGACTCTTTTCCCTTCATAAAATACATGTCAGCTATTCGGTCTTGCAATAGGTCATAGGCCCTGCAATCCTTCTCATCATGGCGAACCGATCGACAAAACTTGCAGTATAAGTTCATTGGCTTTGACACCATCTTTTGTAGATATACAAATTCCTCCGGCTGATGCCCTCTAGTTTGACAGACAGTACACCATGGCATGCCCCCTTGACGAAGGGGGTTGGGCGCCCCTGACTGCAAATACTCATGAAATTCTGGGCAATTGTCCGTGTGGTGCCCCTCAGTTCTGCATTTGATGCACCATACATCTCTGTGAATTTCCTTTCCCTTCTTGATATCCTCCAGTTGTAATGTTAAATTGGCCAACTGAGCCTGAACTCTATCCATTCCCATCCCTGCTTTTCCAATCAGTGAAGCCTCCAGCTTCATCTCAATTTCTAATGCTTCTGCCTATGTCGCGACTTTTTGTTGCATCAACGGCCCTCAGATATGTGATACCAGCCCTGCAATGGACCATTCTTTATGTTGCAGCTCATTTATCGGAAAGCTTACTTTCGCTATCAACATCTTGTATCGTTGATCGAACTCCCATACTGACTCATTTGGGAATTGCTTAATCTCCTTAAGCTCAGTAGCACATTGTGACTCAGATTTTGTTTTTTTGAATTCGTCAATCATCGCCATCCTGACCTACGCCAGTGTTTTGGCCATTGTTCATGCTAGAACTTTTACAAACTTCATGTATCAATCTAACACCCGCTCACTAAGGGTCGTCGTTAGCTGTCCCATATTTATAGCATTGTCCTAAACCTACTTCATGATCCAGACTGCGTCGCATATAAACCAATATTGTTCGAGATCCTTAGTCCCGTTCCCTTGAAAGGTGGGAATCTTTTACTCGTCTGCCATCCTATTGTTGCTAGTACTATTATTTACTGAAGCGCTACTCTTGCGGCTGCACATAGGTAAACTCCACAAATAGTTTTGATTTCTTCCTATAAAATTCAGAGTAGTCTGCGGGGTCGAAGGTATGTGGTAACCTACGATCTAACCTCCTTCTACCTTCGGGGTAGCCTGGTCGACGTCTCCTTCGCAATAAGGTCGCTTCCTCCCTTGTGGTCATGTCTCGTAGTTCTCTATTCTAGTCCTCTCAGGAGACTCTCTCTCAGTCCTCCTCTTCTTCTCAGGACACCGGAATATTGCTCCACTCCTCAAGGTACCACAGTCTTCATCAACTTCCCTTCCAAATTCGTCATCGATTATTTCCATCTACCACATATTTTCGTCAGACTCGCATCTACACGATACCTTCACCCTCGCACACCGATTCTTCTACTCGTTAGAAGACATCCTCAATATCCCTTTTTCGCACACAAGCATCTTAATCCACAGTTTTAACAATGACAAAAATCTTTCTCTTGGCCCCTTGAAGAAGTTCCTTTCAGCGTCACTACATGACTTGATAGTATCTACCACGAACTTAGTTACGTACCCTTCAAGGATGCTGTCTACCCAAAAATCAACAACTCATGATACTTCGTTGTCCACTTGTTTCAATTGTCGCACCAACTCTGGGGTACAACAATCGGGTTCAGTCTTCTGATAGTGGTGCTTTCAGAACGTCAAATCTGCCAATGACTCATGCACCAATATTGGATCTGAGTAGATATATCTTTCTAACCAACTGGTCACGGTCTGTTTAGGGTCTCTTGTCTTGCTTTCAACGAATTCTTCTGCCTTTTTGTCGAACCACCCTTGGATCTCTGGTTTTGTTGGGTGCCACAGCATATCCTCTTCTCTTATTCTTTAAGGTCTCGACAACGGAACCATTTGTTGACACGTGCCTATCGACAGGGATTCACCTCGTACTGTCGCCAACAAACTACCAACCCAAAACTCCCTTATGCACCGACCCGGAAAGGCGTGATCGTTCCTAGCAACACTTGCGGAGCAAGTGCAGTCTCACCCGAGATGAATAAGGGGGCTATTGGAACCAATTTTTCGTAGTTGTATTGAGGATATGCACACACTACCTTCGCACTAACCAGAGATCATAACATTCGCAACATACTATTAACTTATCATTCACAGGTTTCAACAAACATTCAGAACAACATCTTGGATATATTTATTCAGATTAACATTACTTCCACAACATATTTGCATCAATCAATGTAAACATTCACATAGCATAATTCTCATTCATCATTGCAAAAGAGAGAAGACAAAAATTGCATCATAACCGAACATCTCCATTCATTCACGAAACCTGCGGAATAAACCTTGCAGAAATTGTCAAGACATCATCCCACAGATACAATCTGAACCCAAAAGATAGGATGATTATCCAAAACTTCGATACCCTTAGCTTACAATCCTATTCTATTTATATACTTCTTTTCTTATTACAAAATGGTCCACATGACCGACTCAACTAATGTAACAATTCTTATACTTCCGCAAAAGTCGCAAAGGGTCCTTTTTCCATGGAATGACCCTTTTGCACATGTCGGCTTCTGCACTTCCTGCGGATCTATCCCGTGCCAACACGGGGGAAGGAGAAAGGATGTAATATCCCACTTATAACCCTATTGTTTTATAAATGTAAATGTATTATTGTACTTGTTTTCTGGTGAAGAGCTCAAGGCTAAGGCCCCACTAGTAAAACCTTGTAAGTTGTGTGGTTTAATTCCTAAGTTGTAAATTGTAAACTTATGAGACTAAAGACAGTGATGCAACTAAACGACGGGCAACCGAATCCACTAGGGGGAATGTGAAATGGCTAGTGAAGCCTTGGGACCTTGGTTAGTGATGGTTGGATGTCATCATGGTACCTGTGAGGTAAGTAACGTATGAGCATGAATGTTCAAACGAAGCTAAGGAAGCTTATGTTCTTCAAAGAAGAAAGATAGGAAAGGTGCATAGTAAAGCACCATTTTATTAATGATTATTAATTAATAAATATTAATTCTCAAATTCTAAAGTCCTCAATAGGATTTTAAAAGGAATCTAATATTCTACCTAAAAAAAGGGGTCTTTAAACTAATAGATATATTTAGATATATAAGGGATAGGGATGCTGGAATTTTTCAAGGATATATTAACGAGAGTTAGCTCGCAGTTCTCCTTCAAGGAGCGTCGATCCCTACTAGTTGTAAATTAATTTTTTTGGGTGAAAAGGAGCGCTGGTCCTTCTTTATGCCACTTGCGGTGTTTCCCTATAGTTATGGATTTCGAACTCCAGGTGGCCGGAGGATTCTACCAACCGAGGGGCAGACTCTCCCACGACGTGTAAACCAATCCACATATTAAATAGGCTTAGTCGCAGCGAAGGCAGGGGGAAAAAACTTCGCTTTTGTTGATAAAATCGCTTCTAGGTGGTGCAACAGAGTTTGGCCTGAGTTGCTTTACACAATCTCTGCACCTTCTCTCCTTTAATACCCCACCCAAACCGAAACCTGGACAGAGGGTAATGCTATCTTAGCCTTTTGTCTTTCACCCGCTCAAAGACGAAGCCTTCGACAGAGGATAGCTAGAAGTTGTTGAACGCTACCATGGGGTTTTCCAGAGCGGATCTTTGCACAGAGATTACAATGATGGAGTTTGCAAACTATGAAGGAAGAGAGGATCTCTAGAATCAAAGTAGAGTAATTTTGTCACTAAAAGCGGTAGGCTCTTTGATAATCAGTTGGTCCGATATTCACAGTAGGAATCTAAGCGATGAAGCTCAGGTAGACTAATCATTGCCATGCGTTTCACTTTGTTAATGCAATGCTTTAATTACACTGGTATTCCCTTTCGTATTGAAGTATCTTACCCCACAACCGATGGCAGAGAGTTGATCTCTGTATCAGATCGATGATATCGATCACTACTGGTGCTTTTAGATTCTGTCAATGTTTTTTATTCATAGACCGAAGACAGAGTTGAATCTTTGCATCTGATCGATGGAATCGATCTTTACTAGCACTTTTACATTATTTTATTGGAAGTGTTTTACACTCTAGCAAGTGACAGAGTTGAGCTCTGCACCAGATAAATGAAATCGATCTCTAACGACTTGTTAACCGATGAGTTGACGCTTGTTATATATCATACTTTTGATAAATCTATGTATTATATATATGAATTGTAAATGTTGTCTAGGTGTATATTTATACTCTTCCCTGGATAAGGGATGCGATCTAGTTCCATGCGGTTTTACATCAATGTGGTTACTAGATTTATATACATGGCATATAAGAGACGATCTCCGCATAATGCGCTCCTAACTTAGATTGATGGTTGTTATAATTATTTATACACTCTGCTTCGGTGTTATGATTACAACTTAAACCAATCCACAGTCCTGTGATTGCAGTTTCTCTGTTAGAGATAATGCATAGAAGTATTCAGTTACAAGATACTTGTTTTCTGCCTGTTAGATATTGTTTAATATGTAACGGATTTGGAAGGAACATCCTAATGGGGTTGTTCCTTATTTCTCGATTTTTACAGCTTCTGGTATAACTTAGTGGGTCTCGTAAGATGGAGGAATTATTTCTCAAGAATTATCTTTAATGATAGGTTTGCACATAAAAGAGAAGCGCTTTACTCTTCTTCTTATTATTATCCTCATAAAAGAGTGGTCTCGTTATCTACGGTAGTAGAGAAAACAAATGATAAGGTGACCTTATATATATATATTTTTGGATATAATTTAGTTACTTATGGCCTAAGAAATAAAAAGTTTTGCATTGTGAGCAAACCATGGTGATCTTATAGAGCAATCATACTGTACGCTATGTTTTGTATATATATATATATATATATATATATATATATTGGTCGTAGAAAATGTAGAATCAAACTAAGATTTAAGTCAAGAATGTCGTAGCCTTGGTCTTAGTGATCTTTTGCTTTTAACATACCTTCTTATGTTCTATAGGTATATGAAACGAGCCCATAATGGTGTGGGCCTAGAACCGGTAAAGGTATAAATATAATCCTAAGATACAATTATGATCCAAAGTTTAATATGGTCGAACAAAGCGAGAGAGGGTGCAAACTTGGTCCCCTAGCCTTTTTTATATAAAAATTACACGCTTAGTACGTGTTAAAAATATGTCGTACTCTAAGAAAACATGAGAGGCCTTTTGGCAATTTTAATCTATCTTAGTGAATTCATTGCCTAGCTTGGGGGTGGACCCTTAGCGACAATAATATATACTGGACAAGGAGCTAAAAGGTTAGGTGAAAAGTTGCATTCATGTTTTTAGTGAGTTAGTCCACATTTTAGCATTTTTGTTTATGTTAATATATAAATGTATATCCTATTACAATGAATAGTAATCCATTGTTAGTCATGTTGTTTCATTTGATAATGTCAATGGCCATTTAGATGTATCTATTGTTTTAGATTAAGCACATTTAAAGCTTACCACTGATGCACAAGTATTTATATGAAGATGTTCAATGTTATTTATATGAAGATGCTTAGTGATATGAGCTAAATGAAGCACGTGACCTATACATTTATCGGTTTGCTTGAAACAATTTACTATGGGTACCCTATAATGTTTTGTAGTTACATATGAGTATCCTAAGTGAGATATGAGTATCCTAAGTGAGATAGAAGATATGGTTTAGATGTTATTTTGGTAGATGAATTGTTAAGCTTGGAATTATTGACTACGAGCTTTGTATAAGTAAGCCACGTTGAGATGAATGTTTAGGCATGTTTATTTTTTTATGGATACTAAGGATGGTGGCTTTTGTTCCTTAACAGAAATGAATTTCATTATAAGTCAGGTTCAAATTTCTAGACGCCATAAAATTCCATATGAGAACCTGTTTCATGATGATGCATGGGTTCGTAGAAAATAAATATTCTTAAGGGGTTAATAATATCTCATAGAATGCAAATGATACTTATAGAATAAGGGATAAACCTTCGTAAGGTTCATTACCTATGCATTAGAAATTTTCTTTTATAATGGATGTACATGAAGTCTTTATAAATATAACTTATGAATTGAAAAATCATTGTGAAAAGTTATTTTATTTTTAAAATTGACTAAATTACTAACTGTGATATTAAGGTATATTTTTAAGAGGTTAATAGTATGTGATAGAATGCAAATAATACTTATAGAATAAGGGATAAACCTTGGTAAGGTTCATTACCTATGCATTAGAAATTTTCTTTTATAATGGATGTACACGAAGTCTATAAATATAACTTGAGTTGAAAAACCATTGTGAAAAGTTATTTTATTTTTAAAATTGACTAAATTACTAACTCGTAAATTAGGGTATGTTACAGAAGTTAACAATGATGGATGGTGGGCTTTCACTATCTGTTTATGTGGTTATGTGAATAGTAAATAAAATTAGAAAATTAGAATTTAGTTATGTGCTTATTTTTTCATAATTTTCATAGTGAAAGCCAATCATAATTAAAGTTAGTTAAATTTAAAGAAACAAATGTTAATATTGTAAAATGAATGTGAATCAAATATAAATATTAAGATTTGAATATATGTTAATATTGTAAAATGAATGTGAATCAAATATAGATATTAAGTTAGAGAAAAAAATGATTACTCAAATATATATTAAATTATAAGTTATAATATAGATATTAAGTTAGAGAAAAAAATGATTACTCAAATATATATCAAATTATAAGTTATAGAAAAGAGGAAAGAACTTTTGAAATGGATATACATTTTTTTCAATAAAAAGATATGCCTAGATATTTTTTATTCCTAAAGCAGTAGCCTATTCAAACTATATTCTAAATTGATTTTCAACAAAAATATAAAATGTGACCTTCTAGATAAATGATGTAATGGGAAACATTCCAGTAGACATCTAGGAGCTTTCGGAAATCTTGCATAGGCACATATACCTCATGACAAGTAGTATAAAATCGATTGACTGAGTAACTGCTTGCATTATTGTTGGATATTTTCCACGTGCGTCATATGATGCCCGCTGTGCTGGATCACTGAGAACTTGGTAAGCTTCTCCCATTTCCTGAAATTTTTTTGCTGCTAGAGGATCATTTGGATTTTTATCAGGATGAACTTTCTTAGCCGTCAGGTAATAAGCTTTCTTAATCTCTGCTACAGTGGCGGTGGGACGAATACCTAGCATGTCGTAATAATGGGTTTCCTTCACCATTTCTACCCGCAGATTCCACAATTCCGGAGGAATCAGGTGCGAAATCGGTGTCTTCCGCGAGCTCTGCCGGCTTGGAAAATCAACAATAAGTGAAATCAGGCTGATGATAATTCAATTATTAATATTATTTCGGTACGGCTTGGAAAATCAACACTGGTGAAGTCAGGCAGATGATAATTCAATTATTAATATTATTTCGGTATTTACATGGAGATGAAAATTTAGAACAAAAAGGTCGGCCCTTAATGAAGTATTCTAAAGTGCTGCTACCCTTTCCTCTTCAAAAATCGTAGATAAAATATGAAGATATCCATCATCCTATGACCTTTTATTGTTGCAAAAGTAGTTGGCTATTTTTATCTAGGAGAAATCACCTAGATCAAACCCAATTTTATTCGTTACCTTGCTTAAAGCTTTGGTAGTGTCAAGCACATTGCCTTCCTTAAATATATAATTTATTAGAGTATTGTAGGTTTCCATTCAAGAGTTAATACATTCATGCAACATTGTATCCATAATTTTTTTGGATTTCAATGACTTACCATCCTCATCACGAAAGCATGTATCAGAGTCTCATGAGTTTCGGTATTAGGAAGGCATCCTTTGAATATCTTCTAATAGAACATGTTGGCAGCCTTGTACACCTTCCCTATCTTGCACAACCCCTTCATTAATGCATTGTAAGTGACAATGTTTGGTTTATGGCATATTTTATTCATCTGGTGAAAGAGATAATTTTCTTCTTTAATCTTTCCTAATTCATAAAAATCATTAATTAATATATTGTAAGAAAAGACATCCGACTCACAACCATTGGTTTCCATCTCATTCTAGACCTCTATTGCTTGGAGAAGGTTGCCTTTCTTACATATCCCATCCATCAATGTATTTTATGCCATCACATAAGGAACACAACACTTTCTACCCATGTCATCAACTAATCTAATTGCACATTCCAAATTCCCTTGTTGAAAGAATCCTCTCATGGGAGTAGTGTAAGCGACAATGTTAGGACTATAACGTGAGCCCATGTTCTTCATTTCATCAAGTAGTTCATTTGCAACACCCACTTGTCCATCCTCAAATTTATCCTTAATTAATATGTTATAAGCACATATATTATGCATAATCCCAAAAAAGTCAATATCATCATACAATGCCCCACCCGTATCCAAATGGTTTGACCTAAAAACGGCACTGAGTAGGGTATTAAAAGATCTATTGGACCACAATTAGTTGAAATCCTTCATCTTTTAAAATATCTTAAAATCTTATTTGGGCATGCGAGCGAGGCCATATTTTTTTATAACATTAATGATTACGGGGTCTTCACTGGCAAGTCAATATCATACCACGTCCATTCATATTGGGGGTTTGAATACTCCTCAAAACCTCAAAAATATATTGCCTCATATTAAGGGGTCAAGGGGGGTTTTTAATTTGACATAGTAATGTAAATATTGGGGATTATTTTATTTGGGTGGGCTGATGAATAACCTCCAAATCGTGGGATGTATTCATGCCTCGAGATCATGGGCTCACTTCATACCTCCAAATCGCGGGTTGGATTCATACCAATATTATTTTTTGCTAAGGAATAACCTCCAAGTAGCGATATAGATTCATACCTCCAAATCATGGGATGGATTCATATCAATCGTAACTGCTACTAAGGTATAACCTCCAAATCGTGGGCTAGATTTATACCCCCAAACCATTGAACTTATAAAGTCTTCTTTTTTAGAATAATTTTCTTCATGAATGGGATTTATCTAAGATTTCATTGACCCCAAGGCCATGAAAATGGGTAGTAAAAAAATTAAAAGAAAATAATAAAATTCTTAAAGGTGATCTTCCCCTTGATGAGATGTGCTCTTAAATTCCTAGTCAATTGTGCCTCCATCCTTAAATGTGATCTCTCCTTTTAAATTACTAGTGTTGTTCGAATAATTTAATGTGATCTATTCCTCCATTTTCTTTTTGAGGTTCACAGTTTTATGATGCAAGCAATTTTCCCATCCATATTTTGTCACCCATTGATTTCCTCATGGGGCCTTCATAGTTTGATATTTACTTTATACCACTTGCAGTCTAGCTAGTAAAAAAATGTCTAGGAAACCCTTGTTTCCATAGTTTTTTATATTTATATTGAATTATGGTGCTCCTCCATGCATCTTCCATCTAGATGCTTAAATCGACCTATACAAATTTTCTGTGGATTTAAGTTTTCTACCGAGTTGCATCGAACTCAACAATTGAACTTAATTTTTCATTTTTGCATGAAGCCTAATTTAGATTTTTGTGGTTGTTAGAAATTAAAAACAAAAAACAAAAAAAAAGCATCCTCTAAAGCATGTCTCCCAAAGAAAAGCTTTTTTAATGCACATAAGGGCCAATTCCTGTAGAATAAATTAAAAAAAGAAAAGAAAAGAAAAAGCATATTCCATCTCTTAGATATATGCATACCTTCCTTTGCACTTTCTCTTAAACATCTATATATACTTTTCTTTTGCAAAAAAAACAAAAATAAAAGAGGATTGGGAGAACTCCAATGCTCAATGGTTATTTCAATCAAACCTTGCTCCACAACAACCAAGAAACATGAGATCATTCTTTCTTGGCTCACTCGAACCAAGAAAAGTTAGATCAATCTTTCTTGACTATTTATTTCTTTCAACTTTTTGTATTCTTTTTTAACATTTTCATATTTCCAGTCATGAATAGTTGTTAGATTGATTAATATTTGGCACATTCATAATTGGATTTTTAATTCTTATATGCAAAGCAACCATCTTAATATTGTATTGGAACTGACATGAACATAGTTGAAAATATAAATCCTTATTTACATACCCTATGTGTTATTGTTACCATGAAATAGTATCATATAAGTTTCACCATCTTTTTATCTTTATAACTATTGCATGCTTGAAACATAACAATCGAGATTTTCCCCTCTCCTGTAAAGATAAAAAATAAAATATTTAACCCAAGAAAATGTAACTAAATGTTGTTAATTCCCTTGCTTGCAAGAATAAATGTAGAGGAAGTAGAGGCAATTCATTGCATCTTGTGAATGACCCAAATCCTAGCTATGCATATGATCATATGGTGTTATTGGAAAGTAAGACAAATTTTTCTATGTTCATTTGGGTTCAAACATCAATGATGTTTGTTTTGATATGAAGGTAGGGAAGTCCATCTACAAAAGGGTTTCAATTTTTCATTTTTATGGAGTTCAATTTATTAAGCTTATAGAAAACATCAGCTCTCTATGGCTATACTTGTATTTACATGATATAAAATTGGTAGATTGGCAGGTTGTAGTGTGAAACATCTACAATTGTCATCTTTTCTAAGCATTGCATTGACTATTGGACTATCTGTCTTTTACATTGTTTTTTACATTGATCACTTGATGGGGTTTCCTTTTATCCAATTTTCCTTTCCCATTACTATTTTGTTGGGTCTTCGACTATCCAGCGCTACAAATTGATCAGTCGCCCCTGCAATCCCGGTGGGATCATTATTAGCATTATACTATTATTTTATTTAGCATCATGTTTTCTTAATACTAAGATGTGTTAAGGGCCCTTGTTTGTTACAAATTGATAATATGATATAAAGGGGGTATTACAAATGGCTTGATAAAAATGGATACCTGCAATATCTGATGAAACTAGGGGTTTTCTTAATTGGAAATGTATATTGGAAGGGGGGTTCAACAATACAATTTTAGGAGGCATTTTCCAGTATTTAGTGAAATTAGGGATATTCTTTAAAATCATGTGAATGATCATGCTATGTAACAAGTTCACTGAGTGAACCCCACGTGTTAATGATAAAGCCTTTTGTACACTTATAACATTTTATCCATTTTTGCAAAGAGATTCCCATGACCTAATTTATCGATAAATTTATCATAGATGGGAAGAATTGGTCTGTAACTAGGTGTGTTGTAGGATCTCTTTAATAATCTAAGTGCCAATTTGGGGTCCTTCTCTACTTTAACCATTTTTAGAATGGTGTATGGGCTTATGCCACTCGAATCACCATTTTCACAAGCATTTCCATTTCCTTGGCTCTTGCTATGTCTATGCTTGACTTTGTCTTTGGCTTAGAGTCTCTGAAAGTACTACATTGTTAATGTTTCAAGATGCAAAGAGGGTTGAATTCATGCCTAGGAATTGTTGACTAATCATATGCTGACTAAGTTAGAGTTGTGTGAATTCAGAGTCGTCTATGCCATGAGGCTTCTTTTCAATAGACTTAGGGATTAAGGGGATATTTATGTCAATCTTAAGAGAATCATCAACAATTCTATGTCCAGAACATGGGAATGATGATCATTTTTCTATAGAAATTTGTCCTTGGCATCCCACCCTTGAGCTTGTGGTTTCATATTTTGTGAAACATTTAAAGCAAATGTCATCTAAGGCCAAGTTATGCCAAATTATCCTAAAGAAGGCACAAATTTTAGTCTTCTCACACAACATATGAGATGCTCATTGTCCAATAATCTCCAATCAGGAAACTCTTGCATATAATATTTTGTTGGAATGAAGATTGGTTAGTTCAATGGATTGAAGAATGAACATAAAAAAATGGATTACAAAATAACATTGAAGTTCTCTCCATGCCAATTTATTCTAAACATAGATTTTAGTCAAACAAGCCTTACCTTGATGTTGCTGGGACAATACAATAATAAGTTTACCAATGCCGAAATTTTTAAAAGCTCCATTTTATCTCCATTGATAAATCCTTTGCAGAGGATCTCTTTATCATGCATTTGGAAAACAACTGCTCCCTAGTTTCATCGGTTCCCTTATTTAGTGGAATTTAAATCTTGCTATATCATACTAAAACACTCTTCAGACTACAATAATTACAAAAATGCACACATACTCAGGTGTCCATATCTATACTCCAAAAATTTTCTTTCTTTGGGAATTTTCTTTATAGTTGTTTATGAATGTATAACTACTTACTATAATGCAAACAAGCTATTGAAACCTAACAAACTGATTGTTAGCTTTCTTTTTGCAGTACTTGAGGGAGTATGTACTAAGGAACTTTAGGAGATGATTGATTACAATCTTAAATATTGATAGAGACCTTCAACAACCTTCTATTATGGAGTCGATAAAATTGATGGTATAATCCGAGAGTATCTTACTACTCTCTTGAACTGCATTGATTCTACATTGCGTTCTAACAAGGTATCTATTGAGGCCCTTTCTACACATATGCACAGTTGGATAGAAAGGGATTATTATTTGAAACAAGTTTGTGAGTTGGATGCTCTTATTAACATTTCAATTCAGGCATGCCAAGCGTTGTTCTTTAGTTCTCTTTTAGAATTGTGCATTGTGTTTTCAAACCCAAAATCATGCCACATTTCTCTATTGCATTTTTTGCATCTCTAAGAAGCCATTAATGAACTTTTATATGCCTGGTTATTTTTCCCTAATTGATGGGCCATCCATCACAAAGAAGGGTCATCAACATTATTTTTTTTTTTGAAAAAGCCTCAGACATAGTCTCTATAGCGACAAAAAACACATAGTGATTTTTTTTTGAGCAATGCTATTCCGTGGCTATAATGACAATCATTTCGTTGCTATAGCCATGAAACTGTCACTATAGAGATGATTCGTCATGAACATGATGGATTTTCTATACAAGATACGTAATTATCGTTGCTTGTATAGAAAAATCATCATTATGTCAATGTCTGGTTGTCTCTTGAGAGACAACGCACCGTATCTATTGCGATGATCCTTCATGAACATAGCGACGAATTTTCTATAAAAGTGACACAATCATGGTCTCTATGTGCATGATGGAACGTCGCCATAGTGATGATTCGTCGTTACCCAAGAAAGCAACTAACCATTTCTTTCCATCGTTATAGTGACAATGTCTTGTCGCTATAGAGACAAAGACCCGTCACTTTAGTGACGATGTCCGACACACCAATGTTGCTATAGTGACAAAGAACGACCATCCATTCATGCCACAAGTCATCTCTTTCATGTCGCCATAGCGACGAAAGGTTCGAAGTGTGGCTACAACGATGAAGATGTTGAGACAAAAATATGGGGTCATGTTCATCGCTATAGCGACGCACGAGTGTTGCAATAGCAACGATTTTCCATGGGAAAAAAGTGCACATGTAATAGTGAATTATGCTCCCACAACAATTTACAATATACATGAATTGGGGGATTTGTAGGGAGCCATTTGTACCCTAGAACTCCTACAATAGTGTGGCATATTTCTCTCCACATAACCTAGCAAGAAATGTTGCCATGATTATGTAAGGAGGTATTAGATATGATGTGGGGTACATAATCCCTTGTCTCTCGATTTGAAAATTTTCCCTTTTAGCCATCAAATCCTCAATATCATGTGATAGTCCAATTATATATTTTTTATCCATTCCTTCTTTAGAAAAATGATTAGAATTGGGAACTTATAGTATGCATCCAAAGTAGAAGGTTGAAAGGATGCAATGGCTATGTAATCTATTATCCTTATCAACATGTCTTCCATGTCAACTTTGGTAAATAGCCATGAAATAATTTCAGGACGTGGAAAAGCAATTGGTACAGACACCCTATGGAGACATGATATTCTTATATTTTGATAAACCTATAGGTCATCAACATCTTCTCTACGGATTCCCGAATAATGCTCATGTTTGAAAATTTGATATATCTTTCCCCATTTGTAAGTTGGTTTCACTTTAGTGTTGCGATATTTGTCACCATAATGCACCCTAAGTACAATAGTAACTTCATCGCCATTAGATGATGACACTTGTGCACACTATTGTTCTTTTGCTTGGTCTTTTTGTAAGCCATTTTGTGGTTATAGACCTCATTATTTTCAGTAAAGGAAGCCACTAGATGATTCTTTATGATCAAAGATATATCAATAGAAGTGAAAAAAAAATTCCCACACAAATGTGTATACACTGCTTGGAATTGTCTTTTCCTTAGAGGCACTTCTCACGTCACTGATTTCACGTTCTAGTTTTAGCAAACTAGTCATTGCATTACAATTTGGATGATCTCATAAAGCTTCATGCATATCTAGTGTTTGTTCCATAATAGCATTAATGATCAAAATAAAATAAAGAAATATAACCTAGATTTAATTGGGTGGACTGCATGATCATGTGACGAAAAACAAAACCTAGACTATAAACTAGGATATTTTGAATATGGATCAATGCTTCTTGGGATACTAGATTAAACAATAGGTTCGCTTGATTTGTTTCTTGATGCTTTCTAATTAGAACTATATGAATAGAGGGAAAAAAACCCACACAAATGTGTATACACTACTTTCAATTGTCTTTTCCTTAGAGCTACTTATTTTTACACTTTTCAGATCACTGTTTTTTGTTCCCATTTAGAAAAGTAGATATCGCAAAAAAAAAAATGCACAAATATGTATATGTTGCTTGCAATTGTCTTTTCCTTAGATATACTTGCTTTTACACTTTTTGCATCACCAAATTCTCATTCCAGTTTTAGCAAACTAGACATTGCAATATCTTTGATAGAGACTTTGCATTGATTAACTAGTCGCCTTCGATCAAGCTTCCATACATAGAAACAAAGACGGCTTTTGTGTTGCTTCAATAAAATAACTTCTCTTGTTGCAAACTACTTTAAATTTGCTACATGCCATTCTCAAATTGATCTTTCTCTAAAGAAATGAGTAGATGTTCCTCTATTGATTTGCTTCTTTCATAGCCTAGTTGTGTTTTGTTTTCTTTATGGCTTCTGGTTGTTGTTTTGCTAATATTATATCTTTGCATATTTCATAGGTGTAAATGGAAAACAAAACTAATTAGGTTATTTATGCAAAAGAATGGAGAGAACAAAGGGAAAAAAAAAAAATCTCTACGGTAGTGCCTTTGCAGGTTATATAAGAAAAGGTGTGGATGCCAATGCATATCGCAAAAGGGTGATCAGGTGTGGAATAAAAAATGCTACAATTAAAGAAATTGACTATTCCCTACTAGATTCCATTTGTTTGGGCTAATCAATTTTCACTTTGAAGTAGGGAGTTGCTTATTTGATGCATTGGTTGTGCTGCTGCATCTATGATATTCAACAACTAAAATAAGTGAAGGAATTGTGAACGACTTCTATTCTAGCTTGGAGTAGTACAATGACTCTAGTGCAATTGAATCCTTGCACTTGGATTTGGAAAATGACTATTTATCAGAATGGCATAGTGTAACAGATGAAATTTATTTGAATTGAATGTCCCTATCCACTTAAGAACCAAATCATAAAATTATGTATGGGCTATGGGGTTATATCTTTTGCATTAAATGGTTTTAGAATTGGTTGAATGTTCCAATTGTTGTTTGGTCATTTCCAAAAAGAACAAAATAATTACATTTTAATAGTGCAATACCAAGATATTGCTATAATCTATTGTTCCACGATAAGACACCAAATTTCGGTCACTTTGAACCATTGTTATCATATAAATCAATAGAAAATCGAAGGCATGGTCCCCATCAAGCATCAAAAAGTATTGTTGAAAACTTGTGTACCAGTGGAGAAGTTGAAATTGCTCCTTATCGACCAATGATTTTGGAAGAAGATGTTTATCGAGTTGTTCTCCCCAATAGGAATTGCAATCAATCTTTATTTGAATCTATTTCAACATTGACAACGTTCTCCTCTTAGAAAAGCAATTGCACAAACTTTCCAAAAATTGCTTAGTTTCACTTGAGGAAGGAGTAATAGAATGCATGCATACGTACCGTAATGAAAATAACTTTTTTGAAAATGCATGTGTTAGTGGTTGGGAAACATACATTATATAGTTCCCAAATCCATATATCATTGAACACATAGAAAGGGATCAATTTGCAATCCAATGGTCATGTGAGCTACTTGGAATTAACATTTACATATGGGATATTGTAGTGCAAAAAATTGTTGTGAGATACCATGCAAGCAACAAATCGACATAAGTTTTGTACCTATTGGAACATGCAATATATATGTTGCATTCACCTTTTCATTATTTATACATGGATATGATCAACAAATTAAAGAGAATGTGCACTTTCCCATACATAGCAATCCATGCAAGAACCTTCTCAATTTAAAAAGAGACATCCGTACACAAGGAGTACATAATCACAGAAGCAAAAGCAATCTGAAAGGGAAAGAAAAACAATTGTTGCATACTTAAAACTTATTGAAGATACAACGATTTATCCATGTTCTATATGTCGACGTTTGCAATTTAAAAAAGACATATGCAACATTTACAATGCCATTTTATTAGCAATTAGAACCTTTGCATCTGAGGAATATGTTGCATGTTGTTCAATAGATAAGCAAATTTGCAAGACTTGTAATATTTGTTAAGAGTTGTAATCTCATGTGTCAAGTTGGTTAGTTAGTTGAGTCAATGGTCCTAAGTTAGTTGAATTAGTTGTTGACTAAGACAGTAGTTGACCCATGGTATTCACTATATATATGTGTGCTTAATAATGAGAAGGAAATCAATATTCCCTTTGTGTTTGTGCTCTATTTTGTGTCTTTGCAAACTTTATCATGGTATCAAAGATGACGGTCTAATCCTTAGATCTTGTGTTTTGGGTAAGCCTTTTCAGAAACAAGAGAGCACACACACACAACTGGAAGTTGCAGCATGAGACGGAGATGGAACACTCGGGTTGTGACATTTTTTTTCTTGCCCATGATCCGGCAAAGTCGTGCCATGATCCGGCGAAGGGTACTTCAAAAAACCCATTAAAAGGAGGCTGTCGTACCCTGCCTGAAGGAAAATTGTGATGACCCCTGAGTTGTATCACCCTACCTGAAGAGAAACTGCGACACTGTCTCACCCTGCCTGAAGAGAAACTGCAAGCTGTCTCACCCTGCCTAAAGGAAAACTGTGACGATGTCGCACCTTGCCTGAGGACAAACTACGATAGTGTCTCACCGTGACTGAACACAAATTGCGACAATGTCTCACCTTGCTAGAAGGAAAATTGCGACGATGTGCCTTTCCTTATAGATTTTTTGTCCGGCGCACCTTGGCAGCGCCCTATGTCAGTTAGAAGCCTGCGACAGTCATTTTAATAGTTGTCATAATCCATGGAAAGCCTGAACATGAAGGCGATCTTAGGTCCAATGCCAAATGACAAGAATTATGAATTCTGGTCTATTAAGATGCAGACATTTTTATAGCTGAACAAGTGTTGGGACATGGTCGAAAAGGAGTTCATGGAACCGACCGCATCTACTCTCGCTGCGATGACCAATGCAAACAAGAAGGCCCTCGATGAAATTAGAGATCGAGATCTCACTGCGAAGTGGTTGATCCAAAGTTGCATCGAGGAGTCCATTTTTCCACGGATTGTTGGAGCTACGACTGCACATCAGGCATGGATTCTCCTCCAATATGCATACAAAGGTACATATCGAGTCAAAATGGAAAGAATCCAAACCCTTCGACTCCAATTTCAAAGTCTTAAGATGAAAGACATAGAGATTGCCGATCGGTTTATGATTAGGGTTTCTGGGATTGTCATGCAATTCCAAACCTATGGCAAAACCCTAGAGAAGAAGAGTATTGTTGAAAAGGTACTTCGATGCCTCACTAAGAAATTCTCTATGGTGGTTACTACCACAGAAGAATCTAAGGATCTGTCGATGTTTACTCTAGAAGAGTTAACAGGGTCCCTTTTGTCTCATGAAGCTAGATTCAATCAGGAAGACGAGTCTCCGTCTCATGCATTTGGCACTCATACTTCTTTCAACAGAGGTCAAGGTTGAGGAGTAAGAGGACAAGGCAGCAGAGGAAGGAGTTCTAATTCCATAGAGGATAGAACTTCCCATGAACACCATGAACACACAGATCACAGTGAGCACAGTCATAACCCTCAAAACCAGAGAGGAAGAAGAGGCAAGAGATGGAATAATAGGTCCAATGTTTAGTGTAAATACTACAAGAACTATGGCCATTATGAACGTGACTGCAGAAAGAAGCAAGTAGCTCAGAACAATGGCAGAGAAAATGTCTCCAATGTTGAAGAAGATTCGTCAAAAGTTATGTTTTTGTCATACCAAGCTACTGAAGCAGGAGATCAGTCAAATGTATGGTTTCTCGACAGTGGATGCAACAATCATATGACAGGTAACAAGTCATTGTTCTCTGACCTAGATCCATCTATTAATTCAAAGATCAAACTGGGTGATCACTATCTCGTTCCAGCTCAAGGCAAAGTTACAGTTCCTATACTTACCAAACAGAATGAGAAGAAGTACATAAAGGATGTATTCTATGTTCCAAATATTAAGGTCAATATGATTAGTGTGGGTCAACTAATTAAGAATAAGTATGATGTTAGGTTCATTGATTCCTACTTTACTGTTTATGATAAAGCTCCTAGTAGAAGACTTCTAGCCAAAGTAGAAATGACCAAGAATAGAATTTTCCCACTCAACCTGAGAAGTGCTATCCTATCATAGTCATGTGCTCATACTATCTCTAGTCAAGATGAAAATTGGTTGTGGCATTGTAGGTATGGTCATCTACCCTTTCAGAGTCTCTCTCATCTGCAAAAGCAATACATGGTCAAAGGATTACCAGTCATGAATGAATAGTCAAGCTCTTGTGAAGACTGTATTTTAGGGAAACACCAAAGGGACAGTTTTCCCCCTTCTACAAATAGAGCCAATGAACATCTTGAACTTGTTCACATAGACCTATGTGGACCCATGAAAACCCAGTCTATAGGAGGAAGTCTGTACTTCTTAACATTTATTGATGACTATAGCAGGAAAGTCTGGATTTACTTTCTCAGAAATAAGTCAGAAGATTTCTCCAGATTCAAAGAGTTCAAAGCATTGACTGAAAAGCAGTCAGGTAAACCACTCAGAATACTCATATCATATGGTGGAGGTGAGTATGTCTCTCATGATTTTGCAGAGTTCTGTAAGCACAATGGAATCCAACACTAGCACACCACCAGATACACTTCACAACAGAATGGATTTGCAGAACGAAAGAATCAGACCATGATGAACATGGCCCGAAGTATGTTGTCATACAAGAAGATATCTGATGATTATTGGGCAGAAGCTGTTGCATGTTCAGTATATCGATTGAACAGGTCTCCCATAGTAAGTGTCAAAGACAAGATACATGAAGAAGCATGAAGTGGCACTCAGAATAGTGTCTCACATCTCAGGATATTTGGATGTGTTGCATTCGCACACATACTTGATGAATAAAGGAAGAAGTTAGACAAGAAGAGTGAAAGGTGTATTTTCACAGGCTATAGTGAACAATAGAAAACCTATAAGCTGTATAATCGTGTCACCAAGAAAGTAGTGGTGAGCAGAGATGTCAAATTTCTGGAAGATAAATGCTGGACTGATACAACAGACATTCAATGGACTGATAGTCCAATACCACCAAAACCACTCAGAATGCCTAGACTTGAGGTGCAGCAGCAGCAGTAAGAATGGACACCAGCAGACAATCCACTACAAAACTAGAGAACTAGAAGCTCAAGGGAGTTATATGATCAGACTCTTGTCATTGATTAGCAGTTACAGTATGCTCTATTTTCATGTCATCCAACATGTTTTGAAGAAGTAGCAAAAGATCCACAGTGGATCCAAGCAATGAATGAGGAGATTGATTCTATTAAGAGGAATCATATTTGGGATCTAGTTGATCTCCCATTAGATAAAAGCTGCATTGGTGTAAAATGGGTCTATAAGACCAAGTTGAATGAAAAATCAGAGATAGAAAATTACAAGGAAAGGTTTGTTGCAAGAGGTTTTTCTTAGCAATATGGTGTAGACTATGATGAAACCTTTGCTCCAGTAGCAAGCATGGACACCATTAGAGATGTACTTGCAATAGCAACTCAAATCCAGTTGCATGTTTACCAAATGGATGTGAAATCTTCCTTTCTGAATGGCATACTTGAAGAAGAATTCTATGTAGATCAACCACCTGGCTATGTTGTCAAAGTTCAAGAACACAAGGTATGTAAGCTGAAAAAATCCTTGTATGGTCTCAAACATGATCCAAGAACTTGGTGTAACATCCCGACAATTTCAATAATTTTTCTTTTTTAATCAGCATTAATGGTTAATAATTGTAAATGCGGAAATAATAAATGCTTATAAAGACAGCATTAATTAACAAAGCCATTTATGCAGAAAATAATTAATTATTGACTCTTAGCTAAAGACAATTTAATGGTTGCGGCATGTTGTACTTCTGTTAAGATGTTGACGACACAATTAAGCACATGCATAATAATATGAAAATATGTCAAGTCTTTCTCTTACACCAAACGAATACTAAGTCAACCATGGACTATGTCGCAAGGTGTAATAATAACCTTAGGCTAGGTTATAATGGCTACTCTATTTTATATCAACCACAAAATGTATCTCGACATGTTCTTTTCACACGTATCCTTACGTATATCATTTCAATGCAAACTGATCTAAGGTCATGTTACAATCACAATCCACATAAGACTTTACACATTCATTATAATGCACAAGAGGCTCATTCATTCTTTTATGCATTCACAATCACATGCTTGTCCATCAAATGTAATGTCTAATCTATGATCTCACATCAACGACATAGAATGGTAAAGCTCTGAGCGTGGGTATGACACTATCTTCCCTAGGATTGGCATAATATCTTCATCTTTATATAAATGCATGAAGAGTTACATAAACGATAATATTCTTCACTTGCATTAAACGACTACAATTAAAGACACGATCAAATGTAGTCAATGTAAACATATCAATGAGTACAATGACATTACAAGCATACTTCTCTTACCACCTTAGTAGAACTGAGGGATGCTTATTCTTTCTGTCGTCTTATTCCTGTACCCATCATACTCATAACATTTTATTAGTAATATAAAACATAATATAACAACTGTAAATATCATTTCATAAATCAAGATACATCAAATTAATATCACAAAACATAATCATGTAATAGGGGAAATAGTGTGGGCAATGCAACACTCCACCCAACCATAGCCTCTTCAATGGCATATACTCAATCCATCCGAAGGCCACCCCCGAGCTGGGCATGGTGATCCACAACGGGATAGGGAGTCTCTAAGTCTCGGTGCTCTAGAACCAATCACGAACAACTCTAGAGGTGAATGCAATCCTCCTGCAAATTCTAAAGGTAGTACTCCTACCTAGACACTTCTCGTGTCCTAACCTCATGCGTAGTTGTGGTGTTCTCGGCAGACCCAACTCTGTACTCCAGACTTGGCCATCTATGCCTCATGACATAATACATGTAATTACCGACTATTGTTCACAACAGTCATACCATAAGTAATATAATAAGTGCATTCGACAAGCCACACAAGCCTTCGACATACACTCAAGCATTCAATCAACACACAACCAAAAGAGATCATGTAATAAAAGCATCATGAATATGTATATGAAACGTGTCCATGCATTCGACATGCAATCTATGCATTCGACATGCAACTCATGGACGTGACGTAATGAAAACACCATACATGACGTGTATGTAATTGGGTCAATGCACATACAATCATCCATTTGACATCAACCTGAATTCACAATTAAACTAGCATCTTCAAAATTATATGTATGCAACCTAAACAATGCATTCAACATGCACTAATGCACTTGACATGCAATTACGGGATATCGTGCGATCTGAAATTAAGTGTATGACCATAACAATGCCGTCGACATGCAATAATGCATTCGACACGTAACATCGAGAAGCCTGGTGATGCCAACATCAAAAATATAAAACCGATGCATGGAATGTGTATATCATCACTATCATATGGAAATAAGATACATCTTGATCATATGCAATACCCATTGCACACAAGACACATACCCTAGTTATTTAATACAACCGTTAAAACATGACCATGTTGTATTATCCATATACACTATCACCTTCCATAAAAATCCATATATTTCACATAACTTTTTTTTTATGAAATATATAACATAGCCACTTTATACATTTTATATAAAATATAATCCATCTATAATGGATATATATAGATATTCATGTTAGACCCCAAAAGTAAGAAATATATATATACATTAACCATTCTATCCAATATGTAAACACACATCCCTAGAATAAAAGGTAATCATTACCATGGATATATGAACCATCTTATGAAATGTGTATAAAACCCAACGATAGTATAAAAAGGTATTTATTGAATAACAACCTATATATCATATAACCACTTTTTATTTATGATATATACAACCTTACCTAAATACAAGCCATTTGCTTACGCAACCATAACGTTTAAGGCATACAAAACATAGTTCCGATGCCTATAAGGAAAATCTTCAGTACTTAAATGCATGTAAATTGACAATACATGAAACAACATCGAAAGCTAGTTGTGCACTTTATCACAAATAAAACACGAACTAAGTTACAAAAAAGGCATGACGCATGAAGAAGAGACAGGTACTTGGTAACGCTATGGGCAGTGAGCCATAGTCCCGTCAGGCTACACGCTTCCCTTTTATAGAATAATTAAAAAGTGTTGACAGAAAGGCAACCAAGAGGCATCACAAACAGCCTGTATGTAAATAAATATTTATATACCTCAACACCAAAAGGAAAGCTTGGATGCATAAGCCAGCCCATACTCGACAGAGATACACGCACCCACCACGGCGTCTATCTATTCACAAAGCATAACATACCAAGATATACGTGGGACGTACCCCACTGCCTTTTCTTATGGAGACAAGGTATACAAAACAAAAACATAGTATGGAAAAGAGAGTTCCATTCATGAAGTGAACAACGCCCCTCCCCGCTTTTCTTCCCAGCATGGAACACGCAGCCACCCTATTAAAATACAGAGCATCCATAGAAGACAGAGTTTATGAGGGGATCAGTTTGGGGCTATCGTCGAGCCGACAACAACCTATACTTAAATGAAAAACAAAACCGAGCAATAGAGCTCCTACAGCGACCACGCAGCAGTCCAAGCCCGAGTTTTCGGTGCCATAAAAAAAAGGGAATACAGATCCAAACGCTCTTTCAACCAGCACGACCCTCTCGGCCATAAGATGCAAACCAAGCTTGCACACCGAGCTAAGTCGTTTTTTTACCAGTAAATGAGAAAGAGGTGCAGAGCTGTATCCAAAATGCACTTATTCTTTGAAGGAGAATACAGGAAGCTGAAAAGATCTTTCCACAATAAAAAAAAATAGAAACAATGCTAAGCCTGCCAAAACGTATTTCTCCCCAAAACCAGGAATAAGATTTCCCTTTATGCAAACGTTTTTCACCCAAGGCAAAGAACCAATCATAGAGGTGTTAAAAACGCATCCATCTCAACCATTGAACAAGGCAGAGAAAAATCGAGGGCAAAACGCATTCATTCCAATAAAAGAACAATACAGAAAAATAAAAATAAAAAGCAAAACGCATTCCTTCCCGCAAAGGAGTAAGACACATAAATCAAATGCAAAACTCAGGGCATGATGACTCATTCCGCCATCCACGCAGCAATCCCTGAGGGATCTTCAACGCAGTGAATGAATGCCGGGAGAGGTGGTGCCTCTGCGCCGTCATGAAGGAGCCATGCTCCCCCCAAACCTGTGCGTGATGACACCCACCAGTGAGCCCCAAAACAAAAAAACTAGGTTAAAGTATTTTTCTTGTAACCAATTATATATGCGTCGATATATTCATCCCGTTAGAACTTTCTCATGTTAGAAAACAAAATAAAATCAACTTAGAAAAGAATATATATATCCCCATCACGTTTCCACTATATTGTATATATATTACTTTAAACAAAATATATAAATATATGGGCTCCCAAGTAATCAATTCATAACCATATGTCCATAGAATATTTTATGTGGGTTTGTCCTCGTATAGAAAACCTAACCCAGAAGATCCATATAAAATGCATTATATATAACCACTCATATATGAAAAGCATAACCTATGTATATAAAATGGGGTGGATGGATAAACAGATAAACACGAATACATGCATTTCCAAGCATATAATGAAAATAAGATGCACTCATACTTATCAAACTTAATTTTCATGGTTAAAAGAATACATATATACCCAACATAATATGTTTATTTCAACATAAAAAATGTATTTAAATATATCCCATAAAGTGTATTGGGTATAAATATTACATACAACATCTGTGTTATATATGTATATAAAAAAAACATATACTCCCCCCAAAGTGCATTTAAATAAAATCTCGAGCATAGAATATGTGCATTATAAAATCTCGAGCATAGAATATGTGCATTAGTATTAACTTTACACAAAATTGAAAGTATATGTGTGTAAGGTATAACATATAAGATATATGTATTTCTTTTATGGAATCACAAAATAAGCATGACCACTCAACATGTAAATATATATATATATATCTAGTTGTGTAGTTTGATAAAAGCATAAACACCTAACTAAATATGTGCAATAAATGCTAATGAAGTTAGCATCTAAATTGTCCACATTTCAATTAAACCAGGTCACACACAATAATATTGTTTGTCATTGGGTTTACGCTTGATGCTTGAAACTCATATGAATAAAATATACGCTTCGTCACTTAATTAATTATGAGCATAAGCATACCAATAAAATATCAAGCATAAATCAACTTAACTGAATCAAGAGCTACACCAAGCCCAAAGGCTTACGACGATGTTTATGACATCATGACTTAATTACTCTCCCCCTTGTGGTTCACCATGCCCTTTTTCACTCTTGGTTGCATTGCGGGAAAAATAGTATATGCTATAATTAGTGTGTCATGCAGATAGACAAAAATTTAAATAATTAAAATCTTTTACCAGAGGTGGAGACGTGACACTTGGTATAGTAGAATTGACTGTTATCTAATCAACAATGGGTTCAGCAGAAGCAGCAATGAACCTACTATGTATGTTAAAACAGATCAACAAGGTAACATTTTACTTGTTTTTCTTTATGTTGATGATATGATCTATACTAGAAATTTGATGCTAGAAGAGTTTAAGACAGTCATGAAAAAGGAGTTTGAGATGATTGATCTTGGTCTTCTGAAGTTTTTCCTTGGTCTGGAAGTTGATCAAACTGAAAATGGGATCTTCATCTGTGAGCATAAGTATGCTATTGACATTCTGTAGAGATTCAAAATGGATAAATGTAAACCAGTAGAAACTCCCATTGCTACAGGAACCAAGTTAAGAAAGAATGATGAAGGACCACCAATAAATTCTACACTTTACAAAAGATTAGTAGGCAATTGAATGTATTTGACTGCTACTAGACCTAATTTGATGTATGTTTTCATGGAATCTCCCAAAGAATCTCACTGGAAAGTTGGAAAAAGAATACTGAGATATGTTGCAGGTACAATTGATTATGGACTTTGGTATGCTCATTCACAGGATTGTACTTTCACAGGGTACAAAGACAGTGATTTTGCAGGTAGTATTGATGATAGGAAAAGCACATATGGTTATGCTTTCGATCTTGGTACCAGTTTTATTTCTTGGGCTTATCAGAAATAACCTATTGTGAGCATGTCTTCAGCAGAAGCAAAATATATTGTAGCAACTACAGTAGCCTGCCATACAGTTTGGCTTAGATGACTCTTGGAGGACATGGGACATATAGAAATAGAACCAACAACCATATATTGTGAGAACAGTTCTGCTATACAGTTGTCTAAATATAATGTATTTCATAGGAAGAGAAAACACATTAACACTCGCTATCACTTCATACATGAGTTAGTCAATAATGGAGAAATCAGTTTGATGTTTTGTGGCTCTAAGGAGCAACTAGCTGATATGTTTACCAAACCTTTGGGTATATCTGCATTTGAGCTTCAGAGGAAGCACTAAGGCATTGATAGTGCTGACCACACCATCCCACTTGAGATTAAGGGAGTGTGTTAAGAGTTGTAATCTCATGTGTCAAGTTGGTTAGTTAGTTGAGTCAATGGTCCTCAGTTAGTTGAGTTAGTTGTTGACTAAGACATTAGTTGAACCATGGTATTCACTGGCCCATTGTATTAGCCAGTTGTTTTGAGTCTTATGAGAAACTATATATATGTGTGCTTAATAATGAGAAGGCAACCAATATGCTCTTTGTGTTTCCGCTCTATTCTATGTCTTTGCAAACTTTATCTTATCCAATGCGCAATTCTCAATGTTTGCATTGCCTTCTAGAATTTGTCGGAATAACATTTTTCCATCAGTTTCTATTTTAACTACCCTAGAAGAATGACTCAACTCACAAAGGAAAACATTTGCAAAAATAAGGAAACTTAGTTATAAAGTTCCCAACTTGGGCTTACACTAACAACATTGCCTAGAAATCTAGATGACATAATGATTGTTGGAGTTATGCTAAAACGAAAAACTAGAATACAAAAATGCCTTCTTGTCTGGAAATGTGCTCCCAAACATTTTCAAGGTTGCACTCAATGATCTTTGCAAAACCAATCTTTATAAATATGAGGGCATTGTTATTAACAATAGTTGGCTAGAAATGTTCAATCAAATTGCTACATAAGAATTGAAAACACCATCGCCCATACAAGTAGCAGAAGCATTTTAAAATGAAATAGATTCAGAACCAATGTTAGAAACATTTATATATGGATATGGGGAGACTCATTTAGTGGATGACATAGAAAACAAAATAACAGAAATTTCACCTTCATAAAAATTTATCCCATTGGGAATTTTCCAAGACAAGTATTCTTGAAGGAACTAAATTTACCTATCATTATTTTATGGCACAAATAAAGTTGAGAACATTCTAGAGCATTTCTCTTATCAACAAATAGCACAATGGGAGCTTCAACATGAAATCAAAAAATTTGAGATGCATGTGTCATGTCCCAAATTTGGAATTGGGTCACAATGGCCTAATCACATTAGCCATATTCATTAGAGTTTGTAAAATTGATGTTAAGGGTCAAATAATTGCCAAGGAGAAAAATTACTAGTTTCCTAGGTTTGGGGTGGAAGCTTTGGGATTTGGAATAAGGGGGATAATAAATGATGTTTAGACATTAGAAGGGTTCAAGTATTTAATAAATAGAGTGAATAAATAAATCCAAGAGAAATCATAGGTGACAAATGGTTTTGGAGACATATGGAGAATGTGGGACCCACACTAGCTTGATTTTTCATAATGCATGGTATCTCTCTTTTGCAAATTCGAATTAATGGGAATGTGAACACTCTTGGGTGAGTTGGTAAGTCATAACACATGTCATTGAACAAATTAGGTCGAATTGGGAAGGATTTGTAACCTCCATGGAAGATAAAGAGTCAAAGTGGAAGTTTGTGGACACTTGGGCTAGATTCCCTAGCCCTTATGACACCAATGATGGAGCATCTATGACAACTATGACAAATTGCAGACCTGACCTCTGACATCTGACCACTATGACATGTCAGCCCCAAAAATAGGCTCAAAGAAGGCGAATTTGGGAGTTGGAGAAGCCAAAGAGACTCAAAATCGAATTTGGGAGAAGATGGAAGGTTGGAACTAGGAGACAAGTGGCAATTGTGGAATATTTCCTAAATGGAAATCTATTGAATCTATTGAGAGGATTTTGACCCTTAGAATGATAATTTTGGTTATAAAATGTATAAATGAAGTATGAGAAGGGCTTTTTGATCATTTGTAGAATTTACAATTGCATTTGTGAAGAGGGAGAGCTAGTGGATGACTAGTTTCTTGCCTTAGCCAATTTCGAGGGTGAAAGATTCCCATCCAAGTTGGTAATTGGAAAGGCCATTCAGACCTTTCATTTGGAGATTTAATGGAGTCTTTATTTGCAGGTGTAAGCTACAGGGCAGCTCATGGTTTCTTCTATTGCAGCTCACTCCTTCAACCATTTCCAGTTTTGATGGCATATTCTTGATCCTTGAGGGAGGGCGTTTTTGGTGAGCTATTGTACTCTTTGGGGAAGATTTTAATGCCCCATTTATTTTGTAATATGAAGTAAATACTCTGTTCTTCATCTCCAAAAAGTTTCAGGTCGAAATTCCAAGTAGAAATGTATAAATCTCATTTTCAATGGAAGAACAATGCCATTTCCCCACTACCTTGTTGTGAACCAATGTATTGATGATGATTTCGAATGAATGGATTATTCTCTGATATATTTGTGATCAATATACTGCCATGGATGTATTCTACAAGTTTCATGTACTGTAATTGAGCATTTGAAGCATTTTTACTCATTTTAGTTGTATTGGGAGGTGAAATAGTGCCATTTCCCCAAGGGTCGAATTGGGGATTTTTGTAGTTGAATGGGAGAGGGTGAGAACAGTTGAAATAATCCATTAATGGTGCATATGAGACTTTAATAAAATAATTAACACATTACATACCTCTGTTCATAAATTTGAGTGGGTTTGGAGGCATTTGGGAAGCCATTTTCAGTACTTACCACAGGGGGATTTGAACCCCAAATCACTAGTAAAATTGCATAATTGGTCCAGAATATAAAGAGAGTTTGCAGAGGTCTTTTGGTGGACATATGTCATCCATAAACATCATATTCAAGTTCTAATATCATTCATACACATTCCTTGAAGATTTGAAGGCATTTGGAGTCAATTTGAGACCTAGAGGCCAATACTAGTCAAAGGAAAATCACTAGTAAAGTTACCTACATTGATCAGAATTGAAAGAGGATTTGCAGAAGTATTTTAAAGGTCCAAAGGCATCCCTGAAACACATATTTATGTTCTAATATCATTCATATACCTTCTCAGAAGATTTGGGATCATTTGGGGCAAATTTGGGACCTAGAGATCAAAACTAGTCAAAGGTCGAACTAGGGAAAAAAAGTGGAAAATTGGGCATTTTAATAAATTTTGAAAAAGGGATATTACAGTGGTATCAGAGCATGATCTTGGCACCTGATGTGGTCTAATATTCATGAGGACAAGAATTCAGGTACCACCATTAGATATTGAAACCAAAAGTGCTTTTGTTGAAGAGGAAAAAAAAAAAAGTAGGAGAAGAAGAGCAAATTTTTTGAGGAAACTATGACTAGGAATGAAAATGGAACCTCATATGATGGTGAGGAGCATATAAAAATTATGAAAACAATATTTGAAGATGTGACCAAGCAACTTAAGGAAGGATTCAAACTGTTTTCTATCGAACTTGTGGAAAAAATTATTGATTTTAAGGAAACCAAGGGGCAAAATGCATCAGCTTGCTTGAAGGAGCAAAAGGAAGAGACATCACAAGATCATGAATAAGATTCTATTGAAAATATGGAAGATCATTTCGAGACACCTTCTAGCTTATACATGAACCAAAGAGCATCTACTTATGGATGCTTAAACTATGAAGGAGTACCTACTGATGGGTACTCACACCTCTATGTTGGTGACATAGAGATCACTTTGGAAAGTGTTGCTGCAAGCCCAAGTTCCATTAAGCATGATAATGAATACCTTGTAGCAGTTGAAGAAGAACCAAGATCAACTTCCCCATCACCACTTGAGCTTCATGAAGTTGGTCCAAGCAAAATTGAAGAAGATGAGAAGGTTCATTTGCAAGAGCCTCATTTTCTTGAAGGGTCCTTAAAGATGAATGAAAATAAGATCCAAGAGTCCCTCATAATTCTCCATGACACTCAAGCATTGGTGTCAAATTCTTGTTGGAGAGCTACTTCATTGGAGGAAACATCCTTCCTTGAAGACATGGAGAAGATTCAAAGAGCAATGTGCCACATCAAAGGTAATTTCATGTCTTTGCTTTTTGATAGAAACCATTTGTTTGAGCTTAATGAATTGTTACATGATGCATACTTGAAGAATAATGAGGATATTCATAAGCTCACAATTCAAAATGAGCAACTTCTTGAAAAGTTGCAAGAAACTTGTTTTTCCTCCTATGTTTTAGATTGTCAAATGGTAGATTGTTTGGAGGATTCTCATGACATGGTGGATCATGAGAAATGTGAAAATTTGAATGTTCTTGATGTGTTTGAAGATGAACTTGAAGAGATCCAAACACTTGATGTGGTGGAAGAGGAATTTGAATTGCCTCTTGATGAAGGTTATGCAATTTTTAAAGAAGAGCATGATTCCTCTACATTGGAACAAAACTATGACAAAGAGTTCACACTTTTGAAGGAGCTGCATGATACTACCCATATGGATCCTCCCCATGATGAAACTTCTGTACTTTTTGATCATTTGGGTGATTTGGTTCATTCTCCTACATCCTACAATTCCATGTTTTGCAACATTAGTCTCAATGAAGTATGGGTGAAAGGGTTCTTTTTGATGGTGCCACATGAGGAGTATGGAACTCCTAGATTTACTTTTTATGATGATATGGTTGGAGCACATTCTTACTCACATTTGCAGCAACATTATTTGTCACTTTATGATGATGCAAATCTACATGGATGCACCTATGATATGCATTTGAGTCACTTGAAGACTCATGGTTTTTCTTGCTCAACATTTGATTCATTTGATGTTGGAGGAACTTCATCCAACACTTGGGAGAATAGATTTATGATTGGAGAACATTTTTGTTGGCATCCACATACTTTGTTATATTTTTATGATTCTCACATTCATGGATGTATGGGTGAGACTTCTTTGATTCATTTGAAGTCTCCTTGTTTTTTCTGCTCATTATTTGGTTCAGATTCTAGTGGAGATTCTTCATTCACTTCTTGGATGAAAGAATACATGGCTGAATATTTTGATGCATATCACATCCTTTTGGAGCAGCATTATAGGACATGGGATCCTCACCTATGTCATTGGAGGAGATTTGATTGGTCACTTGAAGCTTGTATGCACTTGGAAAATGGTGGTCTACTTGCTTGGAGGTATAAGCACTTTCATGACTCTTTGATGAAGCATATCCTTGATGTACATTTTCATTATGATGTTATGTACTTTGATGATATATATTTGGTACTCATGATGTTTGGAAGAATGCATACAAGAAAATGGGATCCAGGAATCCTCTTATCTAATGGTGTAGGTTGGAGAGCACTCTTAATTGTTGGGGTGCAATACAAGCAATGGGACCCTGGAATAATTTTTGTCTCATTGGTTTCATTTTTTTGGGGGAAGCAAACAGTATGGGAGATGGATTCCCCACTTAATAAAGTGATTTTAATCAGAGTAGTGCAGCAGCAAGCATGGTGGTTCCTCTCTAAAATATTCATGGAAACTCAAAGACTCAAGGTTTGGCAATTCAATGGCAACTTCAAAGAATTATACAGAAAGCAGGTTCTTCAACACCCATGTTTGAAATTGCTTGAGGACAAGCAATATTGGGAAGGGAGGATTTGTCACGTCCCAAATTTGGAATTGGGTCACAATGGCCTAATCACATTAGCCATATTCATTAGAGTTTGTAAAATTGATGTTAAGGGTCAAATAATTGCCAAGGAGAAAAATTACTAGTTTCCTAGGTTTGGGGTGGAAGCTTTGGGATTTGGAATAAGGGGGATAATAAATGATGTTTAGACATTAGAAGGGTTCAAGTATTTAATAAATAGAGTGAATAAATAAATCCAAGAGAAATCATAGGTGACAAATGGTTTTGGAGACATATGGAGAATGTGGGACCCACACTAGCTTGATTTTTCATAATGCATGGTATCTCTCTTTTGCAAATTCGAATTAATGGGAATGTGAACACTCTTGGGTGAGTTGGTAAGTCATAACACATGTCATTGAACACATTAGGTCGAATTGGGAAGGATTTGTAACCTCCATGGAAGATAAAGAGTCAAAGTGGAAGTTTGTGGACACTTGGGCTAGATTCCCTAGCCCCTATGACACCAATGATGGAGCATCTATGACAACTATGACAAATTGCAGACCTGACCTCTGACATCTGACCACTATGACATGTCAGCCCCAAAAATAGGCTCAAAGAAGGAGAATTTGGGAGTTGGAGAAGCCAAAGAGACTCAAAATCGAATTTGGGAGAAGATGGAAGGTTGGAACTAGGAGACAAGTGGCAATTGTGGAATATTTCCTAAATGGAAATCTATTGAATCTATTGAGAGGATTTCGACCCTTAGAAGCATAATGTTGGTTATAAAATGTAGAAATGAATTATGAGAAGGGCTTTTTGATCATTTGTAGAATTTGCAATTGCATTTGTGAAGAGGGAGAGCTAGTGGATGACTAGTTTCTTGCCTTAGCCAATTTCGAGGGTGAAAGATTCCCATCCAAGTTGGTAATTGGAAAGGCCATTCAGACCTTTCATTTGGAGATTTAATGGAGTCTTTATTTGCAGGTGTAAGCTACAGGGAAGCTCATGGTTTCTTCTATTGCAGCTCACTCCTTCAACCATTTCCAGTTTTGATGGCATATTCTTGATCCTTGAGGGAGGGCATTTTTGGTGAGCTATTGTACTCTTTGGGGAAGATTTTAATGCCCAATTTATTTTGTAATATGAATTAAATACTCTGTTCTTCATCTCCAAAAAGTTTCAGGTCGAAATTCCAAGTAGAAATGTATAAATCTCATTTTCAATGGAAGAACAATGCCATTTCCCCACTACCTTGTTGTGAACCAATGTATTGATGATTATTTCGAATGAATGGATTATTATATGATATATTTGTGATCAATATACTGCCATGGATGTATTATACAAGTTTCATGTACTGTACTTGAGCATTTGAAGCATTTTTACTCAGTTTAGTTGTATTGGGAGGTGAAATAGTGCCATTTCCCCAAGGGTCGAATTGGGGATTTTTGTAGTTGAATGGGAGAGGGTGAGAACAGTTGAAATAATCCATTAATGGTGCATATGAGACTTTAATAAAATAATTAACACATTACATACCTCTGTTCATAAATTTGAGTGGGTTTGGAGGCATTTGGGAAGCCATTTTCAGTACTTACCACAGGGGGATTTGAACCCCAAATCACTAGTAAAATTGCATAATTGGTCCAGAATATAAAGAGAGTTTGCAGAGGTCTTTTGGTGGACATATGTCATCCATAAACATCATATTCAAGTTCTAATATCATTCATACACATTCCTTGAAGATTTGAAGGCATTTGGAGTCAATTTGAGACCTAGATGCCAATACTAGTCAAAGGAAAATCACTAGTAAAGTTACCTACATTGATCAGAATTGAAAGAGGATTTGTAGAAGTATTTTAAAGGTCCAAAGGCATCCCTGAAACACATATTTATGTTCTAATATCATTCATATACCTTCTCAGAAGATTTGGGATCATTTGGGGCAAATTTGGGACGTAGAGATCAAAACTAGTCAAAGGTCGAACTAGGGAAAAAAAGTGGAAAATTGGGCATTTTAATAAATTTTGAAAAAGGGATATTACAGCATGGCACAAACATTTTCTATCAATCAACTAAACTGATTATAAAAAAAGTATCCAACACTGCTTAGATATCAATTCGTATAGGAGATTTAAAAGGGAAAGTACTATTAGCAAAAGACGTTAAATCAAAAGACAATCTTGCAAATATTATTAGATCTCCAATAGGCTATCGTTCATTAAAAACAATAAGAACATCAATTGCTTCTTTTGAAAATATGAAAAAGATATATTTGTAATGATTCACTAGCTTGGACCTCCAACGTTTTTCCTAACCTTCACAAGTGCATAACACTTCTTGATCCTTTTGTGTGATGCATTGCAACAATTAGAGCAAAGGAACCCAACAAAATCACCAAACAATTTCTTTGATGAAACTATTTAGTCCTTGATTAGAAGACATCCAATGCTTTGTAGTCGTTACTATAGGCATAGAATAACATCATTAAAATCACTGATTTTGCAAAATGATACCATATTTGGCAAAATGCAAGATTAATTTTTCACAATTGAATTTCAACAAAGTGAAAACGAGCACAAACATGGACTACTTTGGATCCAACATGCTCATGTCTATGTCAAAAAAAATAATAAGGAATTTATTAGCTTCATTGATAGGTATATATCAACAACTTCGTTATTGCTAAATGAAAATATTCTCACAGATTCATTCTCTATTGCTAAATGGAAATCTTCTTAAGATTCATTCTCTATTGCTAAATAAAAATATTCTTAAGATTCAAACCCATCATCACACAAGAACATGCAAAAAACATCGACATTCTAAATGCAGATTCAATTTTCCATTGCCTCCTATTGATGAAACTATGATCCTAAAACTGTGTGAAAATGATGACAACGACCTCTCTGATAAGGAAACACATATGTTTTCTATATTTGTGTATAACAGATAGCCTAAGAGCATGTCATTTTCAATTCTTTTGCAAAAACTACATCTAAGTAAAGAGGAATACATATTCTTGTTGTGGCCTTTGCTTCTTCATCCTACAATAGTGTTAAAAAGGGACCCTTCTCACATTTAGGTCAATTGATTTGCAAAGTTGATGCCAGAGATATGGAAAGGAAACACATATGCACAATTTCTTTTGGATGCTTATACAACAAAAAGATATGTTAGCTCCTACATAACCAAGTTTGACAAAACAATGACAACTAATTTTTAAAAAATCAAAGAGAAAATTATTATCGATAATGATGAGAAAATTGAGATAATACGAAAAATCGGAAATGCACTTCTTAAAATGCAACAGATGTCTAATAGACAATAAATTCACATTGTGTTGCCATTTCCTTTGCATTCATCATCTAGAAAAACAATTTTTAGATGAAAAACAAATTTTTTTCTTGAAATGGCCATCACTATTACAAAATGAGGTTGATGATTCTGAAGACATTATTTCTCCCACCATTTTGGACAAATAAATTGCACAACCATTTAAGCTTGAAAATATTTCATTGGCAGATGATGCATATTTTTATTCTTGTGTTCATAGCCCTACAAGAAAAAAGAAGAAGACATGTATCATATGATACATTCGCTATAACAAAGAAAAGGACCCTGAAAATTTTTGTAGAGAAAAAAATGTTCTCTTCGTCCCACATAGACATAATCATAGTTTATTGAAAAATGGTTTCACGACATGGTTGGAAGCATATCTTCTTTATCAGGAGAAAATAGATCCCATTGAACAAATGTTCATGGCAAGATCTACAACAAAATGGGGCAACATTGATGTTTTCGTCGAGGAGATTATAGTTGAGCATGATCAAGAAACTAAATCTGCTTCTCTAAATGAGACATAGACCCAATGCTTGGGATTGAGCAATATGACATTCAGCATGACCTGATTCCAAAAAAAAATTCTAATGTAATGCAACATATGAATAGTTTGAACTTTCAACAAGAAAACCATTTCTCCTAAGAAAAGATAAATATCATGTGATCAGACGAACACTCAATAATGAACAACAATCAATAGCAAAAGAGTTAATCGCTAGAAAAAAAAAATCCTCATCTCCCAATCCATTTGTTCCTTACAGGAAGAGCATGAACAAGAAAAACACACACCACGAAAATAACATATGATCTCTTGTTGTGTTTGTATGACAAACATATTGACAACAACCCTCTAAAAAAAGGCTTAATTGTTGCATTCACTAGCAAAGTGACATATCATGCAAATGGCATAATAGTTCACTCTGCTTTAAAACTACCGTTATGTTCTTCAGACATGGTCGTACTTAGTTCAGACACATTAGATAATTTGAAAAAAGATTATGAACAACTTCGAGTCTTGCTAATAGATGAAGTATCGTTGATTGGATATCGAATGCTTTATAACATAGACAAAAGACTCTCAGAAATAATGCATACACCAACAAATCCCTTTGGTTGCATTGATGTGATTTTTCGCAGTGACCTCTTCTCGGTGAACCTATTCAAGATTCTTGGATATTTGAGAAACCAAGATTTCAACAATGGTCATTCCCATACACATTTTGGTCACATACTATCAAGTTCCATGAACTAAAAACAATTGTTAGATAGAGAAATAACATCTTCATAACTATTTTAAAAAAGATAAAAACATGCACAGAAACCATTGATGACATTCCCTACTTAAATCGACATTGTTGTAAAGAACCACCAATGGCCTCATAATTCCCTTATCTTTTTTTATAGTAACAAAGATGTTCAACAACATAACTCAAATATGTTGTCATTTATTCAAACTAGAACATTTACATTCAAATCTTGTGATAACAATGTTGACCCACTTGAAAAAAACATAAATGCACATAGGACAACTCTATTGGCCTCTAGAATAACTTTAAAGAAGAATATACTTGTTGAAATTATTGGAGGAAACTACTCAGTCAAGGATGGCTTAGTAAATGGTGCCAAAGGCCTGTTTAGGTATTGTGCACAACAAAATCCTGATATTATTTGTATTGAGTTTATAGGCCCGACTAGTTACCTAGGTAAATGAACTAAAATGAAAATCCTTTATACCTTTGACATATGAAGCACTAGACACAAATAAAAAGAATCACAATACAAATGGTTTTTAAAAATAGAACTAGCATTATGTGTGTACAATTTCCAATCCAATTGGAATGTGCACGGACAATATATCGAGCAAAAGGTTTAACAATGGATGGACTTGCATTCGACCCAAAGGGGGCTATAAAACATGGGCTTGTTTATACTGCACTTTTCCATGTCAAAGATATGAACTCTCTCTATCTTCTAAATAAATAGAAAAAACCAAGTTTTCAACTTGTCGAAAAGTCGCTTCTGAAATAGATAGATGTAATACCCCAATTTTGACCCTTAGAAAATATTGGCTTTCATGTAAATATTGTATACATGTAATGTATGTTTTCCTAGCGTGGAGCTCAAGGCCAAGGCCCCGCTAGTATATGTTCGGATTTTATTTAAAATGGACAAGTATTTGATATGTTATTACCCATGTGCTATTAAGCCATGGGATATTGTAAATTGATGTAAATATTTAATATTGAAATAAAATACCAAAACTGGCTATGGGAGCAACGAATGAGAAGGGGCCATGTGTATCCACTAGGGAGTGGTGAGGGGGTTGTGGGATTGAACCATAGACTGCCATATGTCACCTTGAGAATCCATTTGACTTTCCTTGATGACATTTAATTCTGTTGTAAGGAAGTGGTTGAGGATTTCAGTCCATGGCTTCAATGGAGCATGGGCAGCCCAGAAATTCGTATGGCAGAGTATGGGCTATGTTTTCTTGTACCACAAGCCACTCTACCTCAGGGATGTTGCTTCTTCCTCATCCCCATTCCATTGTGAAACTTACCAGCACCATTTTCCATCCAAAAACGAATGCCCAGCAGGGAGAAAAACCAGAAATCGCGACTTTGCAAGAACCCACGTTTTGAAGAGCCATCAACACCCAGAATTGGTATTTGACAGTGAAATCCAATGGGGGATCCATAGATATGAACCTTGGGGCAAAATTGAGAGCATTAGCTACCCCGAAATCCATTGGAAAACCCAGTTTTTACAGCCCAGAAATGAAGTGACGGGATTGAGTTATTGGATAACAGAACTGTGAGAAATCCAAGTGTGAATGACTGAGCAGAGGTTTGGTTTGCTTGATAAACCCAGTGAAGGCTAGAATCTCAAGGAATTAGCAGCTGGACCTTTCTATGCCCACCCTGAAGAGCACTGGAGGGAAGGGACGCCTGAGGGACTGTGCAGCAGAGAAGGGGACCTTCCTTGTGTTGGGTGCGGTAGGTATTGTGGGTGCCATGACTGCTGAGTTCATTTGAGATGCCTGTAGCTCTGTGGTTGAGCTCACTGGCTTAGCATCCTCCTCATTTGTCATCCGTATGCTTGATAAACCCAACGGTGTGTTGGCTTAGCATAGCTGATGACCGAAACCATGGCTGTGAGTGAGCCCAGCTAGTTCCTCCTTAGTGGATACACAGCCCAGCTCGGGGGTGATCTCTCAGCTGAAATAATATAGGCTGGACAGAGATCTATGGTTGGGTGGAACGTTGCTCTCACATAGCCAGTTGTTTGGACAGCTTCATCTTCAAGATAAGTGTTATATGTATTATAAATTATTTGCATTTTGTGTTCTGCAATATGTTAGATTGTCCATGTTTAACGAAATGAATTAGTTATCTTAATTTGGAAGCTATGCATGGCCTTGGAACGAGATTGAGTCTTTATATGCTAAATCATCCTCTGCTGTCATATATATATATATGTGTTAGGCATTACTGTTTGTGTGCTTGCTAGTACGTTTATTCCGCTGTGTTTTATTGAGTTGAAGCTGCACACAGAAATGTTTATTTGTTATGAAAAATTGAGAAAGCAAGGATTTGGGGCTAAGTCTGCCTAAGGCCTCGTATGAATGGTCACGTTCTCTCCCCTGCATTGTTGAAGGTGGGAGGGGACGTTACAGAGTGGTATCAGAGCCCAGCTTGCAGCACTGGGGCTGCTTGGGCCAAACTCTGAGTTACAGGCAAGAAACATAATGGTTTTTGATGTGGAATTTGGAAGTTGGGGGCGAAATTTTGATTTGGGAAATGGCAGGGACAGACTTCTCAGATGAAGAATAAGATCACACCATTACATAGAGCTCTCCAAGAGCTTTCCAACGGTACCAAACTTGCCTTATTTGGTTAAGGGACGAAGGAGAAACGGACCTCGGAAGTTACAGGAAACGCAAGGTGCGCGGCGGCAGTTTTAAATCTGCGCGGTGCGCGGCAACAGATCGCGCGTAGATTGCGCGCGGATTGCGCACAGATTGCGCGCAGATGGCGTGCGGGTTGCACGCGGAATGCGCGTGGATTGCGCGCGGATTGCGCGCGGATCGCGCACAGATCGCGCGCGGATCGCGCACAGATTGCGCGCGGATTGCGCACAGATCGCGTGCGGATTGCGTGCAGATTGCGCGCGGGTTGCGCGCGGAATGCGCGCGGATAGCGCGCGGATTGCGTGCAGGTTGCGCGCGGATCGCGCACAGATCGCGCGCGGATCGCGCACAGATCGCGCGCGGATTGCGCACAGATCGCGCGCGGATTGCGTGCGGGTTGCGCGTGGATCGCGCACGGATTGCGTGCAGGGTTGCGCGCGGATTGCGCACAAATCGCGCGCGGATTGCGTGCGGGTTGCGCGCGGAATGCGCGCGGATCACGCGCGGATTGCGTGCAGGTTGCGCGCGGATAGTGCGCGGATGGTGCGCAGGTTGTGCGCAGGTGGCGCACAGATGGAGCACAGGATGCAAAGGGAGTTAAAAATGTGAAAAGTAAGAAGTAGTTAAACCCAAAATTTTATAAAAGATGAATGGTGCATCGAAATTGAGATCCGCGAAGTGCCGAGTGTTCCTTGTTATATGGACTAACTTCGCTCGATATAAAAGTTCTGTGATTCTTCATAGATTTCCTTCCACAGGTGGCTGAAGTTGGCATTCTGGACCAAAATACAACTGTGTAAAATGTGCAGAATTATTGGTAAGAGTTGTCATTTTTGAAACAACGCTGTTTCCACACCCGATGTCAGAATGGAGCACGGAGATAGGCATTGGAAAGATTGTCTAGTAGGGAATAATGGTGTATGACCGAAATTTGAATTGGGTTAGCAGACATCATAGATAATTAGAGCAGAAATGTACCAGCGACTGTTTTGACAAATTATGGATAAATATGGGCAATTTCCAGAATTGCTTGAATGGGCAAGGGAAAGGAATGCATAGCAACTGTGTGAATTATTCCATGAGTTCTATTATGTTAAATATTGATTGTGGATATTTCTATATGCATTCTTATGATGGCTGACAAATATTTTCATAATGCACAGTGCTTGCAGCTCATAAAATTTATATTGTAGCAGAGGTAGCATACAGGAAAGATGGTGACCATAAATGATGCTCAAGATCCTTATGAACACGAAGAAGATGTTCTAGGAGAAAATGTGCATTTAGAAAATGCAGAGACTGAATCCAATGGGAGAAGGGAGCAGGTGACTCCTCAAAATTTGGTTGAAACCATGGTGAGCTTCAATGAAAGATTGATGAAGGCTCAAGAAGAACAACACCAACTCAATGCTGCTATTTTGCAAAGCCTCACTGATATGCAGCATAAGATAAATCTTGGGTCCAACCCAAGCAATATGGGTGCAGAAGGAAGAGATGCAGGGAGTCATTCTAGAGGTCGTTCGAAGAGGAGGACTCCAAGCCCAAGGAAGCATTCGGTGAGCAGAAAGCATAAAACATCTTCATCAAGGTCTTCTTCCAGCAGGTCATGTGACTCCAAATGTTCTAGGAGAAGTCCAAGACATGCATCTAAGAGATTGGATGGAAGAAAGAAGTTCAAGGGCATCCCACAGGGAGAATTCAGGAAGGCAAGACCTCCCACATTTGATGGGGAAGGCAAGACTGGCCAAGAGGCAGAAGCATGGCTTCTTGGAATGAAGAAATACTTCAGAATTCAAGACTACTCAGGAAATGAGAAAGCCAGAATTGCCATTTACAATCTAAATGGCAGAGCTTCCATTTGGTGGGACAATCTCTTGCAAGTGAAAAGAATTAATGAGAGAAAGATCAGTTGGGAAAGATTTAAGAGGTACTTCAAGGAGAAATACCTTTCTGCTAGGTATTATGATGGTAAGAGAAAAGAGTTTAATGAACTCAGGTTGGGACTAAAGTCTATGGAAGAGCATGTCCACAAATTCTTGGAATTACTGAGGTATGTTGACTACATTAAGGATGAGAGAGTAAAAATCCAATCCTTCCTTGTAGGTCTACCTCAAAGTTTCAGAGATCGTATTGAGTTTGTTAATCCACCAAGTTTGGATGAAGCCATTAGGATGGCAATGCATTGTTATGAGCAGAATAAAGGAAAAACAGAGGCCAACCCAGCATGGAAAGGAAAGCCAAGAGGGAAGTTTGATCAAAAGAAGAATGGCTTCAAGCCACCATTCAGAGGTCATCCTAGAACCTTTCCACAGGGGCAGCAAGCAAGGAGTGGATTCAAACCAGCAGTGGCAGCAGACAAAGCATCCAAGGGACCACTTCAGTGTTGGGGATGTGGAGAAAACCACATGTTGAAGAATTGTCCACATCGAAAAGACAATTCTCGAAAGTTGAACAACCTGAAGGGAGTAGCTACGGTGGAAGACATGGCAAGAGCAACACCTCGGATTTATGCAGCGCTGGATAATCATCAAGCAGACCATCAATCATCAGTGGTGGAAGTCGAAGGTAAGATTGCTATGCAATCTATTTCTGTTTTGATTGATCCAGGATCTACTCATAGTTATGTTTCTCCAAAAGTGGTTGAAGGTTGTTCTCTTAGAAAAATGAAGCATAATAAGTCTTGGCTAGTGCAATTAGCCACGGGAACCAAGAGGAAAGTAAGTGAGGTAGTGATGGAGTGTCCCATAGAATTGAATGGACTCCACACATATGCTGAATTGAATGTGTTACCATTAGGATCCTATGATGCATTAATTGGCATGGATTGGTTAGAAAAACATAGAGCCAAATTGGACTGTTATGAGAAAGCACTTGAGTGCATTGATGAAAAGGGAAGGCCAACATTGGTAAAAGGGATTCCCAAGCAAGTTTGAGTAAGGCAGATTTCAGCCCTGCAGTTGAAGAAGTTTTATAAGAAGGGTTGTCAACTATATGCAGTCCATATGCCAGAGTCATTAGAGGACAAAGGGCCAAGACTAGAAGACTTCAGGATATTGCAAGAGTTCCAAGATGTGTTTCCGGATGAGGTACCAGGGTTGCCACCAATGAGAAATATTGATTTTACCATCGATCTTGTTCCAGGGGCAGCGCCGAATTCCAAAGCTCCTTATAGAATGAGTACATCGGAGTTGGTGGAATTGAAGATGCAGCTGCAAGAATTAATGGATAAAAAGTATATCAGGCCTAGTGTGTCTCCTTGGGGAGCACCGGTGTTATTTGTCAAGAAGAAAGATGGGACTTTAAGGCTGTGTATTGATTACAGGCAGCTCAATAAAGTGACAATTAAGAACAAGTATCCATTACCAAGAATTGATGACTTGTTTGATCAAATGAAGGAAGCCAAATTATTTTCAAAGATTGACTTGAGGTCTGGCTACCATCAAGTGAGGATTAAAGAAGAAGACATTCACAAAACGGCTTTCAGAACTAGATATGGTCATTATGAGTTCACTGTGGTTCCATTTGGCCTTACCAATGCACCTGCCACATTCATGTGTCTCATGAATAGCGTATTCAACAAATATTTGGATAAGTTTGTGATTGTGTTTTTAGATGACATTCTTGTCTATTCAAGAAATGAAGAAGAACATGAGGAGCATCTAAGAATGGTGTTGCAAGTCCTTAGAGAACATCAGCTGTATGCCAAGTTAAGCAAGTGTGAATTCTATCAAAAGAGGATTCAATATTTGGGTCATGTCATTTCAGAAGAAGGAATTGCAGTGGATCCGGAGAAGATTAATTCCATCATGGATTGGCCAACTCCAAGAAATGTTTCAAATGTTAGATCTTTTATGGGCCTTGCTGGTTACTACAGAAGGTTTATTGAAGGATTCTCCAGGATATCTCATCCAATCACTTCGTTGCAAAGGAAGAACATCAAGTTTGTATGGTCTGAAAAATGTGAGAAAAGTTTTCAGAAGTTGAAGGAGTTACTTACCAGCGCTCCTGTTTTGAAGATAGCAGATCCAAGGAAGGATTTTATAGTGTGCACAGATGCTTGCATTGAAGGACTGGGTGGGGTTCTCATGCAAGAAGGAATTGTGATTTGCTATGAATCCAGGAAATTAAGAGAGCATGAAAAGAATTATGCCACACATGATTTAGAATTGGCAGCCATAGTGCATGCTCTTAAGATGTGGAGGCATTACTTGATGGGAAGAAGATTCGAGCTTAGAACAGACCACATGAGCTTGAAGTATTTGTTTGATCAGCCAAACTTGAATGCTAGGCAAGCGAGATGGATGGAATTTCTTTGTGAATTTGATTTTGAAATTAAATATGTAAAAGGGAAGGAGAATAAGGTTGCCGATGCTCTTAGCAGAAAATTTCATGTTGCAGCAGTAAGTATGTGCAAATCAGATTTGAAGACAAGAGTTCTTGAAGCCCAAAACGGTGACGAAACTTGCCTTCAAATTAAAGAGAAGTTGCAGCATGGTAATGTGGATGAAAAGTGTGCAGTATATCAGGTGGGTGAAGACAATAACCTCATCTACAAAGGTAGGTTGCACATTCCAAATAACGCAGATTTGAAGAAACTAGTGATGGATGAAATACACCAAATGCCGTACTCTGGACACCCAGGATATCAGAAGACTATAACAGCAGCAAGAAAACAATACTTTTGGCATGGTATGAAGAAGGACATAGCTGAGTACATTGCTAGGTGTCAAAAGTGCCAACAAGTCAAGGCAGAGCACCAACATCCAGCAGGGTTATTGCAGCCCTTACCCATTCCGGAGTGGAAGTGGGAAGTGATCTCCATGGATTTTATAACAGGTCTGCCCATGACAGTGAAGAAGCATGATTCAATCATGGTTGTGGTGGATAAACTATCAAAGGTAGCTCACTTTATTCCAGTGAAGTCCACTCACAAAGCTAGTGACATTGCGAACATCTTCATGAGAGAGATATTCAGATTGCATGGATTGCCTAAGGCAATAATTTCTGACCGTGATACAAAGTTTACTTCCAATTTTTGGAAGGGATTGTTTCAGGAATTGGGGACTAAATTGAATTTTAGTACAGCTTACCATCCTCAAACGGACGGCCAAACCGAGAGGGTGAATCAAGTTCTTGAAGACATGCTGAGAATGTATGTGATGGATAAACCATCCAAGTGGGAAGATTATTTACACTTGGTTGAATTTGCATACAATAATGGACACCATGCATCCTTGGGAATGAGTCCATTTGAAGCATTGTATGGCAAGGGATGCAGGACACCAGTGAATTGGGACGGACCAGTGAACAGGGTAGTGCTTGGACCAGAGATGATCAAGGAAATGGAACAGGAAATTGTTAAGATCAGGCAGAATTTAAAGGCAGTTCAGGACAGGCAAAAGAGTTATGCAGATTTGAAAAGAGTACATAAGGAATTTCAGATTGGGGATCATGTCTATTTGAGAGTGAAACCAAGGAAGAGTTCCCTCAAGTTGGGGAGTTGTGCCAAGTTGTCACCAAGATATTGTGGGCCATTTGAAGTCCTTGATAGGATAGGCCCAGTTGCATATAGAATTGCATTGCCTGCTAACATAAGAGCTCATAATGTTTTCCATGTATCTTTGCTTAAGAAGTATGTACGTGATCCTAATCATATGATTGATTGGAATGTGATATAGGTGGAACCCGAGGGAGAGTTCCAAGTAGAGCCTATGCGCATCCTCGACAAGAAAGTCACTTTGCTCCGGAACAGAGCCATCGGACAGGTAAAGGTCCAATGGGAACACCTTAGTCCCGATGAGGCTACATGGGAGCTGGAGGATGCCATGAGAGAGGCATTTCCATTTTTGTTCAGTTTTGAGAACACCGAGGACGGTGTTGTTCTAAGGGGGAGGGGAATGTAATACCCCAATTTTGACCCTTAGAAAATATTGGCTTTCATGTAAATATTGTATACATGTAATGTATGTTTTCCTAGCGTGGAGCTCAAGGCCAAGGCCCCGCTAGTATATGTTCGGATTTTATTTAAAATGGACAAGTATTTGATATGTTATTACCCATGTGCTATTAAGCCATGGGATATTGTAAATTGATGTAAATATTTAATATTGAAATAAAATACCAAAACTGGCTATGGGAGCAACGAATGAGAAGGGGCCATGTGTATCCACTAGGGAGTGGTGAGGGGGTTGTGGGATTGAACCATAGACTACCATATGTCACCTTGAGAATCCATTTGACTTTCCTTGATGACATTTAATTCTGTTGTAAGGAAGTGGTTGAGGATTTCAGTCCATGGCTTCAATGGAGCATGGGCAGCCCATAAATTCGTATGGCAGAGTATGGGCTCTGTTTTCTTGTACCACAAGCCACTCTACCTCAGGGATGTTGCTTCTTCCTCATCCCCATTCCATTGTGAAACTTACCAGCACCATTTTCCATCCAAAAACGAATGCCCAGCAGGGAGAAAAACCAGAAATCGCGACTTTGCAAGAACCCACGTTTTGAAGAGCCATCAACACCCAGAATTGGTATTTGACAGTGAAATCCAATGGGGGATCCATAGATATGAACCTTGGGGCAAAATTGAGAGCATTAGCTACCCCGAAATCCATTGGAAAACCCAGTTTTTACAGCCCAGAAATGAAGTGACGGGATTGAGTTATTGGATAACAGAACTGTGAGAAATCCAAGTGTGAATGACTGAGCAGAGGTTTGGTTTGCTTGATAAACCCAGTGAAGGCTAGAATCTCAAGGAATTAGCAGCTGGACCTTTCTATGCCCACCCTGAAGAGCACTGGAGGGAAGGGACGCCTGAGGGACTGTGCAGCAGAGAAGGGGACCTTCCTTGTGTTGGGTGCGGTAGGTATTGTGGGTGCCATGACTGCTGAGTTCATTTGAGATGCCTGTAGCTCTGTGGTTGAGCTCACTAGCTTAGCATCCTCCTCATTTGTCATCCGTATGCTTGATAAACCCAACGGTGTGTTGGCTTAGCATAGCTGATGACCGAAACCATGGCTGTGAGTGAGCCCAGCTAGTTCCTCCTTAGTGGATACACAGCCCAGCTCGGGGGTGATCTCTCAGCTGAAAGAATATAGGCTGGACAAAGATCTATGGTTGGGTGGAACGTTGCTCTCACATAGCCAGTTGTTTGGACAGCTTCATCTTCAAGATAAGTGTTCTATGTATTATAAATTATTTGCATTTTGTGTTCTGCAATATGTTAGATTGTCCATGTTTAACGAAATGAATTAGTTATCTTAATTTGGAAGCTATGCATGGCCTTGGAACGAGATTGAGTCTTTATATGCTAAATCATCCTCTGCTGTCATATATATATATATATGTGTTAGGCATTACTGTTTGTGTGCTTGCTAGTACGTTTATTCCGCTGTGTTTTATTGAGTTGAAGCTGCACACAGAAATGTTTATTTGTTATGAAAAATTGAGAAAGCAAGGATTTGGGGCTAAGTCTGCCTAAGGCCTCGTATGAATGGTCACGTTCTCTCCCTTGCATTGTTGAAGGTGGGAGGGGACGTTACAATAGATTGAAAAACAATGCGTCCTAGTAGTTTGAATATGGATTGAATTAAATGCCAAGTACTAGCCATTTTTTTGTTTGCTCACTAAACACACGAAGATTGCTTTTGCATAGTGATGATATTGTCAATGACTATGAACTAATGCCACCATACATTTTATGTTTGCAAGAAACCCACATTTATACATCTATAAAAGACACAAAGTTTACTGAGAAGTACAATTCTGCAGTAGCATTTTAAGTCCATGGAGTCCTAACGCTGTGTTATCTCCTCAAATATTTTTCAAATTTTATTATTTCAGAATTTTCGGGTTTCGGTAGCTTAGGCAGACATGGCCATTGTTCATTAGCTACCGAAAACCAAGCTTTCGGTAGCTTACAGCGTAAAGGAAAAATTACTCAAAGCTACCGAAAGGAGAGGCATTTTCACCACTTTAGAGAAGGTCTCAATGGTTTAGGCGAACATGCTGAATTGTTCATTAGCCACCAAAAGCAGAGCTTTCGGTAGCTAAAAAAATTAAAATCCAGCCTTTCTAGCTACCGAAACTACAAAATAATGCAGAAGGCTGCTTTTTTGCACAAAGCCTGAATTTTGCTGATCCAAACACTTAGAGGATGTTTTATAATCATATATAAACGTTAAAGGCATCATGATCAAAGTTTTGTTCCATATTGAAAGGCGCCAACAAGGTGAGAAGACGAATCTTCTTGTCTACTTTGGGCAAACGATGGCCCGTCAATCCTCCAGGTGGCTATTTCAATCTTCCTCATCAGCCTTTGAAGGCTTGTTACAAAAGTCAAATATTGCTGCAGCTATCGAAGACATGAAGACTATCAAGATGGAGGCGAGGATATTTGCTGCAAAAATGGTGTTTTTATTATGTAGAGTCATCATTTTAAAATCCTGATTCTGAGCGTATGGAGAATCATTTTGGAAAACTCTCGAAGGTTTTCGTCCCTAAAACATCAGAGAACAATAACCTCTCTCCACTTTCCTACAGGTGTTGCATATTGAGATAATCGAATCCATCTCTGAGCCCTAATTTTCGGATCCTAGAATTTTCTTGTGTGGCACATGTTTTTGAAATACAGATCTCCGGCAAATGAAAACGAATCTCAAGAAACTGAGAGAGGTTTTTTCTAAAAACAAACCAATATACAACATCCTCTTTCGGTTTATACACAGGTGTCAAAGATTCAGAGAAATGAATCCATCGTTGAGCCCCAGTTTTCAGCAGTTTGGCCAAATTAAAAAGGATTTTTCCCTAGTTTGTTGAAAACGGTTTTGAGTTTCTATCTTTAGTAAATTTGATCCATCTTCTTAGGATCTAGAAAGATGTTGTAAAGGCTATAAATCCTAGAACTTGAGAGCAAGTAAAGCTTCAACTTTGGGACTCCTAAAGACTTTTTTGTACTCAAGCTTCTCATGCTCTTGATCAGTAATACAAGCTTCTTTTGCCATTACTTGTTCAGATTTTCATCTTCTTATCTATTCTGTACTTGCACCTAAATGTCAAATTCATGTCTATTCTGTTTTTTTGATGTTTGATAATTGTTAACTTGTCAATACATCCATAAACTAGAATCTGCAAGTACTTTTCTCGGTTTATCTGGCCATCCATATATACTTTGTGTGTATGTTTTTGCTAGTAAATTAAGAGTTCTTCATCCATTCATTTATTTACAACTCTCTGAACATTGATAGTTAAAAGCCTTGTCAATCTGGTTGTGTTTATGGATGTCTTGAGTGAGTGGGGTTTGATTTAGTCATCTGACTTGATCCATTTTGAGTGAATCATTAAGATATTATTTAAGTTACCAGGCATCTCTGAGATACAACCTAGGAGAGTTTCCTGGAGAGATAACATTTTTGCGCCACTGCCGGGGAGAGGAGATTGAAGCTCATATTCCTTGGGAGAACGACATAGATCCATCTTTGATGATAGACAAAGTGAGGACATTTTCTTGGTTGTAATCATCTATCTGGTGACTCTATGAAGGACGAATTCAGTGGCGACTCCATTGGTATGATATGAACAAAATCTTTGGAAAGAGGTATTCTTTCTGCAATTTTTCAAAAATTGTTGGTTTCCCTAATCGAGTGCCTAGTAGAGATGAATGGGAAAATAGCCTTCCCATATTCCGAGGGGAAGATTGGGAAATACCAGCTGAACATTTGCTGGGTTTTCATGACTGCATGCATCATTTGCAAGTTGTGCATGAGGATGTTCAGATCCGACTCTTCAATTTTTCATTAGAGGGAATTGCTCATGATTGGTACAAGTCTCTTCCTATTGCTAGTATTGGCTATTTGGCTTGTTTTCATGCAACTTTTAACTCCTTTTGTAAAGAGTATTTTCCAGCTGAACATCTTTTTCAAGGATGTTGTGAAGAGTTTTCTTCGTATCATAAAGATTTTGCTTGTCACAAAAATCAGATTAGTGATCAAGCTTTTATTATAGAAGGAGACATTTACCATGAAGATCAAGAGGTATTGAACGATAGTAATGACATGAAAACATCTAACATCATATCAAATGTATCTATTGCTTTAGATATTTATGATGATCAACATGTCTCTTTTCAATTTTTTGAGGTCAAAGAACAAACGTATAAATCAGCAGGAGGAACTGATAGATCAGGAAGTGACAGTTTCGGATCTACGGCAAATATTAAGTATAGTCCTCAACTTCTAGATTTGCAAACTAAGGAAAGTGGTAGTAACCATGAAGAAAGAGTTTTCAAGGTTTGTGAAGACATAGTGTCTACTAAATTTTCACCTGGTTTTTCTTTTCAATAGAGAGATGATAAAAAATATGTGCATGCTGTGATTGATGCTTGTTACGAATTTGTTGTTCATAAGTCCAATGAAGATCTTTTTAGTTTTGATATATCCTGCAAAGATATTATTGTTGGTGAAAAAAATGTTAGCTGTGATAAGCCAGCATATCATGATGATGAAATCAGATTACAGAGAAATGGTGAAGGGGAGTAGAAAGGATCGGATCAGCAGTTGAGTTTGCATTTTCCTTCGACAGAAGAAGAACAGTCCAGATTCAGCATTGAGATAAATGAAGGCAATCAGTAGCAGCATTTAAGTCACTTGGAACAGCAGCAAGGAGAGGTATTTCTTTGTGACTTTGATGACCCTATTGCTGATTATTTGGAATCCATGAGCAGTATAAATGTAAAAATTTTCTTGTCAAACGAAAGTTGTTTCTATTATCTTTCCCAACTACATTTCTGTGTGACAGGGATTCCTTTATTTTTGGGGTTAAGATCAAAAATAGTTTCAGTGAATCAGTTTTTGACATGGCTTCATTGGAAACATGAGTTTACTTGATTAAGCATTAGTACGATGGTTAGAGTAGGGTAGCATAGATGAATAATCTCATGGTTGATCATTTCAAGTTTGCATAATATGTGAGGCTTGCATTTAGTATTGTGGATTTAGTTTTGAAATAAAGACTCCATGCCCAATGGATATAAGGCACTATTGGCAGGGGTAGACCGGTTTCAAATGATGAGTAGGGGTGCAGGATTTGATCAGGTGTTGAAAGCATCATTTTAGACTCCATACCCCAATGGATGTAACTCGTTGCTAGTAGGTTTACAGTTGAACATTTGTGGACAGATTGCAAATATTTTGTGGCAGTTTAAATGACTCCATAAACCAATGGAACACTAGAGGATAGGTTTCGATTTTTGTTTTACAGTAAAGGCGTTGGATATGTGGTTCTTGAAACCTCACAGGGAGACTTTCATCACTGAGTAGGAGCCAGATGTTATCTACTCAAATATTTTTCAAATTTTATTATTTCAGAATTTTCGGGTTTCGGTAGCTTAGGCGAACATGGCCATTGTCCATTAGCTACCGAAAACCCAGCTTTAGGCATCTTATAGCGTAAAGGAAAAATTACTCAAAGCTACCGAAAGGAAAGGCATTTTCACCACTTCAAAGAAGGTCTCGATGGTTTAGGTGAACATGTTGAATTGTTTATTAGCCACCAAAAGCAGAGCTTTCGGTAGCTAACAAAATTAAAATCCATCCTTTCTAGCTACCGAAACTACAAAATAATGCAAAAGGATGCTTTTTTGCACAAAGCCTAACTTCTGTTGATCCAAACACTTCGAGGACGGTTTCTAATGATAGATAAACGTTAAAGGCATCATGATCAAAATTCTATTCCAGATTGAAAGGCGCCAGCAAGGTGAGAAGAGGAATCTTCTTGTCTATTTTGGGCAAATGATGGCCCGTCAATCCTCCAGGTGGTTGTTTCAACCTTACTCATCATCCTTTGAAGGCTAGGTACAACTGTCAAAGATTGTTGCAAGTTTCGAAGACATCAAGACTATCAAGATGGAGGCGAGGATATTTGCTGCAAAAATGGTGTTTTTACTATGCAGAGTCATCATTTTAAAATTCTGGTTTTGAGCGTCTGGAGAATCATTTTGCAAAACTCTCACGGGTTTTTGTCCCTAAAATGTCAAAGAACAATAAAATCTCTCCTTTTTCCTACAGGTGTTGCAGATTGAGAGAATTGAATCCATCTCTAAGCCCCAATTTTCGGATCCCAGAATTTTCCTGTGTGACACATGTTTTTGAAATACAGATATCGGGAAAATGAAAACGAATCTCAAGAAACTGAGAGGGTTTTTTTCTCATAACAAACAAATATACAATAACCTCTTTCGGTTTATAGACAAGTGTCATAGATTCGGAGAAATTAATCCATCTCTGAGCCCCATGTTTCAACCGTTTGGCCAAATTAAAAAGGATTTTTCCCTAGTTTATTGAAAACGGTTTTGAGTTTCTATCTTTAGTAAATTCGATCTAGCTTCTTAGGATCTGGAAAGATGTTTTAAAGGCTATAAATCGTAGAACTTGAGAGCAAGTAAAGTTTCAACTTTGTAGACTCTTAAAAACTTTTTTGTACTCAAGCTTCTCATGTTCTTGATCAGTAATACAAGCTTCTTTTGCCATTACTCGTTCAGATTTTCATCTTCTTATCTATTCTGTACTTGCACCTAAATGTCAAATTCATGTCTATTTTGTTTGTTTGATGTTTGATAATTGTTAACTTCTCAATACATCCATAAACTAGAATCTGCCAGTACTTTGCTTGGTTTATCTGGCCATTCATATATACTTTGTGTGTATGTTTTCGCTAGTAAATTAAGACTTCTTCATACATTCATTTATTTACAACTCTCTGAATAGTGATAGTTAAAAGCCTTGTCAATCTGGTTGTGTTTATGCATGTCTTGAGTGAGTGGGGTTTGATTTAGTCTTCTGACTTGATCCATTTTGAGTGAATCATTAAGATATTATTTAAGTTACCAGGCATCTCTAAGATACAACCTAGGAGAGTTTCCTGGAGAGATAACATTTTGGTGCCGCTGCTGGGGAGAGGAGATTGAAGCTCAGCTTCCTTGGATGAATGACATAGATCCAGCTTTGATGATAGTAAAAGCCAGGATATTTTCTTCGTTGTAATCATCTATCTGATGACTCCATGAAGGATGAATTCATTGGCGACTCCATTGCTCAGAAATCTGTTGGCGACTCCATTGGTATGACATGAACAAAATCTTAGGAAAGAGGTATGCTTTCTGTGATTTTTCAAAGATTGTTGGTTTCCCTAATTGAGTGCTTAGTAGAGATGAATGGGAAAATAGCCTTTCAGATTCCAAGGGAAAGATTGGGAAATACCAGATGAACATTTGCTGGATTTTCATGACTGCATGCATCGTTTGCAAGTTGTGCATGAGGATTTTCAGATCCGGCTCTTCAGTTTTTCATTACAGGGAATTGCTCGTGATTGGTATAGGTCTAATCCTATTGCTAGTATCGGCTATTTGGCTGGTTTTCATGCAACTTTTAACTCCTTTTGTAAAGAGTATTTTCCAGTTGAACATCTTTTTGAAGGATGTTGTGAAGAGTTTTCTTCATATCATAAAGATTTTGCTTGTCACAAAAATCAGACTAGTGATAAAGCTTTTATTATACAAGGAGACATTTACCATGAAGATCAAGAGGTATTGAATGATAGTAATGACATGAAAACATCTGACATCATATCAAATGTATCTATTGCTTTAGATATTTATGAAGATCAACATGTCTCTTTTGAATGTTTTGAGGTCAAAGAACAAATGTATACATCAGCAGGAGGAACTGACAGATCAGCAAGTGACAGTTTCGGATCTGCAGCAAATATTAAGTATAGTCCTCAGCTTCTAGATTTGCAGACTAAGGAAAGTGGTAGTAACCATGAAGAAGGAGTTTTCAAGGTTTGTGAAGACTTAGTGTCTACTAAATTTTCACCTAGTTTTTCTTTTCAACAGAGAGATGATAAAAAATATGTGCATGCTGTGATTGGTGCTTGTTACAAATCTGTTGTTCATAAGTCCAATGAAGATGTTTTTAGTTTTGATATATCCTACAACGATATTATTGTTGGAGAAAAAATTGTTAGTTGTGATAAGACAACATATCATCATGATGAAATCGGATTACAGAGAAATGGTGAACGGGAGTAGAAAGGATCGGATCAGCAGTTGAGTTTGCATTTTCCTTCGACAGAAGAAGAACAACCCACATTCAGCATTGAGATCAATGAAGGCAATCAATAGCACAATTTCAATCACTTGGAACAGCAGCCAGGAGAGGTATTTCTTTGTGACTTTGATGACCCTATTGTTGATTATTTGGAATCCATGAGCAGTATAAATGTCAAAATTTTCTTGATTAAACATCAGTACGCTGGTTGGAGTAGGGTAGCATAGACGAATAAGCTCATGGCTAATCATTTCAAGTTTGAATAATGCGTGAGGCTTGCATTTAGTATTGTGGTTTCAGTTTTGAAATAAAGACTGAATGCCCAATGGATATAAGGCACTATTGGTAGGGGTAGACTTGTTTCAAATGATGAGTAGGGGTGCAGGATTTGTTCAGGTCTTGAAAGTAGCATTTTAGACTCCATAGCCCAATGGATGTAACTCATTGCTAGTAGGTTTACAGTTGAACATTTGTGGATAGATTGCATATATTTTGTGGTAGTTTAAATGACTCCATAGCCCAATGGAACATTAGAGGATAGGTTTGAATTTTTGTTTTACAGGAAAGGCATTGGATCTGTGGTCCTTGAAACCTCACATGGAGACTTTCATCCCTGAGTAGGAGCCAAATGTTATCTCCTCAAATATTTTTCAAATTTTATTATTTCAGAATTTTCGCGTTTCAGGAGCTTAGGCGGACATGGCCATTGTTCATTAGCTACCGAAAACCCAGCTTTCGACAGGTTACAGCATAAAGGAAAAATTACTCAAAGCTACCAAAAGGAGAGGCATTTTCACCACTTCAAAGAAGGTCTCAGTGGTTTAGGAGAACATGCTGAATTGTTCATTAGCCACTGAAAGCAGAGCTTTCGGTAGCTAACAAAATTAAAATCCAGCCTTTCTAGCTACCGAAACTACAAAATAATGAAGAAGGATGCTTTTTTGCAGAAAGCCTCACTTTTGCTGATCCAAACACTTTTAGGACGTTTTCTAATGATCGATAAACGTTAAAGGCATCATGATTGAAATTATGTTCCAGATTGAAAGGCGCAAACAAGGTGAGAAGAGGAATCTTCTTGTCTATTTTGGGAAAACGTTGGCCCGTCAATCCTCCAGGTGGCTGTTTCAACCTTACTCATCAGACTTTGAAGGCTTTTTACAACTATCAAAGATTGATGCAGCTGTCGAAGACATGAAGACTATCAAGATGGAGGCGAGGATATTTGCTGCAAAAATGGTGTTTTTACTATGCAAAGTCATCATTTTAAAATTCTTATTGTGAGCATCTGGAGAATCATTTTGCAAAACTCTCGGAGTTTTTTGTCCCTAAGATGTCAGAGAATAGTAACCTCTCTCCGTTTTCCTACAGGTGTTGCAGATTGAGAGAATCAAATCCATCTCTGATTGCCAATTTTCGAATCCTAGAATTTTGCTATGTGACACATGTTTTTGAAATACAGATCTCGGGCAAATGAAAACGAGTCTCAAGAAACCGAGAGACAATTTTTCTAAAAACAAACCAATATACAATAACCTCTTTCGGTTTATAGACATGTGTCACAGATTCGGAGAAATGAATCCATCTCTGAGCCCCATTTTTCAGCCGTTTGGCCAAATTAAAAAGGATTTTTCCCTAGTTTATTGAAAACGGTTTTGAGTTTCTATCTTTAGTAAATTCGATCCAGCTTCTTAGGATCTGGAAAGATGTTGTAAAGGCTATAAAGCCTAGAACTTGAGAGCAAGTAAAGGTTCAACTTTGGAGATTGTTAAAGACTTTTTTGTACTCAAGCTTCTCATGTTTTTTATCAGTAATACAAGCTTGTTTTGCCATTACTCATTCAGATTTTCATCTTCTTATCTATTCTATACTTGCACCTAAATGTCAAATTCATGTCTATTCTATTTGTTTGATGTTTGATAATTGTTAACTTGTCAATACATCCATAAACTAGAATCTACTAGTACTTTGCTTGGTTTATCTGGCCATTCATATATACTTTGCGTGTATGTTTTTGCTAGTAAATTAAGAGTTCTTCATACATTCATTTATTTACAACACTCTGAATAGTGATAGTTAAAAGTCTCGTCAATCTGGGTGTGTTTATGCATGTCTTGAGTGAGTGGGGGCATTTAGTCTTCTGACTTGATCCATTTTGAGTGAATCATTAAGATATTATTTAAGTTACCAGGCATCTCTAAGATACAACCTAGGAGAGTTTCCTGGAGAGATAACATTTTGGTGCTGTTGCTGGGGAGAGGAGATTGAAGCTCAGCTTCCTTGGATGAATGACATAGATCCAGCTTTGATGATAGTAAAAGCCAGGATATTTTCTTCGTTGTAATCATCTATCTTATGACTCCATGAAGGATGAATTCATTGGCGACTCCATTGCTCAGAAATCTGTTGGCGACTCCATTGGTATGACACGAACAAAATCTTAGGAAAGAGGTATGCTTTCTGTGATTTTTCAAATATTGTTGGTTTCCCTAATTGAGTGCCTAGTAGAGATGAATGGGAAAATAGCCTTTCAGATTCCAAGGGAAAGATTGGGAAATACCAGATGAACATTTGCTGGATTTTCATGACTGCATGCATCGTTTGCAAGTTGTGCATGAGGATTTTCAGATCCGACTCTTCAGTTTTTCATTAGAGGGAATTGCTCGTGATTGGTATTGGTCTCTTCCTATTGCTAGTATCGGCTATTTGGCTGGTTTTCATGCATCTTTTAAATCCTTTTGTAAAGAGTATTGTCCAGCTGAACATCTTTTTGAAGGATGTTGTGAAGAGTTTTCTTCGTATCATAAAGATTTTGCTTGTCACAAAAATCAGACTAGTGATAAAGCTTTTATTATACAAGGAGACATTTACCATGAAGATCAAGAGGTATTGAATGATAGTAATGACATGAAACATCTGACATCATATCAAATGTATCTATTGCTTTAGATATTTATGAAGATAACCATGTCTCTTTTGAATGTTTTGAGGTCAAAGAACAAATGTATACATCAGTAGGAGGAACTGACAGATCAGCAAGTGACAGTTTCGGATCTGCAGCAAATATTAAGTATAGTCCTCAGCTTCTAGATTTGCAGACTAAGGAAAGTGGTAGTAACCATGAAGAAGGAGTTTTCAAGGTTTGTGAAGACTTAGTGTCTACTAAATTTTCACCTAGTTTTTCTTTTCAACAGAGAGATGATAAAAAAATATGTGCATGCTGTGATTGATGCTTGTTACGAATCTGTTGTTCATAAGTCCAATGAAGATCTTTTTAGTTTTGATATATCCTGCAAAGATATTATTGTTGGAGAAAAAATTGTTAGCTGTGATAAGCCAGCATATCATGATGATGAAATAAGATTACAGAGAAATGGTGAAGGGGAGTAGAAAGGATCGGATCAGCAGTTGAGTTTGCATTTTCCTTCGACAAAAGAAGAACAGTCCAGATTCACCATTGAGATCAATGAAGGCAATCCACAACATCATTTCAGTCACTTTGAATAGCAGCAAGGAGAGGTATTTCTTTGTGAATTTGATTACCCTATTGCTAATTATTTGGAATCCATGAGCAGTATAAATGTCAAAATTTTATTGTCAGAGGAAAGTTGTTTCTGTTATCTTTCCCAACTACATTTCTGGGTGATAGGGATTCCTTTATTTTTGGGGTTAAGATCAAAAACAGTTTCAGTGAATCAGTTTCTAACATGGCTTCATTAGAAACATGAGTTTACTTGATTAAGCATTAGTACAATGGTTAGAGTAGGGTAGCATAGATGAATAAGCTCATGGTTGATCATTTCAAGTTTGCATAATGCGTGAGGCTTGCATTTAGTATTGTGGTTTCAATTTTGAAATAAGGACTCCATGCCCAATGGATATAAGGCACTATTGGCAGGGGTAGACCGGTTAAAAATGATGAGTAGGGGTGTAGGATTTGATCAGGTCTTGAAAGCAGCATTTTAGACTCCATAGCCCAATGGATGTAACTCGTTGCTAACAGGTTTACAGTTGAACATTTGTGGACAGACTGCAGAGATTTTGTGGCAGTTTAAATGACTCCATAGCCCAATGGAACACTAGAGGATAGGTTTGAATTTTTGTTTTACAGGAAGGGAGTTGGATCCGTGGTTCTTGAAACGTCATAGGGAGTCTTTCATCCCTGACTAGGAGCCAAATGTTATCTCCTCAAATATTTTTCAAATTTTATTATTTCATAATTTTTGCATTTCGGTAGCTTAGGCGGACATGGCCATTGTTCATTAGCTACCGAAAACCCAGCTTTTGGCAACTTACAGCGTAAAGGGACATCAAAGGATGATTCCACTAGCCTTGACTCATTAAATGTCGATTGATTTCGATTAATCTTCGCATCCTCCTCATAACCACGATGACTTGAATTCTTGCTAGCATGATTAGGAGGTGACTAGTGCATCATGCCATTACCAGGTGGCTGGACCAAGTTGCTAGTTGTGGCATGATCGGGAAAAACACCCGCATCGGGGGTGGGGAGATATTTGGAGGCGAGAACATTGCAATGGAGTGTGAGTTGGTATGGGAAGGATTGGTCTATCTCCCCTTCTCGAACAGGAAGTTCACAAGTGACTCCTTCGTTGGCTAAACAGTCAGCAAGAGAATTCTCCTTTCTCCTGACATGGTGGAAAGTGATAGAGTTGAGTGCCTTTAAGTAGTTGGCATGCCTGTAGATGCTGTGTTCCATTCTCCAACATGTGGAGAGTTTCAAAACCTGGGAGCCATTTCGAATTTTGGTGGCTAAGGTCAAGATCACCTGAGAATCACCCTCGGCAATGAGAGGGAGGAGTTTCATTTTTTTTGCAATGGTAATTCCTTCCAAGAAGCCCTCCAATTCCACGACATTATTGTTGTTGTTCCCAATGCATACAAAGTATATCCTGATGATTTTTCCCTTGTGGTTATGAAAAGAGCCACCAAAGCCTGCATTACCAGGATTGCCTTTCGAGGGACTATTGAAGTTAGGTTTGAAGATACCCTTAGGTGGAGGGGGCCAGCGTTCAGGGCTAGAAGTTCGCCAAATGGGGATTTTTCCCATAGTGGGGAGAGGATGATGAGAAAAAATCCAGTTGTCCAGAATTCCTTTCTCTAGATCTGTGGAGGGGAAGTCGGAAGAATTACAATCCTTTGAGAATATAGTTTCTTGGAGATTGCTCTTGATAATTGTCCAGATTTCATCAGAAGATTTTCTTTTATCCTCAAAGATTCAGAAGTTTCATTCTTTCCATATGTTCCAAACAAAGAATCGAGGAGTGAGATCCCAAAGCCGATTGAGTAGCGCACTTTGGAAGGGGTCCACATCCCATATCTGCATAGATTCAATGATATCTCCTCTGACTCTATTGGTTCTTTTGAACTTTTATGCCACTAGGTCCCAAAGATCTGAGGCGATACTGTAGGACTCAATCAAGTCATTTATGGTTTCAGAATCATTTCTACGCGTTACACAATACGAGGGCCCCTGGAATCCCTTCTTTTGAATGTTGTCCCAAATTAAATGCACTTGTGAGAGAGGAACTAGAGAAAGGTTGAAACTTTGGGCCATATATGGGGATTACAGATTGTCTTCCAGAGGGGTAACTGCTGATCTTATTCTTTATTAGCTAGAATGGAGTAAGCTTCCTTGACTATAAAAGATCCCTTGGGGAGGTGTCCCCAACGGATTATGTTAGGGCCATGTTTTTTTCTATTCTTCCTGGACTTAATATCCTTCCAGATGGGATCTAAGAGATCGAGCTCGATACCAAGATGCCAATGTTTCAGTTGCTTCCATAACTAGAAAGGTGAAGAGCCATCAGGTTCCCAGTAGTCTTGTATGACCGAGCGGTCTGTGACATGCCTGAAATTATGATTCTCTACAATGTTGTATTGGTTGTTGTAGCTGGGAATCTATTGCTAAGAGTCCTTCCAAAAATAGGCATGAGATCCCTTATTGATTTGACAAAAACTGTGTTGTTGAATAAGGGCCTTTATAGAATTAGCTGCTTTCCAAATCAAGGATCTAGGGGGGGCATGATCAAAACAAACAAGGTGATAAGGGTCCCAGTACTGAGCATATTTTTTGTTCCATAATTGTGCCCAAGGCGTGTCATTATGCGGGATCCATTTCCACCATATTTTGGTTGAGAGTCCTGCATTGTTTATTTCAGGATCCCATAAACCAAGGCCTCCTTCGCGCCGAGGAAGACAAACTTTGTTCCAATTAACTAGGGCCCACCTGTTATTCTTGGAATTATTTCCCCAAAGGAAGGAGTGTTGAAGACTTATGAGTGATTTCAGGACCCATTTAGGAGTTGCTAGTACCAAGAAGAGATAGAGGGGCATAGACTGAAGGATGACTTTAATGAGAGTCGGGAGACATGTGATATTGAGGGAGGGGAAGGCCGAGGAGGAGATGTGCATTTCAAGTTTATCTAAGAGTTTATCCCTCCAAGAGGAATGTTTAATGGAAAAATCAAAGAGAGGCACGCCTAGATATTTAGAGGGTAGGGTAGGGACACTAAACCCCAGAATGGGCGCAACATTGAGTTTAGTAATGGAGTAAGTGTTAAAAATGAAGATCTAAGATTTTTCAAGGTTGATAGTAGTTCTCGAGGCTTCCGGGAAAGTGTGTACAATTTTTTGAAGGGAGCGAGCTTCTTGGATGGAGGGGAGACTATTGGACACTCTATATGTTAGTTAATTAAAGCTAACACATAGAATGATCAATATAATTTGTCAAACCCAGGAAGGTGTTTTATTTCAAAGGTAATAAGCACAATCTATGCATAAACAAATTAAGCAGTTGATTAATGAATGTAAGTAATGATCCTACCTAGATGCTCAGCCAACTCATTCCCTAAGCAACTAATCTAATTCACACATCTACAAATCCCAATTGAAACAATCCTTCTTACAGAATCAATCCAGAAAGTTAATGATCTAATAATGAAATGAAATGAAATTACTTTTGCAAGAAGTTAAATCCTTATGATCATCAAACTACAACATTCAACCTTTACCAAAATGATCTATCCAGTGACTACTGTAACTCCAACATTATCTATCTAATCTATGTATGCAATTAAAGATACACCAACAACCAGAATTGAAATACAAGCTTGAACTCTATTGATGATTACTGGAAGTCCTAGAAAGCATAAATAAATACCAATTGATTGGGATCGAGCTTGGCTGTTACAGCTGATTAAAACACACATGCAATTAATTGAATTGTTCTACACAGTCGACTGTCACACCACTCTGCGATAGCTATTCAAGATGCAATTGTAAACTACCAGCAAGGAAACTCATCTATGTTACAGCTATCAGCAATGTCTGCAACTTTCCACACCACACAACATAAATGAAATTAAACTATTCTACCTAATTAAATCGACTATCTCTGTGAGAATGCGGGGCCTGGCCTTCTAACAGAGACGTCGAGAGTCACAACTAATTAAAACTCAGAAGTGAAGAATCTCTGCTCTTATATTTTTAATGGAAGATCATGAGCTTCAATGCTCTGTTACAACTTACACCAGTAATGATTGTCCAACCCCAGGCTATGAGAGCCTTCTGGGATTTATACAAAAAGAAAGACAGTTTCAGATCCATAAAAATAGCGCAGCAATGAAGATCTATGATCTTCATGCTACGCAGTTACAACTAATTGATACAGCGTGTTGAATAGTGCTGTTAATACCAAAGGATATTGCTGTCCCGATGGCAATTGGATCAACAGACTTGACAGCTGGAATGCCACCTGTCTGTTGCAGCTAAGCTCTTCTTCAATGTGATATGTTACAGTGGAAATCTGTTACAGTTCACGTGGAGGATGCGCTGACCCTTAGAATATGAGGAGCTGACGTTGAAGAGTCACAGTTGGCACTGTTGATCTGGTGCACCTGCGCTTTTAGACCTTGGATAAATAAAATCACATAAATTAATATAAACCAAGCACTAAGATCCATAATCGTTAACGGTCTTAGGCATAAAAAAAAATAAAGTAATAACAAATTATACCTGTCAATGTTATAGATTGATCTGGAAAGACATGGATATAGCTCATGAAAATATGATGGAATTAGGGAAAAAAGTTGTAATAGAGGTAGCCAAAAAGGGGCATTTACTGGACCCAACATTTCCCCCCAACTATCCAATTGCATGTCCTCATGCAACAACCTCCTTTAGTCTGAATCTGAATCTGAATGAAATCTGTGGAGATTGGTGATGTTATAAGCAAATTCTGGTGCCTCCCCTCAAGGAACAAACCCATAGCAGTATACCTAATGCTCCCACCAACTCTCTTCTTCTTCTAATGTTAAAGCATAATTGGTTCTGTAATAATTGCTTATACGAAACCAAATGAGGGGGAACTTAAATCTTAAACCAATCCACCAAGGTCCACACCTCTGCATGCATTGCACATATCTAGGCACCCTAGAGAAGGCTTGCCTGAAATTTTCAAAGCCATATGGATCCATTTCCTTCAGAGATGAGGATGAGTATAGCCATCTGTATTCACTGCCTTCCAGGGCATCCTGCTCCATATTAAGAATCATTAGGAAGCATGTAGTAAGGAGTTTATCTCGCAGGCTCTCAAAATATTGAGCAATTGAAGGAACCCTGAGGGATTTAGCATGAGAGGCCATGAATGCTGGTGGATTCTAAGGTTCCCCCCTAATCCAGAGAGTAGAATTCTCCTCATTCCTGAGGATAGTTTGGAAAGCATCCTTCCATCTTACATGGTTAATGACAAAGGAAACAAATGCCCTCAGTTGAACATCCCCAAGAACAGGTAAAGGGTCAGATGGAACAGAAATATAGCAAGCCCTATCATGCAAATATAACTCAGATAACAAATGTTGATCCTCAAAGTCAGTCTTCAGAAAAGTCTCCAGAAATTGATCAGCTATTGCCAACTCAAATGATCTTCCATCTTTGAGAGCCTTCAATTTAAATAAGGTTGTCTGCTCATAGAGGAAGACAGGATAAGAGGGGGATGGAGCTCTACAACTCATCAATTCTGTAGAAAGATTATACATTTGATTTTTATCCTGCTGTAGGGACTCAAGCTTCTTCAAACCTTCCAATTTTTGTTGGAGTTTTTCCCACCAAAGTTTCTGGAAGAATAGCTCCTCAAGCCATTTTTCTCTTAGTCCCTTAATGACATTCCTATGCTCCTGGAGAGGGATCATACCTTCTTTGAACAGTTCCATCCATTCGAGCCATTTTATCCAGTTCAAGGTTTAACCAGAGAATTTCCTTCTCTAGTCGTTGAATTTTTCTGTCTTCTACCTCCTTTTCATCATCAGAATCTAGATGAATAACTTCCTTGTCTTGCCTCAACATTGTGACAGCTTCATCTTCTATCGGGATTGCAATGGCCTATGCATGTGGTGTAGTATCAGCCATAGGTTTTAAGGATGCTGGCTCTTGTGTAACAACATTCTTCATATCCATATCCATCTCAGCTTCCTCAGTCAGTGCTACAGTCTCAGTTAGTATTTTTAGGGTTGCTGGTTCTTGTGTAACAGCACCCAAGTCTTTCATTTCAATCTCAGCCATCTCAGTTTGTGTTGCCACTGTAGCAAATGATTTTGGAAACACTGGTTCTTGTGTAGCAGTGTTTCCCTCCTGATTCTCCACATCAAATGTTGCTATCTGAGTTGCAGATTTAAACATTCTCAAGGGTACTGGTTATTGTGTAACAGTCCCCTATTCCTCCCTTTCTTTAAACTGCTGAGATTGTTTTTGATTTTTATCAGATCTTTCTGACTGGTAAGACTGGTCCTGAAGGAGCTCAGCATCCCCTGATTCCTGGGACTGTACCATTTCATCCTCTAAATTCAAATTAGGGATTTCTTCCATTCTTGGCTCATTCTTCTCTATCAATTCGATCCCTGGCATTCCTTCTTCCACCTCCTTTATTTGTACATGACACTGGGATGCAAGTCCCAACACAACAACTCTATGTCCTACTGAAGCAAATATATCTCCACATTCTGGGCAAACAGTCAACCCATACTTCTCATTTTCAAATGCAAAAGATGGGTTTTCCAGCAAATTTGCAGCGTTTGCTAATGTATCCAAATTTTTCTCTGCTTGTCTCCCAGCTGCTCCCTTCCACTTTTCCAATTCTTTTCTTAATGTCTGCACTTCCTCCTTTAATACTTCATTTTCAAATAGGAGGTTTTCAATTTGGGGTTCTTCCCTAGAGGGTTCCTGTATAGAAGTAGGAAATTTGGGGTTCAAAATAGGAATCTCTATATCTACCCCTACTGTATGTGCTTCTTCTAATGCAGGTGACCCCCTATTCCCTTTAACTTCTCCTATCATCTCTGATAGGGGTGTTCCACTGTTACCCCCAACAACATCCACTGTATCAGCTTCTGCTGCTGTCCCTATTAATTCTGCTGCCATTATAGTTACTTCTACTGCTACAACTATCACATCTGCTTCTACTGTTGCTACTAACCGAGTTCTTCTTTTCCTCAACAATATTACTAGGTTTTCCTCACCACTTACTGCTACTGATGCTTTGAGAGTCCGAATCTTCTTCCTCTTTGTTTCCTTGGGTGTATGACCCCTGTTCCTTGATTCTATTCTTCGTTTATTTGATATAGGGGTGTTCACCCTGGTTTCTTCTTCTTCAATAATGGTGCCCCTTATTTATGAAGAGGACTCTACTTCCAAGACTTCCACAGTCCCTTCTGCTACTGTTTCTGGCCGATATCCTTCCTTCTGAATCCCTACTTCTGCAATTACAACTTCAACAGCTACTCGAGTTTCAGCTTCTTTCAATTGAGTACTTGACTCTGCAATTACAGATTCCAATTTTTCTACCTCCTGCTCCAGGGTTTCCATCACAGTTCCTTCAATTATAGGGTTTTCTACTACTCCAGCCTCTTCTTTACTTACTTCCCCTTCATTATTGGCCTGACTTTCTGTTATTCCAACCTCCCCCCCAACAGGGTTTGAGGAACTCCGGTCCTCACTATCCTCACCAGCACCTCCCTCTTCTAATACAGGTTATCTGATTGGCGCGTCCTTAGCCAAAAATTGCTCCCTAGTTAAATGATGACTTGCAATGGCTCTTAGGACCAATAATTTAATTAAACCATGATTAGTGAGGGAGGAAACTAGGTGCTAGGTAGTTCTTGCATAGCCAGCCATGGTTTGTAGGGCTTTAAACAGATAGAATGGTATATTTACTAAGATACCATGTCGTAAATGAGACAGTAAGGGAAGTTCAGAGAATGAAACAACTTGGTACCTACCTCCACAAGAAATACATCTCTTCACAAAGACTGCAACTTGATTCTAGGGTGTTGGTAAGGATGCTAGTTCCAGCCCACGGAGCTTTGGAATAACCTATTCTCCTACTGACAGAAATTCCCTCACTGCATTTTCATTATGTACTTTCTGCTCAAATGACTTCATTCCCACCATGGGAAAACCAGTAAGCTAAGCTATGATTTCTTCTGTAACATCCACATGCAGTCCTCTAACCTCGGCATGAGTATCAGTCAGGCTGAGGGCGAATTGCAACGTAGTTTCGGTATGAAAACCATTCAACCGTTTGCAATACTCCATCCAACCTGCTGCTATAAAAATATTGAGAACCTCTGCATTGGCACACACAGCGTCTGTATTCACAGGTTCGTGTTTGACTGGATTTCCCATTTAACCTCTCCTCAAGGTTCAGAGATCAACAATTTTTGGTTTAGAAATGGAGAGTTGCAGCTTACGAACATGCAAAGGGTCGTTGGGGTTCAAGAATCATGTTTCAGGCTAGTCTATGATAGTATGAATGTTCTAAGGAAGCGACGAGGTTGGTAGATAGGATTAACAGGTGCAAAATCAGGTAAGGTCACGGAAAAAATAATCACAATTATGACCTTTAACTTAATCTTTAAAGTGTGATTCAATTCGGTTGATTGATCGAGGATTATGACAGGACATAATCGTTATTACCGTATCAATTCTCTGCCAAATCATGTAAAAGATAGGACCCGTACCTTGCGTTTATGAATTTGAGCCATGAATTAATCATTGCGGCCAGCCGTCGTCCGGGCGGATGTAAATGCACATGTGCCGAAGTACGTGGCCCTTGCCACACAGGCTGACAGCTACTCAAGGCATCTGAATTGTCCTTCATGGTGGATCATGGTTGGACTATGTGGAGCAAGCGCCAAAACTGATGCCTAGTCACATTGTTATTGGCATCATTAATCGGAGAGCAGACAAACTGGTGGAGTATCAACTGCGAAATCTAGCAAAATAAATGAAAAATGGCAGAGTCACAGCTGTATGGAAGGAGCTATAATGAAGTGGAAGGAATGGAGCCGTGGTGCTAGATTTAGCAGAACGGACAAAGATCGTGGAGTCTCAACTGCTATACTTAGGGGAATGGACAAAAGTGGCAGAGTCGCAGCTGCTGGGAAGGAGTAAAAATGAGACAGAAATGGTGAAGTAGCAGCTGCCAAATTAGAAAGATAAGCAGAAGTAGCGGAGTCAAAGCCATGGGATTTGGCCGAATGACAAAAAGTGGCGGAGTCGCAGCTGCAAATTTGGCAGAATAAGCAAATTTGGTGGAGTCTCAATTGTGAGTTTGGTAGAATAGGAAAATGTAGCGGAGTTGCAGCTGTGAATTTGGCAGAATAGGAAAATGTAGCGGAGTCGAAGCTGCAAATTTGGCAAAATGGGAAAATGTGGCGGAGTCGCAGTTGTGAATTTGGCAGAATGGGAAAATGTAGCGGAGTCGCAGCTGCGAATTTGGCAGAATGGGAAAATCTGGCAGAGTCGCAGCTGCGAATTTGGCAGAATGGGCAAATGTGGCGGAGTCGCAGCTGCGTCCAACTGTAGTATAAGCAAATTTTATTTGTGAAAGACCATGAAATATCCATCTTCTTCAAAGAGCTTTATTAGATCAGGAACAAATATGGGGTGTCTACAGTCATTTGGCCCAGTCATGGCTACTGCTCCTCCAATAAGTTCCTACACACAGTTCTTAAAAACAAACCGATCAAGTGCAAGAAAATTAAAAATAGATAAAATACAAAATGAAATAAAATCCGATTATTTATGTACAAAAATATGTGTGAAAACTGCAACTTTCTAGGAATTTACAGGGTTTAAAAATCCCTGTCCTGACGTTAACTGATACTATGGATCAGATGCAACTTGTGAAATAAAAGCTTCCCTTGAGATCGGCCTGTGATACAGTCGAAGCCGATGACCATTTGCGAATAATGGTACTTTGTTCTCATCAATGGTGATCAATCGGACTGTTCCATTATCAAATACCTGATCTATTTGATAGGGTCCCAACCAACGGGTGCGCAATTTTCCTTTAAAATCCCTCTTAAACCGTGAATCATACAACAAGGCCTAGTCTCCTTCCTGGAAGACTCTTTTCTTTATAAATCTGTCATGCCATCTAGAGCGCTATTGTTGGATTAAAGTTCTATGATGCACTGCAACTGTGCGTTTCTCATCCAATTCATTGAGTTGATTCAGTTGATTCCTCTAAGCCTCTGATAAATCCATATTTGCTTCAACAACTGTTTTCAAAGTTCTAATTTCAAATTCAATTGGGAAAACAACGTTCTTGCCATATACTAGCCCATATGGGGAAAACTCAGTGGTGTTACGCCAAGTAGTACGATGTCTCTTCATTGTTTTTGTCAAAATAGCCTCAATAACCTTATTTGTGCTCTCCACCTGCCCATTGGCCTGTGGATGATATGGTGAGGTTATTCTGTGCTGAATATGAAATTTCTGCAACAGTGCTTCCAGCTTGTGAGATACAAACTTTGGTCCACCATCTGTAATGATCTCCTTGGGTACTCCAAAGCGAGTAAAAATTCCTTCACACAGGAAATCAATCACAGCCTGATCATTGGCCTTAACCAAGGCTACTGCTTCAACCCATTTAGTCATATAGTTTGTGCAAACCAAGATATGAACTTTCTGCTTTGAGGGAGGGTTGATACGCCCTACAAAATCTAGGGCCCACCTGTCAAATGGTTCAACCACAAGCTGTGGCTGTAAAGGCATCTCATCTAATTTGTTGGGTTGGCCCATCCTCTGGTAGCTATCACATGCCTAAACATACTTCTTCGCATCCCTGAATAATGTAGGCCAGAAATAGCCCATTCTCAAAACTTTATGACCTGTCCTCTTGTCAGCAAAATGTCCCCCACAGGGCTCATCATGGCAAGCTTTAAGAATGCTGAAGATTTCATCCTCTCTAACACATCTTCTGATTTCTAAATCAAGCCCGGTGTAGAAAAGATGGCCATCAATCCAGCAGTACCTAGCACTCTACTACATGATTTTCTTTCTTTCTCTCTTCGACAGATGTGTTGGAAGCTTACCTGGAGCCAAAAAGTTAGCAATATCTGCATACCATGGGGAATGAGCTGATACTGTGAACAAATGTTCATCAGGGAAGGAATCTTCGACTGGTAAATTGTCATCACTGTTAGTAAGTTGAGATAAGAAATCTGCAACAACATTTTCCTTCCCTGGTCTATCAATAATTGTGATATCAAATTCCTGTAGCAGTAACAGCCATCTAGTAACCCTAGCATTTGTGATTGGTTTATTCATTAAATACTTGATGACAGAATGATCAGTGTGAACCAAAGTAGAATATCTAGTAATATAATGCCTAAACTTATTGATGGCATAAACAATGGCAAGGAATTCTTTCTCTGTAACAGTATAATTCAGTTCAGTAGGAGACAGATTTTTACTAATATAATAAATAGCATAAAGAGCATTACCTTCCTACTGTCCCAAAACTGCTCCAATGGCAGTGTCTGAAGCATCTGAAGAAATATGGAAAGGCAGAGCCCAATTGGGTCCTCTCAAGATGGGTGGTGTGGACAGCCTCCTTTTTAGCTCAGTGAATGATGTTTGGCATGCATCATTCTAGATAAACTGTGCATCCTTCAATAACAAAGTGAACAAAGGAGAAGCCAGTTTGGAAAATTTTTCCATGAATCTTCTGTAATAACCAACATGCCCCAAGAAGCTACGCACATCCTTCTGAGTTCCAGGAGTTGGTATGTTTTCGATTACCTTGATTTTAGATGGGTCTACCTGGATACCAGCAGAAGAGATGAAGTGCCCTAGCACTATGCCTTAACTCATCATCATGTGGCACTTTTTAGTGCTCAAAGAGAGCTGACTTTGCTCACAGTGTTTCAACACCTTTTCTAAGTTCTTCAGTGCTTCTTCATAGCTGTCACCATATGGAGTAAAGTCATCCATAAAGATTTCCATGCAATCATTCACCATTTCTGAAAAGATTCCAATCACTGCCCTCTGAAATGTAGCTAGTGCATTGCACAACCCAAAAGGATGTACTCTGTATGCAAAAGTTCCCCAGGGACAAGTGAAAGTGGTTTTGTCCTAATCTTCTGGAGCAATCTGAATCTGGTTGTAGCCACTAAAGCCATCTAGAAAAGAGAAATACTTCTTCCCAGACAAGGTATCAAGGACTTGATCGATGAAAGGTAAGAGGAAATGGTCTTTTTGCGTTGCCTTGTTCAACTCTCTGTAATCCACATAGACCCTCCATTTCCCATTTTTCTTTGGCATGATCACAAGTGGAGAAACCCACTCACTGTCTAAAATTGGATATATGAATCCAACTTCCAACAGTTTCTGGATTTCCTCTTTCACTATGTCTCTCAGTTTCGGGTTCATCCTTCGTTGGGGTTGGCATACAGGCCTGGAGTCACTTTTAATATAGATGTGATGAGTGCAAAGATGAGAGGGAATCCCCTTCATATCTGTGTACTCCCAAGAAAAATCTCCCCTATGTTGTTTTAGCAGAGTGACTAGCTGTTCTAGCTCGCTAGGTGCTAGATTAGGATTATTATTCAATGTTTTTCCTAGCTCAACCTCCACTGGAACACTCTTCAAATTATTAAGTACTGGAATTACATTATCATCACTGATCAGAGTTTCTTCTGTAAGGTTTTCTTGTTCTATTGCAGCTAAAGTACTGTCCAAGATCTGATAAACATTCTTATAGACTAACATGGGATCACTGATGAAACTATTAATGGCATCATCCTCTGTTTCATCTTCAATGTCAAGGCTCTCCCTATGGTTAATAGTGGCTGAAATCCCTCTTCCTCCTCCAAAATTTACCCATAATGGAGTACCAGCTTCTATGCTTGGTCGAGCTGGAGGGTATAGGGTTAGATTCTTGATCTCAGTCCCGTCTAGAATGGTCATAGAACTTGACCGACAGCTGATATAGGCATCAGCTGTGGCCAACCCCGGTCTTCCCAGGATTAGTGGGTGTCCCCCCAACTGAGATTTTGGCTGTAACACCAAAAAGTCTGCAGGGTATTCCCACGAGTCTACCGAGATTACAAGGTCATCTAAAATTCCTTCAGGCTTGATCGTTGATCTATCAGCAAGTTCCAAAACAATAGGGGTTGGCCGAATATTAGTGAGTCCCAATTCCTTCATAGTTTTTATGGTCATAACATTAATAGTTGCACCCAAATCCACCAAGACATTTGGAATCTGTGTCTTCCCTATGTGCATTGTAATATTTGGGTTCCTAGGATCATCATACTTTCCCATAGGGGCCTTTCCCATTATTAATTCTGACAGTTTTCCCATCACGTGGACAGTGGGAGGATCCCTGGGCCTTCTTCCTGGTTTCTTAACACACAAATATTTAACTGTCTTAGCATAAATAGGCACATCATGAAGGGCCTGTAACAGTGGAATTTTAACATATAAATTCTTCAACTCTGCCATGAGATCAAATCGGGGATGTTCCACTGTCTTCTGCAACTGCAATCATTCAGGATATGGTGGTTCTCTGTTCAACTGTGTAGGCTGTGGCAGATTGTGTGTTGCTTCCTGAGTTTCAGCTGTTGCTTTAGTAGGAGTATCAACATCCTCAATAATGGGGCTTGCTGAATAGTGTTGATTTACTCCAGTTTCAGTCACTAAGGATGAAAGATCCTCAGTGATAATAGGCTCCACTACCCTCCCTGATTGTAATTGTATATCATTGCAGGGAATCTGAGTAATGGAGTATGTAGGCATGTTGGCAGTCTCAAACTGATGGACTGCTTTATTTTTTGGGTTTGGGTTAGGTTGTGCAGGTAGCTGGGGTCGAAGTGGTACATTCATGGGTGCGGCATTGTTCTAGAAAGGGAGTTGTGGTTGTTGATACTGTTGGTGCACTCTATATGTCAGTTAATTAAAGCTAACACACAGAATGATCAACGGTGCAAAAATGTTGGGCTCTCTATATGTCAGTTAATTAAAGCTAACACACAGAATGATCAATATAAATTGTCAAACCCAGGAAGGTCTTTTATTTCGAAGGTAATAAGCACAATCTATGCATAAACAGATTAAGCAGTTGATTAATGAATGTAATCAATGATCCTACCTAGATGCTCAACCAACTCATTCCCTAAGCAACTAATCTAATTCACACATCTACAAATCCCAATTGAAATAATCCTTCTTATAGAATCAATCCAGAAAGTTAATGATCTAATAATGAAATGAAATGAAATTACTTTTGCAAGAAGTTAAATCCTTATGATCATCAAACTACAGCATTCAACCTTTACCAAAATGATCTATCCAGTGACTACTATAACTCCAACATTATCTGTGTAATCTATGTATGCAATTAAAGATACAACAGCAACCAGAATTGAAATACAAACTTGAACTCTACTGATTATTACTGGAAGTCCTAGAAAGCATAAATAACCACCAATTGATTGGGATCGAGCTTGGCTGTTACACCTGATTAAAACAAACATGCAATTAATTGAATTGTTCTACACAGTTGACTGTCACACCACTCTACTACAGCTATTCAAGATGCAATTGTAAACTACAAGTAGGGAATCTAATCTCTGTTACAGCTATCAGTAATGTCTGGAACTTTCCACACCACACAACAGAAATGAAATTAAACTATTCTACCTACTTAAATCGGCTATCTCTGTGAGAAGGTGGGCCCTAGCCTTCTAACAGAGACGCCGAGAGTCACAGCTAATTAAAACTCAGAAGTGAAGAATCTCTGCTCTCATATTATTAATGGAAGATCATGAGCTTCAATGCTCTGTTACAGATTACACCAGTAATGATTGTCCAACCCCAGGATACAAGAGCCTTCTGGGATTTATACAAAAAGAAAGACAGTTTCAGATCCATAAAAATAGCGCAGCAATGAAGATCTATGATCTTCAAGCTGCGCAGTTATAGCTAACTGATACAATGTGTTGAATAGTGTTGTTAATACCGAAGGATATTGCTATCCTGATGGAAATTAGATCAACAGACTTGACTGCTCGAATGCCACCTATCTGTTGCAGCTAAGGTCTTCTTCAATGCGATCTGTTATAGTGGAAATCTATTATAGCTCGCGTGGAGGATGCGCTGTCCCTTAGAATATGACAAGCTGACGTTGAAGAGTCACAGCTGGCACTGTTGAGATGGTGCACCTGCGCTTTTAGACCTTGGCTAAATAAAATCACATAAATTAATATAAACCAAGGATTAAGATCCATAATATTTAACAGTCTTAGGCATAAAAACAAATAAATTAATAACAAATTATACCTGTCAATGTTATACATTGATCTGGAAAGACATGGATATAGCTCATGAAAATAGGATGGAATTAGGGAAAAAAGGTGTAATAGAGGTAGCCAAAAAGGGGCATTTCCTAAACCCAAAAGTGACCAAAAAGGATATTATCATCTTCAAACTATTGATAGGAAATGGGTTTTCCCTTATGAACGGAAAGGCCACGCAAGGAACCAGAATCAATTACAGCTTCGATCATTCTTCCCAATCCGTCAACCATGAGGATGAAGAGGAACGAAGAGAGGGGGTATCCTTGACGAATGCCATGAGAGGGGGTGAAGGTAGTAGAGGGAGACCTATTAACAAGGATAGAAAAGAAGGTCGAGGAGGTAAGGGAGGAGATCCAACAAGTCCACTCATTGCTGAAGCCAAAGGCTAGAATCTTTTCCCCATGAATTTCTAACTTAGCTTGTCAAAGGTTTTGGAGAGATCCAGTTTTAAGAGCATGCCCGGGGTGTAGTTGAACTTTAGGGAATGAGTGATTTCATGCGCTAGGATAATTCCATCTAGGATTTATCTCCCCTCAACATAACCCATTTTTTTGGGGGAGATAAGCAAATAGATGAGCCTGAAATTTTGAGATGATTTTGTAAATGACATTGTAGAGAGAGATGAGCCTGAAATATCTAGGATACGAGGCTCCTTTTTCTTTAGGCACCAGGGTGAGGTGGGTGGTGTTGAGATTAGGCAGGACCCATTGCTTTTGTTTGGATTCCTCCACTACCTCCAGTACTTGAAGCTTTAGCACGTTCCAACAATGGTGAAAGAAGTTGATAGTGAATCCATCCGCACCAGGCGATTTTCCCTCTATAATTTGATTTACTGCATTTTCTATTTTCTGAAGGGTGACGGGTTTCATAAGGGAGGCATTATGCTCTATAATAATGATGGTATGAATGTGGTGGGTTACATGCTCCATGGTGTTTTCTCTCGAGACAGCAGGTTCTAAAAGGAGGTCCTGAAAGAAACCTGTCAACTCTTGTTACCAATAACGCACCCTTTAACCAAGTTACCCTTGATTTCAGCTTCGAGAGGGTTTCTTCATGTTGAAAGCATTTGTTCAGTTGATCCATTATAAATTTTTCTTTAAGCTTGCGTTCCTCTGAAATCCCCTCGGTCATGATGGAGCACTGGAGGGAATTGAGGTCTTCCTCAATGCTTCCTTTGTCTTTGAAGATGTCTCCAAAGGTAGTGTGATTCCATTTCCTGAGGTTGGCTAGGAGTAATTTGAGTTTTTGTTGCATGATAGCCATTTTGGACTTTTGTTCAAACCGTATCTCAGTCCACCTGTGGCCAAAATTTATGAAAACGGAAGGGGCGGTGGAGATGCATTCCAATGCTTTTCCAGGTGATTTTGATGGGACAATGATCGGAGCCTGCAGGAGGGAGAAAAGAGGAGGTAATTATTCCACTAGTATGTAAGATATCTTCCGAGTCCAAGAGCCGATTGAGATGTTTGGCTATTTGATGCACCAACCCTCTTCGATTGTTCCAAGTGAAGAAGCCTGAGGACAGTTGAAGATCCACCATCTTGATATTGGAAATAGTAGCTTTGAAGAGATGGTCTTCAGAGGGAAGAACTTTCAGGCCCCATTTATTTTCTTCAAGGGTTGTGATCATATTGAAGTCCCCCCCGATGATGAGAGGTGAATCCTGGTGGAGCGAGGAGAACCATTCTAGGAATTTTAGCAGCTAAAGCTTGAGCTATGGAGGCTAAGGACTATACACATTTAAGAGGTGACCGTGAACATTGGAACCAGGGATTTCGAAGGAGGATGAAATAGCATGGGAATTGGCTGCATAATCACTGAGCGAAATGACCGATTGGTTCCAGGAAATGGCAATGCCATCTGTTGCTCCATTTGTGTCTATAGACAAGGCTTGGCAGCCTTTCCATATTTTTATCATAAGTTGGTGGAGAGTTTTAGAAGAGCACTTGGTTTCTTGAATAAAAATCACACCTGGCATATCTTGTTGAATTTTCCTGCTCATCATTCTGCATTTGGTAGGACCGTTAAGGCCTCTTACATTCCATGAGATGATATTCATTGAGAACTGGGGGAGAGAGTGGGGAATAATTCTATCAGCTGGGCATATTGAACCAATTGAACCAGACGGGTGCCTAACAGATTTATTCTTTACAGGTTGGATTTTATCCCTCATTTTTTGATGTCATGAATGAGTTTCTTCTCGTATTTTTGAGCAAGATTGAGGTCTTCGAGTCTATTTTGAGATTTGGACTTAGTTAGAGCTTCTTTGAGGAGTTGAATTTGGCGCGCAGGAATGGAACTGAACTCTTTTATGGTGCATCCATCTTCCAACCCTAGGAGATCGAGATCTCCAATTTCCAACTCAAACATTTCTTCATCCATCATGATATCATGAACTAAGTCTGTAGAATGCAAATGGGGTTTTTCTTTTGAATGAGAGAGATTACCTTGTAATTCGGCAGAGTGGACATGTTGTTTTTGAGTGAGAGAAATACCTAGATCTATTTGCTGCATCTAGGTTTGAAGCTTAGATGGTTGTTTCTCCTGTATCGGTATCTAGGAACTAGGATCTTCTGCCAGGTCTTCAGGTTGGCCTTCCAAGATTTCAAAGCTTTTACTAGTGGTAGGAATGTTCGCTTTCAGTTTATCACCAACAGGTTTTCGGCCTTGTCACTGCTTTTTTCCAGGCCTATGAAAACCTTCTGCATCTCTCCCTTCTTCCTTCAGATCTTCTTTGATGGGCTTGTTCTTGGGGAAGTCGTGGTACGAGTGACCGTTCCCGTGGAATTTGCAGCATCTAAAGGGAACATGTTCATAATCCATGGGCTTGATCCAGTCAAAGTCTTCATTGGTGAGATTAATAGCATCTAGGAGGGATTGTGCAATGTGCATGTAAACACAAATCCGTGCATAGGAGGTATATTTGCTGAGCTTTCTTTGATTAGCCGAGCACACATAAATTCCCAAGGTGTTTCCAATGTATTTCAATGTTTCCTCATCCCAGTACTCTTGAGGGAGAGAATACATTCTGATCTAGACAGGGGCCTAGGTGAAGTCTTATTTTTCTGGGCATAAGCGTTAGGTCCAATTTTTCAAGTACAGGCCTGGTGAGTTGAAGAAATAGGGTCCTCCGTCTTCTACTCTAGTCTTGTGGTCCAGATGATGGAAAATTATGGTAATGAATCCCTTAGAGCCAAGCCGAAGAACAAAGTGGGCTCTAGGTTTCCATTTCCCTAGTCCAGGTGGATCTATAACAAATGAATACAGAATATATATCTACTTTCCTATATCGATTAGAGATTAAAATAGATTAATGTCTTACCTTCGGATTCGCAAATCCTTCTCCTCTTTTTCGCTCCAAGCTCCATGGTCTTTAGATCTAGTGCTGAAAAAACCTATCAAGCATATAGAGGCAAACAAACAGTAAAATCACATCTAAACACAAACTGATCTAAGCTAGCAATTAAGGAAAAATTTAAGCTCTAAATATAATTAACACAAAGACATTTATGGAAAGAGATTATATTACTGTAAATAAATGGGAAATACATAGAACAGTGATGATTACAACCCAAGCCTTAACGCTGTAACCTTCCTCCAATAGTCCAAGCCAAGCCTCCAAAGGGTGTGTGTGCCTCCCAAGAGATGAATAGGGATCACCTAGGGTAATTCCACCAGCATGCAAGTGGTATAGTCCTTACTCTTTTCTCAATAGAGAGAGCAGTCTTATTTATAAGGATAGGAGGATAGAGTAACTTGAGGATTAAGGGGATAGGTCTAAGGGGTTTTCCCATTAGGTTAGGAACCGAATACCATCCTTCCTACGAATTAGGGATAGAGCTTCCATGTCACCTAGGTTTGAGAATTCGCTCGAAGCTCCTTGTTATCCACATTAACCAACCTTGACTGACTCTACATGAAGAGAACTAGTGCCAGGAAGGGGTTGGCATAGCTTGCATGAGGGCAAGGAGAGCCACTGGTGCACACTGTCAGTGTACATCATGCACCAGCCTTAGCATGGCGCCTCTTGCAAGGAAGAAGGATGTGCCAACACTACTAGAAATTGTGGGATGTAAAGGCAACAACTTACTCAAGGTGTCTTAGCCAGGGAAACTTCAGGGATTGAGGAACTGAGTTGACACATGACTCATGCTGATGATATTTTGGTGTAAAAAATGCCAATGAATTTTAGTCTGACTGAATAGTCCCTTAGGTACTACGAACGTGCGTTTATTCTCTCCACTGGAAGGTCCATGCTAGGTCTAGCGGTTGTTCGAGCTATGCAAGTGAGGGTTTTCAGAGAGCTACTATCCAAAGAAGTGTTCTGAGGCAAGTCAGATGCGGTTAATGGTGGATTGCTGTCAGGGAGGGGGATTTCCTGTGATCTGATTTGCAAAGTGGTAGTTGTCGAGTGATTAAGGGATGAACTAGGCGTGCCAAGAGTGCGAGAGGGAGCTGATTGCAAGGGGGAATCTGCCCCTCCCCGATTAGAGTCCATAAGTGCAGTTCAGAGCAGGGATGCTAGATGGTATAGGGGAGATACAGGGTGTGTATTAGGGATAAGACCTTAAGATGCTAGAGAAACCCTAGAAGGTTCTCAAATGGCTGCCTCTGCAGCCATGGACGTCATTTTTCCTCTTATATATACAATGAACATTTCACCTAGAAACCACATAGACATTGTCCAATCATCTTTTCAATTGGATTTAGATATGAGTAATGGACATGTTGCTCTGAAATTAGACAAAAGATTTGTAGCATATTTAGGTTGTACATTTTGTCTAGTTGTTCCTTTATTGAATTTTCAATATGCAATATAATTCTACCTTGTGAAAGTCCTTAATCATGTTTATGTAAAAAAGTAGCAAAAAATGAAAAGTTATTAAAAAATTCCCTCTAAAAAAGGTAATTTCTTAAGTCCATTGAATTGAAATTCTTGATTCTTAATAGACTTTGCTCAATTTTTTCCTATGTCTTAAAATACTTCTTCTGCTTTAAGAAATAAAAAATGTTATCTCTATTTAACTTGCCTTGCACTTGCCACATGTACAACTTCTAGAAATACAAATGAAAACTATAAGGGAAAATTTCAAACAAAATAGATGGTGTAGTTTTCAATGTACATTCAAAATGACATCAAATAAAAACAACCCAATAATAGAAAATAGTTTTTCCCATTCACACAACACAATACAAACAATGTCAATACCAAATAGCTCGACAATGGGGACAACATCAACTATTGAAAGTCCAAAAAGGTGAGCAATTATTTTACTGCTATTCTCTTTTGATAACATTTTAAACATATAACATTTTACCTCATTGAATTGGGACTTTGTGAAAAAAATAATAATAGAATAGAACTAGTTCCTTCACAAACAGTTCCTTGAATCTAATATATGCATGAAAATATTTTCTATTAGTCACTTCTAATTTTTTCCTTTGGTATTTTCCCATCTATTGCAATAGCAAATTAAGACAAACACCCATAGAACCAACTACTATTATAGAGCTATGCAAAACAATATCCAAGACCATTTTTGAAGGAGACATATTGGCTGTGTATGGCCCCACATAGAACAAAATCCACACCTCTCATGTAAAATCTCAAATTTTGCATGCACACTTTGTTGATAGAGATGGGATGATGACAATTACAACTGTAATAAATGACAGCCTGATCAAAAGCTTCGGTAGTTATTTATTGCTTGGAAAAAGAATGAGGATCACTCGATTTGGAATCAATAAAAGAGGTCAATATGACAAAGGTGATGCTAGGTACTCAATAGTCATATTTCCACATACCATAGTTGAGTCAATCGGCTAAGTTTGCAAAATGCACAAACTGCCTTAATATATGACAATTAATGAGTTGTTGTCATCAAACAAGTCTTACTCTATTGGATCCATCGCAACAATCATTGTTGCATGTCAGTAAAACAACGAACAATTCAATTTCTATATCAAAGATGGTGGAACAGCTAATTACCACAGTTATACATCCCACCGACGTAGATAATGTTATATGGAAACTTGTGTCGTCTTGATAACAAATGAATTTCTTTACTCTTTTTTTATAATGGAACAAATCTATGGAAATGGATTTGGCTATTTCCATCTGCAGCAAATGCCCATTAAGTGTTGTCTCCTGCTATTGTGGTTGCAAATTAGTGAAGGATACAAAGAACTATTCTTGTAGATCCAAGAACAAATTTCAACTAATGAGCCTCCATTGTACTGGTTTAAGAACATTGTCTGCAATGGCGCTAGAGGAAGTCATATGCTTTGGAGCTCTGCATCCATATTTACTGATCCTCTTAATCATGATTACACAATTTAGAATTTGATACCAATCATTGAATCAAATATGCATTTCTGTACCAAAAAATGTTTTTTCCTTCCTCTTATCAACTACACAAAAAATAATAATAACATACTTTTCATTTTTCTCTACTTTCTCAAGTAATTGTTCTTTGCAAATAATTTTTTTAGCAGTGCTTCAAATTTTACCTATAGCTATGCAATCTCTTACTGTCTAAATTATATTCATAAGAAAAACCATTTTTTTGTTATTATTGATGTTTTCCATCCTTCTTGAAGGTCTGATGATATAAAACAACTATGCTTTTTGCAAATTCTGTAGTTGCATTGAACACTTTCTTCTAAAAATTGTCAAGGGAAAAGGAACACCCCAGGCGGTCAAAATATTTGAGTTGCACAGTACATTGATGAATAATTTACTTTGAATGAGCTTCACACTTCATACAAATTACTTTTGCAAACTTCTTTTAACTTTACGAAGGTTAACTGCGCACAAGTTAACTTCACATACCTATTTAGATACACATAACCCAATCTTAAACAAACTTTGTATAAAGATATTTCATGCTAAAATATAAGAACCGAAACATATGCAGAAGTTACTACGTGGTAAACTAGGACATTTACCACCGTGAAATACTTGGAATCTTGATTTGATTTATAGACCGTAAATGTAAACAAAATTTACGTAGGTCAATATGAAGTAGATGTGTGGGATGCATAAACCAAAATTCTTGAGAATGAATACATAAAACTAAAGACTTATATATTACCACTATAAAACAGAGTAACTTTTGCTCACTTATAGAGAGATGAATTTTACTTCAATCTTTCACAATTTTACACGGAGCTTGGGCTCTTCATACACTTCACAGAATTTCACTTCTTCTCTTCTTCTCTTCACTCCTACATCTCTTATCTCTATATCTGTGAGTGATTTCAATTTATAGAGTTTCATTATCACCAACTCAATATCGCTTCACTTGGAAGCTACAGGGTTTCAGTAAATACTGTAATAAATTTCTACCTAAGAATTTTTGGGCCTATGAAATACAAATGCGGCTACATAAATACTAACTTGCCGTGATTCGGATTGGCTGCAAACTGACTAAATGACTTCTCACATTGCATACTGACTAAGTGTCTGACAGACCCGGTGCATATCAGATACGCTATCAACTCATAAATACAATATTTCCAACACTCCCCCTTAATTATGAGCAGATGGGGATCATTAACAAAAATAAATTTTACAAAATATTTCAGAGCTGAAACATGCTCTTTTTATGACATAGTTCACTGTGCATAACTTGCCACTTCCAAACAACTTCGCAGATATTGAAATGTGTCCCTTGCCAATGGTTTTGTAAATATGTCTACTACCTGATCTTCAGACCTGCAAAATTCTAAACAGATTTCTTTGTTGTTTATCAATTCTCTAATAAAATGATACCTTGTGTTGATGTGCTTCGTTCTCTTGTGAAGCACATGATTCTTTGACAGTGCGATAGCTGAATTGTTGTCACAGTAAATGATTGTGGGTTCTTGATGGTTCTGCGACAGATCACATAACATCCAAACGACTTGACATGCATCACTTGTAGCTGCGACATACTATGCTTCTGTTGAAGAAATAGTTACTATGGGTTATTTCTTTGAAGCCCATGATACAACACCCATTACTACATGAAATGTATTCCCAGATGTGCTTTTTCTGTCATCTATGCTGCCTCCATTATCGCTATCAGTGTATCCAATGAGTTTGAAATTTTATGAGGTTGAATACAAAATATCAAAGTCTTTTGTTCCACTTACATACCTCATAATTCTTTTACCTGCTTGCGAATGAGATTCTTTTGGTGACTCCATGAATCTTGAGATTAAGCTGACTCCATACATGATGCCTGGCCTTGTTGTTGTAATAGACATAAAGCTGCCAACAAGCTTCTTAAACAACATAGGATCTACATTGGATCCATCATCATCCTTGCTCGATTTCAAACCTCTTATCACTGGTGTTGGAGATGTCTTGCAATTTAACATCTTAAATCTTTTCAATACATCACTTGCATACTTTGATTGATATATAAATATGCCTTTTTCAGACTGTTGGACTTCAATGCCCAGAAAATACTTCATAAGCCCCAAATTTGTCATTTCAAATTCTCTTTCCATGACTGGTCTAAATTCTTCTATGCCAAAATCACCAGTAAATATTAAATCATCTACATACATGTAGACAATTAGCTCATTAACTTGTTTGTTGATTTTTTGTGTACAACGTTGGCTCACATTCACTTCTGTGAAATCCAATTTGAATGAGGTAAGAGTCAATGCGACCATACCAAGCTCTAGGAGTTTGCTTCAAACCATAGAGTGCCTTCTTCAGTCTGTATACTCCATGTCCTTGTACTGGAACTTCATGGCTGTGTGGTTTCTCAACATATACTTCTTCCTCCAAATAACCATTTAAAAATGCAGAATTAACATCCATTTGATAAACAGGCCATGTCTTATGAGCTGCGATGGCCAAAATTGTTCTGATTGTGTTCATTTGAGCTACAGGTGCAAAATTTTTATTAAGGTCTATGCCAGGCTGTTGTGTGAATCCTCTTGATACCAATCTTTCCTTGTGCTTCTGCACATTTCCATCAGCATCTTGCTTGGTCTTATAAATCCATTTTACGCTTATCACATCCTTGTCCTTAGGAACATCAACTAATTCCCATGTTTGATTATTCTCAATGCATTCTATTTCTTCATCCAAGGCTTGTGCCCAAACTTTATCTTCAACAACTTCTTCAAATGTTAGAGGATCATTAACTTGAGAAAATAATGCAAAAACTGAGAATGAATTAGGTGTACCGATCTCATATATCTCACATAAATTTCTTGTCTTTGTCGGAGTTGCTGGTGTCGAACTGCGCGAATTGCTTGATGGAGTTTGCTGTGCACTTGGTGTGCTTGTCGGAGTTGCTTGAGTTGCTACTTGTGTCAGAGTTCTTTGTGTTGGAACATGCTACGCAGTCCTGGGAGTAGATGGATCTGCGTAGTTTTGTTTCACATGCAGAGTCTCAACCACATCTTCTACGATGTCATCATGTTCAACATGTGACACGATTTTCACATTTTTCTCTATAGTTCCATCCCATGCTTCATTTTCTACAAACTGAACATCTCGACTGATAATAACTTTTCTTGCAACAAGATCATACAACTTGTATGCTTTTGTGTCTTCAGAATAACCAATAAAAATGCATTTCTGTCCTTTATTGTCTAATTTCCTTCTCAGCTCATCTGGAACATGTGCATATGCTACACAACCAAAAAATTTTAAATGCGAAACACTGTGTTTCATACCTGTCCATGCTTGTTGTGGAACTTTTTTCTTCACACTCTTCGTCGGACCTAGATTCATGATGTAAACAACAGTTTCTATTGCTTCAGCCCAGTATTCATTTGATAGATGCATAGCTGCCAACATACTGCGCGCCATATCCATAATGGTCATGTTCTTCCTCTCTGCGATACCATTCTGCTGCGGTGTATACCACGCAGTGAATTGCTTCTGTATGCCATGATTTTTGTAAATGTTTAAGAAATCATTTGAAACATACTCACCACCTCTGTCTATTCTTAATATCTTGATGTTGTAACCACTCTGCTTCTCCACAAGTGCCTTAAACTACTGAAAACAACAAAATGCATTAGATTTATGTTTTAGAAAATAGAACCATGTTTTTCTTTTTAAATCATCAATAAATGTAAGAAGATAAGTGCATCCTCCCATGGACGGTGTTTGCATCGGTCCACAAATATCAGAGTGCACAATTTCAAGTGGTGTGCGAGCTTTGTATGAATTTCCGACTGGAAAAGTCTCTCTGTGCAGTTTTCCAAAAATACAACCTTCACAAGTTCTCTCTGGATTTTCAATCAATGGCAATCCTTTTACCATGTCTTTCATGTGTAGTATCTTCATCCCACCAAAATTCAGATGTCCAAATATGAAGTGCCATAACCAGGATTCATCCTTTATTTATGTTTGAAACACAGCTTGCATTTCGCTGTCTTTTTCTTCCTTGCCACATTGAATTTATGCTTCTTTGCTTTCTGCTTTGAATGCAGATCTAGAATTTTCATTCTGAATTCCATGAACAACGTCGGTTGTTTTTTCTTTTCTATTTGGCCTTATCCTCAAAGGAAACAAGCGATTTCTTGTCATCTCCACTTCAACAATTAATTGATTGCTTGGATATATGTCTTTAATCACACAATGATTTCCTATCATGTGAACTCTATAACCTTTTTCCATTAGACGTCCTATGCTCATCAAATTAAGCTTCAAACCTTGAACATAATAAACATTAGGCATAAAGTTCTACCCCCCCTGTTTCGTTAGTATATCAACAGTACCCTTACCCAAAATAGTGACTTGAATATTGTTTTCAAGTGTGACATCAGTTTGAACTAATTTATCTAGACTAGAAAATAGATTTAAATTACTAATCATATGATTGCTATAGCCTGAGTCTAGATAGCATATGTCATTTGCACTTTCTTGGACAACATTGCATTCAAGTGGAGATGTACATGCTAAGAAAAATGAGCTATTCAGAGTGTTGTTGTTGGTTGACTGTGTTTGGCCTTGCTTTCCTTGGTCATACTACTTCTTCTTCCATTCATATGCAAAGTGTCCAAACCTATTACAGTAATGACATTGAATTTTTTTATTTATTATACCTTTGTCCACTTGCTGATTGGGGGTCTGATTCTGGCCTCTACCAGCGACATGTAGAGGGATGCTACTGCGACTTCCTCTGAAATAACTTCTTCCTTTGCCTCTAGAGTTTGATCTTCCTCTGCCTCTTCCATGGCTTATGGATGTCTATGCTACGAATGCACCTTCCAGTGATGTATCTGAACCACTGATTCTATGTTCATGATTGAGTAATGAGGCTTGCATCTCATCAATAGTAAATTGGGACAAATCTTTGTTTTCCTCTAGGGTCACAACTAAAGATTTAAATTTCTTTGGAAGAACTCTAAGAAAATTTTCAGCAACTCTTTGGTCACCTAGAGTTTCTCCATGAGACTTTATTTGATTAACCAGACCAATAACACGAGTGTAAAATGATTCTACTGACTCAATATTTTTCATAGACAGAGATTCAAAATCTCTTCTAAGAATTTGAAGTTTCATAGATTTTACCTTGTTCAAACCTTGATAGGAAGTTTCCAGTGTATCCCACGCTTCCTTAGTTGATTGCGGTGCTACTACTCTTGGGAGTATGGATTCATGTGTTGCTTGATGTATGTGGAACAATGCCTTTCCATCTTTCTTGCTTTGTTCCCTCAAGACATCATTCTCAGCTTGTGTGAGAATGGTGTACACTACTAGATCTGCTGGTTCTACATAACCATTCTGGACTATTTCGCATACATCTTGACCTCTAAACAAATCTTTCATAGTTAGAGACCAATATTCATAATATTTACCAGAAAATATTGGAGTTTTCAAATTACCCAAAGTGGAAGCCATTCTTAATCACTTTTCCTTTTTTGTAAATACAAATTCTACTTTCCGTAAACCAAGCTCTGATACCAGTCAAGGGAAAAGGAAAACCCCGTGTGGTCCAAATATTTGAGCTGTGCAGTAAATAAATATTATCTTTTTCTTTGCTTTAGAGCTGCGCTTCACATAGCACATACTTTTCTCTAATTATTTTTGCGAACACTTTACTTCACAAATTAATTGCGCGGAAAGTACCTACGTGATTCCAGTTTTTACTGCACGCAGGTTAACTGTGCATTTCTACTTTTTACCGCAGAGTGATTACCTGCGCATTTCAACTTTCTAATGTGCAGGTGAACTTTGTTGCATAGTTCTCTAACCTTGCGGAAATTATTAACTTCACAAAATACTTTGCAGAATACTTTACTTTGCATGAGCTTCGCACTTCGCACTTCATACAAATTACATTTGCAAACTTCTTTTAACTTTACAAAGGTTAACTGTGTAAGTTAACTTCGCGTACCTATTTAGCTGTGCATAACCCAATCTTAAACAAAATTTGTATATATATATTTCATGCTAAAATATAAGAACCGAAACATATGTATAAGTTACTGTGTGTTAAACTAGGACATTTACCACCGTGAAATACTTGGAATCTTGATTTGATTTATAGACCATAAATGCAAACAACATTTATGCAGGTCAATATGAAGTAGATGTGCGGGATGCATAAACCAACATTATTGAGAATGAATACATAAAAATAAAGACTTATATATTACCACTGTAAAACAGAGTAACTTTTCTGCACTTACAGAGAAATGAGTTTTACTTCAATCTTTCACAATTTTACGCAGAGCTTGGGCTCTTCATACACTTCACGGGTTTTCACTTCTTCTCTTATTCTCTTCACTCCTACATCTCTTATCTGTATCTTTGTGAGTGATTTTCATTTATAGAGTTTCATTATCATTGACTCAAGATCACTTCACTTGGAAGCTACAGGGTTTCATTCAAGACTGTAATAAATTTCTACCTAAGAAGTTTTGGGCCTGCGAAATACAAATGCTACTACATAAATACTAACTTGCTGTTAGCCAGATTGGTTGCAAACTAACTAATTGAATTCTGAAATTGCAGACTGACTGAGTGTCTGACAGAGCCGACGCATATCAGATACACTATCAGCTCATAAATACAATATTTCCAACGAATTGACCATGGAGAACCATGCATCCTTAATCAATCTTTCTTTTGCATGGTTTCAATCTCCATCCAAGCTCTTTTGCTTCCCTGTTTCTTGCTATTATTTAACCAAAAAAAAAAAGAACAACTACACATCGTTAGCAAAGCATTTGGCCCAAAAAAATAGAACATCTACACATCCTTAGAAGAACATTTGGATATTGGATACAATACAAATTGTCAATGTTTCTAGCTGCCATGTTTTCATTTGCAATTAAAGTAGCGTCCAAATCAAAAGAAACTTCTACCATATTTCTATTGCAAAATATACCTATATAATATACCTTGTTTATGCTTTTTTTCTTTTGCAACTTTGGAAGGTACAAGGAATACTCAGAGCAAGAAATGCATTTGCATTGAATGCAAACAGACATTGGTTTAGAATTGTGTTGTATGTGGATTCTGCAAACATGAAACACCAACTATATATGAACATAATCTAGAATGCAATTTAGAACCAGATGATGACCTCATAGAATGCACACTACGCAACTTGCAGCTGAAAGAATGTTACCTAGAAGTGGCAAACATTTCATATGAAGAATATTCAAAAAGAATATCATCAACAATTTTCAATCCACCAAGTTTCTCCCAGCAAGGTATTTTCACTTTAGTTCTTGACAACATAATTGTCAACTTCAAAAGAATTTGACTTCCAATTACATAAGCCCAGTTTCGATTTTGAACAACCCAAGTTGCTTTCTCAATATTTTTTTGTTTTTGGAAACTATGTTTTGAAAATTGCATCGCATTCTCTAGTTACAAAAACAAACTCTTCACCATTCATGCACTTTAGATTAATATTCTCCAGTTTCTGATTTTTGAAAACATGTAACATTGTCATGTTTCAATACTCAAATCCTTATTAGCATTAGCATAATCCCAAGATCCACTTGAAAAAGCTTCCAGCAAAAATGCGTTGAAAATATGCACATGTTCCTATTGTGAATATAATGTTATCTTTGCAATATTAAGAACTTTATTTTCATTAAATTATTCTAGATGACTTTGATAGGAGAATAATAAGGAGCATTCCTCTAAACATTGTTTCTATTCCAACTGTAGTAAATATCATCAAATATTTTTTCTCTTCCTATGCTTGTAGATGCAAATCCCCTTCAAATATCGTTCATGTTCATTGCAAATTCAATCCATTCAAATCTAGTAACATATTCAATGCCCAACTACCAAAACCAACATTCTTGTCTTGTCAAAAGCTCAAACCTACATTGCTTTCTACTTAAGCCACTTTGTAACTACAATGAACTGTCTATAGATGTGACAATTCCACCGAAACAAAAGACAATGCCAATATTGCATCGAAAAATCAATTATGCAACCTCCCTTATAGATTGTACAGTATCCCACCACTTTAGAAAACACCGATGCCATCACGAAAAGGTTGTGTTTCTAAATAAAAAAATCCTTTCCATAACAGACTAAATTTAGCTACATAGACTTTGTCTATAGTGTCATGTTGTACTACTAAGCATAACTATTAACACATAAACTAAAATTTACAAGATATTTCAATTTACAAGCTATTTCAATTTCAATCTATTTAGAAGCTATTTCAATTTAGAAGCAGCCAAATGAAATATGCAAAAACAATATTCTTCACAGAGCTTACTAAATAAAATAAAAATCACTGAAACATCAAAGGACAAAATACAACCATTGCATCTTCCCACTCCCTTTTGCCACAATAAGAAATCATTGTGATGCAATTATCACTAATTAGAGAACAAACTAATCTCAAAGTTTAGTCTAGATTATGCTTAATCTCAATCATTATATGTTGACATTAGTAAATATATATGTAACCAATGATACAAAGACAACACAAATTTTTTCATAGTGGTTAACTAAATAATTCAAAAAGTTCATTAGCTCTGTTATGGGGATTTACATATGCTTATAGGGCATGGAGACTAACACAGCCAATAGTTTTGTAATAGGGATAAGCAATGTTGCTAAAATATTGTAATTTCCTGATTTTTCAGTGTGCACCTGAAAATGACAAATTAGATTCAAACAATTTGTGAGTACAGTGAGTGTATTCATGTTTTTTCATAAAACATGATCCCTTATGAATTTTTTCTATTAAACTTGATTTAGGAACTCATTTTTCTTAAACGTGTTGTTTCGCTTCTGTAAATGAGAATTTTTTTATAGTGTGCTATTAGATGGCAAACTCAGTGTGGCTTATTGCAACATTACATGGGAATGTGTTTTGAAGGGTAGGGGAGATTTTTCTAGTTGCCCCCAATTTTATATGGGTGTCTACATATGGTTATGATCTCAGTCATCCGAGGTGACTTTGTCATGATGATGGTGTTTGGAAGGAAAATTCCAAGCATACTGATCACCTAAGAGAAAATATGGGAATCCTTTAGCCTTCTAACAGGAGTAAAGGGATCCTTATATCCTTGAAAAATCAAATATGGGCATGAACAGCATCTCTAATCTATTGGTATCAGCAAAAAAAATGTTTCCTTCTCAAGTCTAGTCATGTCCTAGACAATCTGGGCATAGTAAAGGGATCCTTGCAGTCTTAAAAAATCAATTATGTGCATGAACAATTGTAATGACCCCATTTTGACCCCCTTTGCATTAAATCGTAAATAATGTAAATATTGTTATTTAATCATGGTGAGGAGCTCAAGGCCAAGGCCCCACCATTGATTTAGTGTTTTATGTATTGGCAATGTAAATAAGACATCATGTAAATACGAATTTTAATGAAAATATCCACAACTAGCTATGCAATGCAACAAAGAGATGGGGGCATGATTCTACAAGGAATAGGGAGGGAAATTATTCAAACCCTTGAGCCAATGGTGTTAATCCATGTGTCAATGAGAAAACCCATAAACCACCAACTACCCATTTTGGGTTAGGGACACAATCATCTAATTCTTCCAGAAATTGGTCGAGGCAGTTAATGCCTTGGGAATGAAGAGGTATGGCAGCCAATTTCGTGTATGGGCAAGCCATCAACCTGGGAAATCATATTTTGTCTCCTTGGGCAAGAAAACACCCACGAAATGATGCCCAAAGCCATTCTAAACCCACAGTCTTTCCTCTCTCACGGAGTTAGAACTACTGGGTCTTTCCCCATCACGTTTTTCACCATTTTTTCCTGCAATTTCCCTACCTGGGAGTCGTTTTTGCATTATACAACAGCTGGGAGAGAAGAGCCACGATTTGGGACTGGGATGGAGGTCATTTTTGCCCCAAAATTCCCATGGATTTTTTTCTGAAAAACAATTTCTGCTCTCCAGGGTTGTTCCCCTATTGCCATTTCGTTTTTGGGCTTTCCCACGTTTTTCTGAATTGGTAGAAACCCCCTCTTTGGACATCCCACTGAAGAAACGTTTTTATCATGCCCAATAATTGTGGTTCTATTGTCCTCTACATCCCTGTTTGATTTGGAGACTATAAGCAAGAGATTGGAGTGGTAGTGGACAGAGAGGGCTTGATAAACCTAGTGGGGGGAGATAACCTCTCAAGAAGATCAAGAGGGATTTGGCTACATTTCTATGCACACCCTGAGAGCACTAGATGGGGAAGGTATGGCTTGAGGGACTGTACAGCAGTGAAAAGAATACTTCCTTATGCTAGGTGTGTAGGTATTGTGGGTGCCAAGCTAGATAGATCTTGTAAGGTTACCCCTGGCTCTGTGCTTGAGCTCACTAGCTTAGCCACTCTTCCTTTCCATTTCCTAGCAGCCTGATAAACCCAATTGTAGATTGGCTTGGCTCATATTGGTGTATGCTTGGCTATGTGTGAGTCTGCTGTTCCTTGGTTCCTTGTAGAGATCATGCCCAAATCGAAGGTGGCAGTTGTATCAAGAGGTTGATAAGCACAACTAGCATATGGTTGGGTGGAACGTTGCAGATGCATAGCTAGTTGCTTGGGACTACTTTATTAAGATAAGTATTCTCTTTTATAAATTCTCAAATGTCTTTATTTAATGGCTGTCACAGAAATCTTGAATGTATGATAGATATTAAACATGATTTTTAATTCTGCTGTGTTTCTATATCATGCACATGTATATGTCTTTTTATCAATGAGTTTTTACTTAATAGATATGGGTCTAGATGCCGAGTTTTAGCACCACGTCCTCTCTATCATGCTGGTATGATAGGAGGGGACATTACATTTTGGTATTAGAGCTGCTGGTTGTAGCATTGAGCCTTTATGGGCTACCTATCATAGTTGCAGAGGTAAGTATGCTTCATGCTCAGCACTGATAGTTAAGAAAAAAAAATTCAAAATTTTCAAATTTTCAAAATTTTTCTAAGTGTGTCTTTGAGTTTCTGCCCGGAACTGCGGAAGGATTCCATGAGTTGTTCCGCAACGCGGAAGAGTTCGCGAAGTCTCCCCAAAACTACGGAAGGATTCCGCAAGTTGTTCCGCAATGCGGAAGAGTTCAGAAAGTTGGCCCGAAATTGCGGAAGAGTTCCGCGAATCTTCCTGCAATTGCGGAAGAGTTCGGCGAATCGTTCCGAAACTGCAGAAGACTTCGGCGAATCATCCCGCAACTGCGGAAGACTTCAACGAATCATCCTGCAACTGCGGAAAGAATTCTGGAATGTCTTCCGAAACTACGGAAAGAATTTTGGAATGTCTTCCGAAACTACGGAAGGAATTCGCTTCCAAAACTGCAGAAGGAATGTCTTCCGAAACAACGGAGGGAATTCTCTCTCGAAATTGCGGAAGAGTTCCGCGAATCATCCCGCAAATTGTGGAAGACTTTGGAAAATCGTCCCACAACTGCGGAAGACTTCGGTGAATCATCCCGCAATTGCAGAAGACTTCGGTGAATCGTCCTACAACTGCGGAAGACTTCGGCGAATCGTCCCGCAACTACGGAAGATTTTGGCGAATCGCCCCACAATTGTGGAAGCGCTCGGCAAAGCACCCCGCAATTGCGGAAGCATTCAGCAAACCACCCCGCAATTGTGGAAGCACTCGGCAAATCGCCCTGAAATTTCGGAAGCATTCGACAAACCGCCCCGCACCTGCGGAAAGATTTACAAAAAACAAAAAAAAAACAAAAATGAGGGTGCTGCCCTCGATCTGCCCTGTAGTGGAGCAGGGAAGCCACAAGGGGGCAAGCCCCCTTGAACCCCATCGCCCCCCTCATATGTCATTGATTGTGAGAAAATTCTATGATCTGACAAATTGTCAATATGACATTTTCCCACGTGCATGAAAGTAAGTTATGAATTCTAAGAATATAATGCAGCTAACAATTGTGTTGATAAACACACTTTTGCAGAATCACAGTTACATCGGGGCAACACTCTAGATAGTACAGTGGGAAAGTTTTGGATCTTGGTTGGGCCAAGAAAATGAACATCGTGGATGATGCACAGGATCCCTATGAGCCTGAGATAGATGCCATGGGGGAGAACATACATGTTGAGAATGTTGAAACAGAATCTAATGGGAGAAGAAATAAAGAGACTCCTCCAGGTATTGCAGCCACCATGAGAAGCCTAAGGGTGGAGTTGCAAAGCTGTAGAGAAGATAATGAAAGGATGATTAAAGCTCAGGAAGAACAAAATCAGTTGAATGCAGCCATGCTACAGAGTTTGACAGACATCCAATGGAAAATAAACTTTGGGCATCAGACGTCAAATCCAGGAAGGGGTGGGAGTAGCTCTAGAAGGAATTCCCGTAAGAGGGCTAGTAGCTCAAGAAGAGTTTCTACAGATCGGACGCATACTCCATAAATCTCTTCTAATGAATCATCTGACTGAAGAATCCATTGAGGGTTCAAGCTCTTTATCTCGCAAGAGTAAGAGGAAGAAGCACTACAAGAACAGTTCGCATGGGGAATTTAAGAAGGCAAAACCTCCTACATTTGACAGAGAGGTAAAATCTAGTCAAGAAGCTAAAGCTTGGCTTCTTGGGATGAGAAAGTGTTTCCAAGTCCAATATTACTCAGGAAATATGAAGGCAAGGGTATCCATCTTCAACTTGAATGGAAGAGAATCTATATTGTGGGAACACATCAGGCAAGTGAAGAAGATCAATGAAAGGAAGATTGTGTGGAAGTAGTTCAAGAAATACTTCAAGCAGAAGTACCTCTCTGATAGGTACTATGATGATAAGATCAAAGAGTTCCGTGAGCTGATATTGGGACAATTGACCATGGAAGAATATGCAAACAAGTACTTGGAGTTGCTGAGGTATGTCAGGTATATTCGAGATGATAAGGTGAAAATTCAGCGTTTCCTAAGTGGACTGCCCCAGTCATATAAAGATAGAATTGAGTTTGATGAACCTCGAACTCTAGAGGAGGCCATAAGAAAGGCCAAGTATTGCTTTGATCAAAACATAAGCAAACCAGAATTCCATAAGGCATGGAAGGATAGGAAAAACGAAAAGTTTGATCAAAGGAAGAAGGGGTTCAAGCCTCCTCAATTCCGGAATCAGCAAAGGCAACCATCACAGGTTGTGACTAAGCCAACTAGGATGATGGGAGACAATCCCAGAGATCCGAAGGAGCCAAGAGAACCACTTCAATGTTGGGGTTGTGGAGGAGACCACATGCTTAGGAACTGTCCACATCGGAATGGGAATGCAAATCAAGTCCACAACATCCAGGGAGCTGAAACTGTGGGTCAAGTGGCGAGGACAATCTCTAGAATCTATGCAGCTCTAGACGACCTCCAGGCAGATCATCAATCAACTGTGGTTGAAGTTGAAGGTAATGTTGCTAAGCAATCTGTTTCTATTTTGATTGATCCTGGATCTACTCACAGTTATGTCACTCCTAGAATTGATGAGATTTGTGCTTTCAAGAAATTAAAGCATAGTAAATCATGGTTAGTTCAACTAGCCACTGGAACCAAGAGAAAAGTTAGTGAAATTGTAGAGAAATGTCAATTAGAGATGGATGGGCTATTCACTTACGCAAATCTGAATATTTTACCACTGGGTTCCTATGATATTCTCATTGGAATGGATTGGTTAGAAGCACACAGGGTTAAACTTGACTGCTACAATAAGACATTTGAATGCATGGACGAAGAAGGAAACCCGAGGGTTGTAAAAGGCATTCCAAAGGTGACTTCTGTTAGACAGGTTTCAGCCATGCAACTGAAGAAGTTCTGTAGGAAGGGATGGCAATTGTATGCAGCCCACATTTTAGAGGCGGCAGAGAATGAAACTCTTAAATTGGAGGACTATCATGTATTGCAAGAATTTATGGATGTTTTTCCTGATGAGATTCCAGGACTTCCTCCAAAGAGAGACATTGACTTTACAATTGAACTTGTGCCAGGAGCGGCACCAGTGTCTAAGACACCCTATAGGATGAGTAGACCGGAATTGCTAGAATTGAAAATGCAATTACAAGAGTTGTTGGAAAATAAATATATTAGGCCAAGTGTGTCCCCATGGGGAGAACCTATTCTATTTGTGAAAAAGAAAGATGGAACACTCAAGTTATGTATTGACTATAGGTAGTTGAACAAAGTCACTGTGAAGAACAAATACCCATTGCCCCGAATTGATGACCTTTTTGACCAAATGAGAGGAGCAAAGGTATTTTCAAAGATTGACTTGAGGTCTGGTTGCCATCATGTAAGAATCAAAGAAGAAGATATTCATAAGATAGCCTTTAGAACAAGGTATGGACATTATGAGTTTGTAGTGGTACCATTCGGTCTCACAAATGCACCAGCTACATTCATGTGTCTCATGAATAATGTTTTTAGCAAGTATTTGGACAAGTTTGTTCTTGTATTCCTAGACGACATTCTCATCTATTCTAAGAATGAAGAAGAGCATGAAGAACATTTGAGAATGACAATGCAATTACTAAGGGAGCATAAGATGTATGCAAAGTTGAGAAAATGTGACTTTTATAAAGATAGGATTCATTATTTGGTTCACATCATCTCCGACGAAGGAATATCTGTAGACCCTGAGAAGATTGAAGCCATTATGAATTGGCCAACTCCAAGGAATGTGACTGATGTGAGATCTTTTATGGGCCTTGCTGGTTACTATATGAGGTTTATCGAAGGATTCTCCAAGGTTGCAAACCCGATCACTTCTTTGCAAAAGAAGGGGATAAAGTTTGAATGGTCACCAAGATGTGAGGAAAGTTTTCAACGGTTGAAGAGTCTTCTTACAAGTGCACCAATTTTGAAAATTGAAAACCTAGAAAAAGACTTTGTGGTATGTACCGATGCATGCAATCAAGGACTTGGAGGAGTTCTTATGCAAGACAACCACGTGATATGCTATGAGTCAAGAAAGTTGAAGGAGCATGAGAAGAACTATGCTACTCATGATATAGAACTTGCAGCCATAGTACATGCCTTAAAGATGTGGAGGCATTACTTAATGGGAAGAAAATTTGAGTTAAGGATAGACCATTGTGGTTTGAAATACTTGTTTGATCAGCCAACTTTAAATGCTAGGCAAGCTAGATGGTTGGAATTTTTGTGTGAATTTGATTTTGAAATCAAACACATAAAAGGGAAAGAAAATAAGGTGGCTGATGCACTCAGCAGGAAGGTACATGAAATGCATGTGGCAGCGCTTAGTACTTGCCAACCAGATTTGAGGCAGCAGATTGTTAACCATATGGTTGAGGATGAAGTGTATGAGCAAATAAAGGGCAAATTGCAGCAGCAAAACCTTGAAAAGAAGTATGAAGGCTATCATTTGGAAGGAGACATACTTCTTACTTATAAGAATAGAGTCTATATTCCAAATGCGGCAGATTTAAGGAGGATCATTATGGATGAAATCCATAAAGCTCCATACTCTGGTCACCCAGGATATTAGAAAACAATTGCTACAGCAAGAAAATATTATTTCTGGCCAGGCATGAAGAAGGACATCGCTGAATACATTTCTAAGTGCATGGAATGTTAGAAGGTGAAGAGTGAACACCAACATCCAGCAGGTTTATTGCTCCCAGTGCCAATTCCAGAATGGAAATGGGAAGTAATATCCATGGACTTTATTACAGGATTGCCAATGACTGTGAGACAACATGATTCCATCATGGTTGTGGTGGACAAGTTAACAAAGGCAACACATTTTATACCGGTTAAATCCACACATAAAGCCGATGCCATTGCAAATATTTTCATGAAGGAAATTTTCTGATTACATGGGTTGCCTAAGGCAATAATATCTGACAGGGATACCAAGTTCACTTCCAATTTTTGGAAAGGTCTCTTTGCAAATCTGGGTACCCAGTTGAGCTTTAGTACCGCATACCATCCTCAAACAGATGGGAAAACAGAAAGAGTAAATCGGGTGCTTGAAGACATGCTCCGCATGTATGTAATGGACAAACCATCCAAATGGGAGGATTATCTACACTTGGTAGAATTTGCATATAACAATGGGAAACAAGCATCGTTGGGAATGAGTCCTTCTGAGGCTTTGTATGGCAGAAGGTGTAGGACACCGGTGACTTGGCACAATCCAGTGAACAAAATTGTACTTGGGCCAGAATTGCTTAAGGAAATGGAGCAAGGAGTTGCCAAGATCAGACAAAATTTAAACGTAGCCCAGGATAGACATAAAAGCTATGCAGATAAACATAGAGTGCATAGGGAATTCAATGTTGGGGATCATGTGTATCTTAGATTGAAATCAAGGAAGAATTCCTTGAAGCTTGGGAGTTGTGCCAAGCTATCACCTAGATATTGTGGGCCATTTGAAGTGCTTGAAAGAATAGGGCCAGTTTCATATAGACTTGCATTTCCTGCTAGTACTAAAGCTCATAATGTTTTTCATGTCTCTTTACTTAAGAAATATGTAGATGATCCTAACCATGTGATTAATTGGGATGTGATCCGGGTGGAACCCGAGGGAGAATTCCAAATCGATCCGTTGTGCATCCTAGACAAGAAAGTAACATTGCTCCGGAACCGAGCCATCAGACAGGTAAAGGTGCAATGGAATCACTACGGTCCTGATGAGGCTACATGGGAGCTGGAGGATGCCATGAGGGTGGCATATCCATTTTTGTTCAGTTTTGATGAGCACTAAGGACAATGCTAATGTAAGGGGAGGGGAATGTAATAACCCCATTTTGACCCCCTTTGCATTAAATCATAAATGATGTAAATATTGTTATTTAATCATGGTGAGGAGCTCAAGGCCAAGGCCCCACCATTGATTTAGCATTTTATGTATCGGCAATGTAAATAAGACATCATGTAAATATGAATTTTAATGAAAATAGCCACAACTAGCTATGTAATGCAACAAAGAGATGGGGGCATGATTATACAAGGAATAGGGAGGGAAATTATTCAAACCCTTGAACCAATGGTGTTAATCCATGTGTCAATGAGAAAACCCATAAACCACAAACTACCCATTTTGGGTTAGGGACCCAATCATTTAATTCTTCCAGAAATTGGCTGAGGCAGTTAATGCCTTGCGAATGAAGAGGTATGGCAGCCAATTTCGTGTATGGGCAAGCCATCAACCTCGGAAATCGTATTTTGTCTCCTTGGGAAAGAAAACACCCACGAAATGGTGCCCAAAGCCATTCTAAACCCATAATATTTCCTCTCTCATGGAGTCGGAACTACTGGGTCTTTCCCCATCACGTTTTTCACCATTTTTTCCTGCAATTTCCCTGCCTGGGAGTCGTTTTTGCATTATACAATAGCTGGGAGAGAAGGGCCACGATTTGGGACTGGGATGGAGGTCATTTTTGCCCCAAAATTCCCATGGACGTTTTTCTGAAAACGATTTCTGCTCTCCAGGGTTGTTCCCCAATTGCCATTTCATTTTTGGGCTTTCCCACGTTTTTTTGAATTGGTAGAAACCCCCTCTTTGGACATCCCACTGAAGAAACGTTTTTATCATGCCCAATAATTGTGGTTCTATTGTCCTCTACATCCCTGTTTGATTTGGAGACTGTAAGCAAGATATTGGAGTGGTAGTGGACAGAGAGGGCTTGATAAACCTAGTGGGGGGAGATAACCTCTCAAGAAGATCAAGAGGGCTTTGGCTGCTTTTCTATGCACACCCTGAGAGCACTAGATGGGGAAGGTATGGATTGAGGGACTGTACAGCAGTGAAAAGAATACTTCCCTGTGCTGGGTGTGTAGGTATTGTGGGTGCCAAGCTAGATAGATCTTGTAAGGTTACCCCTGGCTCTGTGCTTGAGCTCACTAGCTTAGCCACTCTTCCTTTCCATTTCCTAGGATCCTGATAAACCCAATTGTAGATTGGCTTGGCTCATCTTGGTGTATGCTTGGCTATGTGTGAGTCTGTTGTTCCCTGGTTCCTTGTAGAGATCATGCCCAGCTCGAGGGTGGCAGTTGTATCAAGAGGTTGATAAGCACAACTGGCCTATGGTTGGGTGGAACGTTGTAGATGCATAGCTGGTTGCTTGGGACTACTTTGTTAAGATAAGTATTCTCTTTTATAAATTCTGAAATGTCTTTATTTAATGGCTGTCACAGAAATCTTGAATGTATGATAGATATTCAACATGATTTTTAATTCCGCTGTGTTTCTATAACATGCACATGTATATGTCTTTTTATCAATGAGTTTTTACTTAATAGATATGGAGCTAGATGCCCAGTTTTAGCATCACGTCCTCTCTATCATGCTGGTATGATAGGAGGGGACATTACAACAATATCCCTAATAACAAGTTATACAACTTGATGAGAACCTGACATTGCTCTTGTTTTTTTGGGGGTCAATTTTAGTAGTTGTTTTTAACTTCATTTCAAAAGTGTTTATATTGGTAGCACCATTTTTCATTTTGAGCTATTTTTCTGTGATTTTGAAAATTCTTGGTCATAAGAAAACTATAACTTTTATTTACAAGGGCATTTTTTCAAAGTCTACAAAAACATCTACATTTAGTAGCTAGTTATAATGAAAAAATACAGACATTTTTGAATGTTGAAGATTTAGAAACTAGTCAGAACAAAAAATATATGCATTTTCAAAGCTTTTTCATTAAACTTTTATCTTAAAGAAGTCATTTTTTGGGCAAATTTATTAAAAAAAGAACAAAAAAGACATTTCAAACCATTTTTCAACTTATTTTCCACGATTTGATGTATACAAATGATATTGTCTATCATTATTTTCCATAAAGTGATTATTCACATAAACTCAACAAAACGTATATCATATATTTCTAAATAGCATACTAAAAACATAACATTTATTCTGAAAACAAAATCTTAAATTCAAAACATTACAAAAATAACTTATAAAAAATTTGTCACTTTGACATTTTCCTCGACAATATGAAACTAATCAACAATATCATGCAGGCTGAAATCTTCATCGAAATTGGCATTTTCAGCTGGTTGGCTCTCTTTATCGATGTCAATGTGTTCTTCCATTGGGTCCTCTACTTTTGCAAAATGCGCAAAATGATATTTTTGGACATCTCTTTTAAAGGAGGCTGAGGCTCTTTTGACATCTTTGCCACAAGTGACTTAGTAAATTCTCCTTTCTTCAAACCCACTTCCTGCATTTCATTTGGAAGAATTTTCATAGCATAATTCTTTGCTTGATATAATTACACTGTAGTGGATCATTATCAATGGATATGCAATTTCTTCCTTTTTGTAACGAACATGCTAGTGTTGTACCTAATTGCCACATACAAAACAAAAAAAGTTAAATAGCATAATGAAACATAAATTTAAAAAATATATATTACTGGATTTAGATTACGGGACTAGTTTCATATGTAATATAAAAAATATTACCTGATCCCATGAAGAAATATAAAACCCAATCTCCTTCTTTTGAAAAAGTATCTATGAGATAATTAATCAATGATTGTGGCTTCTGGTAGATGTTTACAGTCTCTCCTTTCAAATCTATTTCTTCATATGTCAAATTTTTAACCACGACATTATAAGACAATATTTGACTATATTTGCCTTCACGCTTTTCATTGATTAAAAGAGATTAATAGGTCTCATATTTTTTCCAACATGCAATATGTATGTTTTTGGTATCACTCATAAATGGATAATTATTGGAGCTATGGGTATTAGGTTTATGACTGTAACGGAAATAGATAAGAATCTAATTAACTTATAGAAAAATAAAAATTTGGTTTCTAAATTCAAATGCTTAATAATACACTGTAAATATCTTACCAATACAATTGTTTCACTGAGTTGGTTTTTTCCTAAAGGTTGATAGCACCAGTCCTCCTTGTACATCTGAATGGAAAACAAGAAATCTCCATAGAGGTGATGTTGTGACGTCCAGAAATCCTGAAACCACTTTATTGAATGACTCATATGTATAAGGCTCACAATCATAAGTAATGTTTTTGTTACACATAATTTTCATCATCTGTGCAAACCTTGTGACCTCATGTTGCCACAATCCCTGAAGTCATTCTCATGGTGATTCATCTTGGATTGATTTACCCTGCATCTTAACTTATTTTTGACTTTGACGTGATTTTATCTAAAAGAAAAGTGATTTGAATCACATCGACATGCTCTACTACACTAGCATCCAGCGTCGATGACTCAGGTTATCTACCAAGCAACTTGTGTCGATCACTTTTGGCACATGTTTATCCACTAGAAACCACGCCAATGTCTCCACGGGAAAAAAACTAGTGTTTCAAGAAACTTATAGAATGAAATCTCGATGGATAACCCTTTCCCTCCTATTGTGATGGATCTAGATTGACTCCCACCATTATGGGGATCATATCTCATCCACTCCCCACACTTTTGTCAACCTCTCCTTATCCACATTGTGCTATAAATTGAATTCTTGGGAAATGGGTGAAGGGGGGAAGATTGGAAGTAGGAAAATGATGAATAAATCACTCTATACTCCTACACTCTTAAGGATTTGTATTCAAGGTGACAGTGACTCATTGGATCAAGAAGAACCCATTGGAAAGAAGCTACAACACCAAGGCCTAAATGGTTGTACTCTCTTTCTGTCTTTGTTAATACAATTGTATTTTCCTTCCCATACATTTGATGTTCTTGATGGTGTATTGTGAGATTCGTTGGTCACTTGCATAGGTCAATTATATTGTTTCTATTTCACTTGTTGTTGTCTTGTTCCAATCTTTGGTAGGTTCTTGTGCACTTAAAGCTATATCACAGCTGGTCTTGGATCGCCCCAACGACTTCTATATCAGTGGTATGTATCTTCTATACTCATCTATTGTTACTATTTCATTGACCTAGGTCAAGGTTTATACTATTTGTCTCCTTTTGTTCTCGATCGAAATCATTCACACAAGGGACCTTGATCTTTTTTTTCATCGGTCGAGAAATCCTATAACAGTTTTTGATATTGTATCCATGCGGGATATCTGCAATAACTAGAGAGTACTCATTTTTTTCGAACAATATTTGCAATGTTTGAAAAATCACCCAAAATCACTTTATATTTCATAGTGTCGAGCCCATTCCAAATTTCATGATCAAGGGTGTCATCAAGTTCAACGTTTGCAAGACGTTGTCTTCTTTGTCGTTCTATTTTGGCTCTTTGAATATGAATTTTGAAAGACTCTGGTACTGCACTCTTCTTTGGAATATTTGAAAAAAACAATTATATCTATATGTAATAAAATATAAATGATGTGAATTAGAAATAAATAAAATAGAATATATCATAAATAATCTTACCTTTTTGTATTCAATAAAAAAATGTTCTAAGTTTTCTATGGAGCTTGAATTTGGATAGTTGCATCTGACATCATCCCAACTCTTCTCACCCAAAATTATAACCATATCCTCTTGTATTTTCATGTAACCCTTATGAATACATGATGTAAAAATAAATGACATTTACAATCACATCTAATAATAACACAATGCTTAATTAATAAAAAATCTTAAACTCAAAAATGAAACTTCAAAACATAAAACAACATATAAACTTACTTTTCAAATTCATTGCACATTTCCTCCATGTATAATTCACCTGACTTTACACGTGAAAATATTGTAGATATAAGTGTTTCATCCTTCACACCTTGGCATGATCTCCCAGTTGTTATAGTCACATCTGCTGAAAAATTCTTAACGTTAGGGCCTCCTTGACTACTGATCCATGCAATTGCTTTATTTTCTTTAGCTTTTGATTGTTTATGCCAATATTATCCCACATGATAAATATGTCATCAAGAAAATCCCATATGGTACCCGTTCTAAATTCCAACTAAAAATAGTTATCTAAAGCTATGAATGCATCACTTCCTTTCAAACCTTTATGTTTCACATTGTCCTCTTTAATAGGGATACCTATTTCCATAAAACATTGCTTCCAGAAATCTACATCAACTTTTGATCTATCCCCACCACATATTCATTTAAATTCATTGTGGATAAATATAACCCTATGAATGAAATTCATGGAGATCATATCGTCACTATCTGTGTTGTGATCCCATGCCAATAATTTTGTTTGCACATCTGTTAAACCAACGTAAATGACACATTTCACTATTTGAAAAATAAGGATTTTGGGAAACTCTTGCATCAATTCTCTTCTAGCCTCCATAAAATCATCCCCCCCAAAAAAATAGTAGTTGTAATCAAAACATCTTGATTCATCAAATGCATCTCTAACATGAACATATTTTGGGTCAACAAGAACTAGGTAGTCAACCACATGTGCAGAGGGATTGTGCCTTAGCAATGCTTTCAAGTTATGAATCTGGAAGCGATGTGGCTTCCTAATTTGATACTTCTTCTAGCCTTCTATGGGTCTATAAATTTTCTTCACATTTGAATCAAATGTATGCCCATTGTGAACCAACTTATCCCTCTTCAATTGATCTCGAATAGCATAATTTTTGTGTTGTCTTGACAACACCATCATTTAGATCACCACCTGGAGTGATGGTTTCCAAACTATCCCCCGATTGTTTCACAATGATTTTCAACATTGGATTGAACATATTGTCTCCCCCTTTTATGTATTGAAGCAATTGTATCTAAAAGAACAACTTGTTGATCAGGAATGGAAACACCTAGGTCATCCATAGGTCTTTTGCAAGAGCGTTTATTACTCTTACTAGCAAAAGTAACATCCTTATCAGCAAAATTTTTTCTATCATGTTCAGTTGGGTGAGATATCATTTTGAATAGATCCTTCCTAGGTACTTCATTTTATTATTGGAGGCATTTTCCTTTCTTTGCTTATACTTCTTCAGTATGAACATTTTACACTCTTTTATACTTTGGTGTTCCTCCCTTCTTTGGTGCTTCTCTCTTATGAGGAGCAGCATTAATGGTATGCATCGTATTTTCTCCTGTAAAATAAATTCCATTCAAAATATGGGAAAGTGGCATATCAAAGTCCCGTGAAATAAAAAAACTATTGTATTTAATCTGTTATATTATCATATAATTCAAACTATAAGAAATTAAAAAGTTATAAAATATAGAAACTTACACTCCTGTACTCAATATCATGTCCAACTCCTATACAAAATTCTGTAAAAATTTCATCGACCTTATAGTTTGAAACCTTCAAAGAATATCGGATTTTGACTTAGGTTAAATAGCTTGTTTCACTAGTGCGTAACCAATGTCTTTACACGGCACCAAACAAATACCTCGCAACAATCCCAATGACTAAAAATATGTTTTAAGATATGAAAATGTAGCACAATATAATTGAATACTATCTAATTTTCCTCGATATTTCTCTTTCAAAAACCTAGAATAGTCCATTTTCTCTTCATCTTGTGTGTTCTCCCATTCTCTAGCATTCTTGGATTTTAAATTATAACTAGATACAACTTTATCACATGCAACATTCTCAAATGTCTCAACTGTTTTCTTCAATAACTTCATCAATGATCTCGCTCCAGATATTTCTACAGATAGCTTTCTTGATGCCATTTTTCCTATAGTCAGAAATTAAAAAAAAATTAGTATATGTTTAATTCCACTTAAAAAAAGTAAACATATAGTTACAAAAAGCATAATTTTGTTTTTTGTTTTAAAGGGGGCCTAAGAAAAGGATATTAACTCTGCCCTCATGTGCCCAAATGTGTGGCACTAAGACTCATCCCTTTGGGAGCATGGATACTCCCTTCGGGCTCTTTGAGAGTCCAATGCATATCCGATGGAATATGCATTCATTTTGGGCTATGCATTGGGAACCCGCCACTTTGGCCCAATGCATATCCCATGGGATATGCATATGGGGCCTGTATGCATATCCCATTGGATATGGATTGGTGTTGGAACATAATTCCCATCTAGAACTTGGTTAATAATCCTTTCGTAAGGTTCGAAGTGTTTAATGTGAGTTGTTCCATGGTTTGGCGTCAATAGTTCCTAGTCCAGGGGGTTTGTCCACATATTAGGCTAGTGGTTTGTCATTATAGCCAAGTTTCTCCAAACGTGTGCCCCATTCATTTATTATGTGGATTTAAAGGCGCCTTATTTAATTCATTTAATGAGGCAGACATACCACTTCCCTTTTTTATGGGATAAGGTTGGACCAAGGGCGCTAATGCACTAGATTTGGTCAAATTGATAATTAATGGCCACTACCAATGTCCTAAACCACCTAATTCTCCCTAATTATGATTCCATCCACATTTATTGACCTTCCTAACTTCCTCATGGTCCTCATAGGTTCATTTGACCTCAATATGGCACAATACAAGAGTTACATTTGGCACAGTGTCATAGATTGGGGGAATTACTCCACTAAGCCTAGCATTAATGTGAGCTAATAAACTACCTCCTAAGGCTCAAAAATTTATCTCTTGAGAAGATTTATATAATTTACACATCTTATTGAATAAGAGAAATGGATTTTAAATCAATTGTGTTCTATCTCATGTATTTATGTTTCAATATTTCTTCTACTTTCTGCTAAACTCTATGTAAACTCTTTGTGAGGACTAGTTTGTTTCTAGATCTTGGATTGTAAAATTATCGCATGGAATTAAGGCCATATAAATTTCACATGGTATCGGAGTTTAGGTGAGCTGAGTAAATCTTCTTCCAGTAGTGCACCAGAAGCAGTGGAGCAACCACATAAATCCTTTGGAAAATTGTCTTGAATCCATTGGAGAAATCCTTTGGAGTCTACCTAGGTGTGATCTGCTCTCGAATGTGTTTATTGTCGAAGTAAGGAGCTCATGCTGATCCAAATAGTCTTCCAGTATAAGTTTTGATATTATTTTTTATAGGTACAAAATCTTCTACATGGATTCGAAAGTTCCTCTTCTTACTCCATTCAATTACCCTGAGACGTGGAAGCCTAAAATGTGTGCATATGTTAGGAGACAAGGTCTCTATGATGTGTCCATTGGTGTTGAGAGTGAACTAGAGTCTGATGAAGAGAAAAATTATTCAATAAATTACTGTGATAGAGCATTCATATCTATGTGTCTAGCCATGTCGCCAAGTATGCATTACTTTATTGATTCTGTAGACTATCCATTGGAGCTATGGTCCAAGTTGGACAAGGCTCTTGATAAGTAGAAGAATGGTGCATGGAGTGAGCCTATGGAAACCTCAAAATTTGATCTCCCTCCTAATGTCTTGGCCTCTACTCTCTTTTATGAAGTTGTTCATGAATATCAAATGGCAGGATCTTCAACACAAGTTCCTGTTGGTACATATCTCTTTGATTCGAATGCTTCCTCTACATGTCATGAAGTAGAATGTGAAGATACATCATATATTGCACAAGATGTTGATGCTAATGATGAAGATGCAACAAATGGATCTTCCATTGTTGAAGAATAAATATCTCTCGACTCATTGTTCTCCTGTCATGCTTCTTCTACCAAGGATTCGCTATTAGTGATTTCTCTATAAGATTATCATTCTTCCTATCAGTTTGTTGATGTGAAATATTGTGGTTCCTTGTATATTTTGGAGTCTAGATCATATTATGTAGCTCATGCATTCACACTCCTTTGTCCCATGCCTCCTCTCACTTCCTAGATGGTAATATTCACACTACCTCAAGGTATTGTTGAAGTTGGAGGCAGCATGCATTCGCTTGGGTTTAAGCCTCATGAACATCTACAACCATTTTGATTTGATCTCCAAACCACTTTGTTCTCTCATGAGTCTTCACATTTGAATTTTGAGGATCATCAGTTAGTTGTTGTAGCTCATTCACACTCAGAGTCTCTCATTAGTTCACAATTTGATGTGACATTGGATGCGATGGAAGCTGAATTTCAGTACGGTATTGTTGCATTCACTCTCACTGTCATCCTTCCTATCCACTGTATGATTATGATTGGCACTTGTTCTCAGAGTTGCACAGAAGATGGAGGACACTATCATTCACATGGGATTGATTCTCAAGCTCATCAACTCTCATTTGGATTTGTTCTGGCCACAATGATTTGGTATGATGATCAAGTCTAAAGATCACTTGCTTGTGCTTGCTTCCACAATTGCATAGATCAAGCATATGATCCAAGCATGATAGCAACATCCACTTCTTCAAAAGAAGAAGGTTCCTCTAGACAAATGAACAAGTTCACACCTACTTGTGTTTTGGAGTAGTTTATTTTTGGTGTATTTCATGTCCATTCTGGAGGGAGGATTTTTCCCAAGTAGTTTTTCCTCTTTGTTTAGTTCATATGGATGAATAATGTAAAGGGTGACCATAATCCTTTGTTTCCTAGGCCCTCATAATAATTTTCTTTTCTCACAACCATTTTGGCTTAAGGGGGGTGTTGGAACATAATTCCCATCTAGACCTTGGTTAATAATCCTTACATAAGTTTCCAAGTTTTTAATGTAATTTGTTCCATGGTTTGGCTTCAATAGTGCCTAGTCGAGGGGGTTTGTCCACATATTAGACTAGTGGTTTGTCAATATAGCCAATTTTGTTCACAAGTGTTCCCCATTTCCTTATTCTGGGGAGTCAAAGGTGCCCTATTTAATGCATTTAATGAGGTAGCACACAACTTCCTTATTTTATGGGATAACGTTGGACCAACGACGCTAATGCACTATATTTTGTCAAATTGCTCATTAATGGCCACTACCAAATCCCTAAGCCACCTGATTCACCCTCATAATGATTCCATCCAAATTTATTGACTTACCTAACTTCCTCATGGTCCTCATACATTCATTGGACCTCAATATGGCCCATACAGGAGTTACACTTGGCACAATGTCATAGATTGGGGGAATTAATCCACTAAGCCTAGCATTAATGTGAGCTAGTCAAATTCCTCCTAAGGCTCATGAATTTATCTCTTGAGAAGATTTATATATTGTACACATATTATTGAATAAGAGAAGTGGAGTTTACATCAATTGTGTTCTATCTCATGTATTTTTGTTTCAATGTTTCTTCTCATTTCTGCTAAACTCTGTGTAAATTCTTTGGGAGGACTAGTTTGTTTCTAGATATTGGATTCTAAAATTATTGCATGGCATCAAGGCCATATAAATTTCACCATTGGGAATAGCTAAAGGGGCAGGTTCCCAATGCATAGCACTTGGTCTATGCATACGATCCTGTATGCATAACCCTTGGGCTATGCATACGATCTGGTATGCATAACCCTTGGGCTATGCATACGATCCTGTATACCTAGCCCTTGGGCTATGCTACAGGTGTCTGTAGCATAGTCCAAGGGCTATGCAATGGGAAATCCCAAAGAGCATTCTTGTGCCCAATGCATAGCCTTTGGGATAAGCTGCAACTGCCCTTATCATATCCCAAAGGCTATGCTTTGGGTGCACCCGTGCCTGTTCCCAATGTAGAGCCCTTGGGATAAACTAACAGCACCTGTAGCATATCCTAATGGTTATGCATTGGGCTATCCCATGCCCATGACCAATGCATAGCCCTTGGGTTATGCTACGGGCACCCAAATGGCGCCCGAGGGAGAAGTGGATCCTCCTCGCTACCCAAAGTGGCAGGCCTATCCTACTTCTTTGGGTAGCGGGGATGAGATCCCCTCCTCTCTTGAGAACCCTTTGGGTTACCATAGTACCTACTCATCGAGTCCTATGGGTGACTAAAGTGGGGCGGGGGGAATAGATCTCCTCCCGTGGGCTCCCTTTGGGCACCCAAAATGCCCTCCCATTTGAGCGGGTGCTGTGAGTTCCCAAAGGGGGACAGTGGGGAGATTCGACCCCCCTCATCCTACTTTAGGTGCCCAAAGGGAACCCAATGCATAGCACGTGCTATGCAATGGGAACCTAAAGGGTGGCCCATTTCATAGCATGTGGGATATGCATTAGGCACCCATAGGGAGGCCCATTGCATATCCCATGGGCTATCCATAGCTCGAGGGATATGCATTGGGATTCCCTTTGGGTGGCCAATGCATAGCCTGAGGGATATGCATAGCCTGTGTGATATGCATTGGACGACCCTTTGCACACCAAAAGTATATCCCATGGGATATTTATATCCTGAGGGCTATGTGATGCCCATCCAAAGGGGCTCGAGGGTAGGAGTTTAGCTCCTCCCTCCTGCACGTAAAGGGGCATGCCAAAGGGCCATCCTTTGGGTGCACAAGCCCTCGAGCCCCGAAAAAAATAAAAATAAAAAAATACCCATGTTTTTGCAAAGGCCATGCTGAATCCCATATATATATTATATATATATATATATATATATGACATAATCCACAGTATATCAAGAGACCGTGCAGTAGGCCAATCTTTTAAAATGATAGAAAATGGGATGTGTCTCGACAACAAATCACTTCAAAACTCAAAAGAAGTTGGCAGAACAACGAAAGGTGGTGTCCAAGCGGACTCACCGATGGAAAAAGAAGGAACTAGCATGAATAAAGGAATGGAACAACTGTCAGTTGAAACTAACAGATTACCTAGAAGACCATGTAGCAAGTCAACCTCCTATAAAGGAAAAAAGCGGGATGCAACTTTCCAACAATTCACCTTAGGATAAAAAAGGTACAAACACTGCTCACCCTGATGAAAATTATGTTTCCCTAAATTAAAATTTAAGGGAAATTGAAGAGTTAGTTTGGAAGGACTCTCCTATTTCCCTTAATCCATCATCAATTTCTTCCCCACTATCCTCAAACACAGTCCCAATACCATTAAAACCCAAAGTTTTACAGAGGAAAGTATATGACCTAAGATCACATAGAGCACAAAAGGAAGAGGAAGCACAGGTGTCCACCTGGAGTTTAGCCCTCAATCCTTTATAGAATTTATAGGTTGGAAGGAAATCCTTGCTCTCTTTGGCTCAAAAATAAGCGATAAAGGATATTAAACAAGGAAAACAGTCAACCACTAATAGGGCTCTTAGATTTGGACAAACCCCTAGCAAGGGATCTTAATGTTAATTATATCCTTTAATGCAAGGGGGCTAGGGTGATCATCCAAGAAAAATTCCCTCAAAAGACTAATAAACAAAATAAATCTGATGGTATTGTTAATTCAAAAGACAATGTTGGAAGGAAAATAAGAAGAAGAAGCATTAAACGAATCCATAAAAAACTGGAAAATGGAAATCATTGATGTGGAAGGACTCTTTGGAGGCCTAATAACGACATGGAGTCTAGAGATAAATCTGCTTTCTATTTCACGGTATGAATTTGTTTTGGAAAATGTGTTGGAGGATGGAGAGGCTGGCCTTTCCTTCTCCATACTCAATGTTTACAGACCTTACTATGAAAGAAAGGGTTTCTAGGAATCACTGGGAAATTCAGGTGCCCTGGAGCATCCAAATGTAATTATAGGGGGTGATCTAAACCTCACACTCTCTATGAATGTGTTTTGGTGGAAGAATGCGAGAAGTGATTCTTTGAGTCCTTTCGTCAACAATTTTTCTTAGCAAAAACGTTTGATAGACATAGTTCCATTGAATTTATAACCAACTTGGAGAAATGGGAGAGGAGGTGATTAGGCAATCTATAAAACACTAGATGAGTTTCTAGTAAGTGAAAAAGTAGTAAATGATCAACTGATCCTGCAAACAATGATTGAAACAGGGGGATACTCATACCATAGGTCGGTAGCATTAAAAGTAAAAGTCCCGAGAAAAAAAACCCCTTCCCCCTTCAAATTCAATCCCCTTTGGCTTGAAGAGGAAGATTACAAAACCCTAATTTTGAACTCTTGACAACCTTTAAAGGGCTCTCAGGGCCTCTCCTTCATGCAACAATTTGTAGACAATCTAGAAAGGACGAAAAAGATTTCAAAAGATTGGGAAAAGAAGCACAAAGCCCATTTCTAGGAAGATTTGAAGGAGGTGGAAAAGAAAATTGAGGAGATGTATAAAACAAATGAGTCGGGAGTTTTTTTCTATAGAAGAAGTGGAGTTGCTAGAAAAATTAGAAGGAAAAAAGGATTCCTTACTTTCAAAGGAGAAACACAAGTGGAGACTAAAAAGAAGATCCTTATGGCTTTTAGAGGGAGACAATAAAAAAAAATACTTTCATAGATTTTCTTCACATTGAAGGAGCATAAAAACAATCACTAAAATCAAGGACGAATGAGGCAATTTAGTCAGTTCTTTTGATGAAAAATCCCAGGCAGCAGTAAAGCATTTCAGTGCAATTTTCTCAGAAAATGTTGATAGTCCAAAATCTGAAATAGTGGAGGTTCTAAGACTCTTTCATCGTCTAATATCAGAAGAAATGAATGATGAAATCATGAAAGAAATAACATAGGAGGAGGTAAGAAATGTTCAACTCTCATTTCAAAAAGGTAAAATCCAAGGACAATATGGTTTTACTCTTGAATATTTCCTAGGGTTTTATGATTTATAAAAAGATGATTTGTTGGAAGTAGTGAAGGAATCACAGAAGGAATGCAAAGTTCTGGGAATCATAAACTCAACTTTTATAACTCTTATACCAAAAAAACAAAAAGAGTATTCCTTTGACAATTTTCGACCAATTTCTTGTTGCAATCTGATCTATAAGGTAATAGCCAAGATCATAGCCCAAAGATTAAAGCCAATTTTCAGTGATATTATATCAGAAGAACAATTCGGGTTTCTTTTTAATAGATAGATACATAATGCAGTCTCATTGGGACAAGAGGCCATACACTCTATCAAAAAGGAAAATCTTTGCACTTTTGCACTTAAGCTGGACCTTTCAAAAGCTTACGACAGGGTGAATTTGACTTTTGTGAGATTGGTATTAATTCAAATTGGAATGTCCCTAGAGATGGTGGAATGGATAGTGGGCTATCTTCAATAAAAATTCTTGGCGGTAATGATCAATGGTTCCCCATCTAGTTTTTTTTGCCCAACAAGAGGATTAAGGAAATGATGTCCTCTCTCTCCCTTTTTCTTTCTGATAGTAGCTGAGGTACTGAGTCGTTTAATACATAATGCCAAAAACAAAAGGAGGATAGAAGGTGTCAAGGTAACTATCTTAGAATAAATTACACCCACTCTCTTCGTAGATGATGTCCTTCTATTTGGAAAAGGTACTGTGGGGAATCTTAGATCCTTTGCTTCTATTATAAAAACCTACAAAAAGGAAACATAAATTGAAATAAATCTACAAAACTATAGTCTGGATTACAACGCTTTCTCAAAAGATTTGTTACACATCTCAAAAGGGATAATCCCCTTCCCATCAGTATCAATCTCAGAAGGCCTCAAATATTTAGGATTCTTCCTAAAACCTAACTGCTACTGATTTCAGGATTGGACCTAGTTATACAAGAAAGTAGAAACACGAATCTCAATATGGACTAATCGTTTTCTGTCCATAGGAGGAAGATTAGTACTTCTAAAAGAAGTATTACAAAGCACTCAAGTATATTGGGAATCCATCACATACATTCCTAAAGGGATATTAATGAAGATAAGGAAGAAGTTATTCTCTTTCTTATGGACAACCAACAGGAAGATAGAAGGAATCCCACTTGTAAAATGGTCTTCTCTCTCACTTCCAAAATACCTTGGAGGATGGGGTATAAAAAATCCTTCCATTTTATGCAAAGCATTGGCAGTAAAATCATTATGTGTTGCAGATATTTCTCCCTACGGATAGGTAGAAACTCTCTTAGGATAAAGCAGGATGCACTGACTCTATGCTAAGACAAAAAGGAAACAAATGCTACCTTGAGTTCCTAAACTAATCTTCACAACAAGATTAAATGCATTCAAAAGAGATGAAAGACATAACTCACCTTCCAATTCGACGTTTGTCCCGCTTCTAGCTCTTGATCCCGAAGCTCTTTTATTACAAAATTGAAGAGTACTTACAAAGGTTGCTTGATATCTAAGCCAATCGTCCAGCTCCAAGTGCTTCCTCTAGCTATCTCTGCAGAAGTCTGAAGATCATAGGTTTGATGCCCCAAAAGTCCTCCTTTTGGCTCATGGAAGGCTTCTCTCTTATAGCACATGGGAAGGTTAACCAAAAAGAGATAAGTGTGGATCTATGGAGGGTTTAGTGGATCAAGCCAACTAAACAAAGAAGGAGTTAGGATCGAACCAAAGGTGGTAATCCCAACAAAATCTCCCCAAAGGTCAAAATCCCAAAATCCAAGGCAAAAAGGCTAATTTCAGACTACCGCGCCCCTATAACTGAGCATAACGCGGTAGTACCGCACCCTAGAGAAGGAGCAAAGCGCGGTAGTGCTGACTACCACGCCCTTGTAGATGTGCAGGGAGCGATAGTGCTCACAAACAAGGCTAAGTTGGGTTGGCAGATGGCAGAAAAAGTGTTTGCTTTCAGTGTTCAATCAATGGTTTTCATTATGGATGTTCAGATGATCTTTAAGGGAAACTGTCGTTTAGGTCGCTAGTGCAAGGACGCGACACATCACTCAAAAGAGTGAGGACACTACAGCCTTCATTGCATAGATTTAATCACGTCCAAGGAGTAGATTAAAATCTAAGGGACCTTGGACAACCATGACATCAATACAAACAATTTTCCCTCCCAAAGTGATAGGTAACTGAGGAAGGGACCCTAAAGGTCTAGTAGGCCTTCTATTTAAAGCCATATCCGGTCAGTGACGGGCACAAGCCAAGGAGAACCTAAGGCTTGCCAAGCAGTTGAGGATAGAATACTAACAAAAGCCCCTTAATCAACTATCGTACATAAAATTTCTTTATCGAAAACTCCTACAAATATTTGAAAAGGAACGCTCGAAGGAAGACGAGATTCTGTTAGACCATTCCAATCAAAGGAAATAGCCTCAGTACTTGGAGGGGGTCTCGTGGAAACGAATAGGGTTTCCCCTTACCGAGGACATTCTGAACCGATAAGGAAAACATCAGCCGCTTCCAATTCACTCTCGCTTGGAAGATAAGAATGAGACAAAGATTGTGTCAAGATGACTGCTTCAGTCTGGACTTTCTTCAATGAAAGAGTGGGATCGAGTGGAGATGACAACGACTCGATCACTTCACTCTCGGAAGGGAGAGTGGGATCAATTGCAGATGAAACTGAATTGATGACTTGGCCAACCAGCGGGGGGTCGAGGGACAGTTTACTATTGTCTGTTGGAGGCACCAGTTGAGAACTAGTAATATCTTCCAACCACCGCGAGGCTTCATTCATGCTTGGACAAAGGAAAGTATGGTGCATACCCTTGCATATCAAACAAGGATATAGGACTTTACCCTTCCTACCCTTCACCAAGGGGTCACTGGTTGAGGGAGTGTCATCGACATGATGGTTAGAGGTTGATGATACAAGTGGTTTGGGGTTTTTAGACCACACTTCTGATACACGGGAAAGACTAGGGAAATCCTTGAGAAAGTGATCACCCTTGTAGAGTTTGCAAGGGAACTTGGGCTTACGAGGTGTTTTCGTAGAATGAGTGCCATTAGAGGCAACTGGTTTACGCTTGGTCTCTTCCTTATCCTTCTTCTTCTTAACTTTCCTTTTCTTCTTCTTCTTATCCACCTGATTACTAACACTATTGCTTTGATCAGGCGAGGAAGAAGGAACATAAGAATATTCATCTGACGAAGAAGGGGAAGGATTAGTTTGGGATTGAATCTCGTGGTGGAGAGTTAACATTCGAAACATTGGGCGCAATCGGAATTACCGGATTGAATAACCATACCGGTAATCCTATGGTTAATCCAGGAAGATTTAACATGGCAATAAAGGGAGGACCAATATCTTCAACTGAAGGAAAAGTAAAAGGTACCCCTTGAAAAGGGGTCTCCGGATTGGTAGTCCCAGAAGGAGCATGGGTGCATGGAGGTGGATTCTCCATGGAACAAAACTAAGTGATGTGGACGAAGTCTTGTTAAAAAGAACTCAAAAACCCTCAGGAAACCGAGCATGTGAAAGGGGAGCTAGGAAAAGACAAGGCTCACAGGCCAAAAGAGAAAGCTCAAAAAACTATACTGAGGCCGCTGCCACAATAAGCGAGTTGTACAACAAAACGACCAGAATGCCAACAAGCATCCCTACAAATAAAAAGACCCTCTATAAGATAGCAAGCAAAATATCCTAACTAAGGGTTGGAGACCTCAACAAATTGTATCCTTCACAAGGTGATGAAATCCAAGTCGAACAATACAAAATGAGAGACCAATAATGGAAGGATATCCCTCTATCGAAAGGGATCCTAGGTAAAGATCCCTAGAAGAAAAGTCTCTAAGCTACCTCATTCATGACACGTTGGAAAAGGTTTTCGGCGCTTCTGCCTTATCACCCTTGCATTACTATGAATACAAGGAAGACAATGATCGATGTTTCCTTAGGGCTAAGTGGAGTGTGACATTCCACATAGTCCGTCCGATTCTCAATCTCGCGGCAGTTTAACCCCTGAAAGTTTAAAATAGTCAGGGGGCCCCTCCACAAACTGGTGTATGACCGTGTCAACAAACACTAGAGGATTTTAGTACCCTAAAGACAACGACTATGTCTCAGATGAAAAATGACAAGGAGGAATTATTTTGATGCCTATCCGCGGTGTCCTACCTAACTATTAAATTCTTTTGATTTCCTCAAGTGAAGTTAATGTTCGTTTAGTTAGGGAGATTAATTTTAGAGGCTGTCTTACTCAATTGGGTAAATGGATGTGAAACTTGGTGGTGTTGTGATGACCCAAACCATGCAAATGAGAATGAATCGAAATGAGCCTTTCTATTTGATGAACACTAGCTAAAGTAAGGAAGAATTCTTTCCGTTCCCAATATGGACAACCCAATGCACATGAAATTTTATTCCTTTTCAAAATGATAGAAAGAAGTAAAATATGTACCCAAAACTAACCCAAAGCACTGAAAAAGTTCTTCATATGAACACCAAACATAACGATTGTAATCCATTTCTTATCTTTTCACACTTGAAAAAGACACATCCAAGCTACAGAAAGAAAGATTCTACAAACGTTTCCAATTAGATGGAAGACAAAGAAAAGCACTCAACAATTCTATATTTAACTCGAATGTACACGAATTTGAAACAAGCCTTTCTTCTCCTTATAAATTTGAGACCAAGAATTGCAAATGATCAAATTAAAGCAAGAAGAGCATATATTTTTTCCAGTTTCGTGAATATAGCAAAAGAGCAACAAAACCAAGCTTCTCTTTGGACTAAAGCAGAGACAAGGAATCAATCTTTCTCAACAATCATTATATAGGATGTAAAGGAAATAAGATGCCAAGAAATCCAAACACACCAAACACACCAAACCAAAAATGATCTCAAAACCTTAATATGGGTCAAAACGACTGTAGGATGCACGATTCATGGCCCCCCCCAGCCATGAGGGGGAATTTTTTTTTCAAAAATAGAACCCATTTTGCTTAAAAATGCAAGCAAAACACTAGTGTTTACTCAAAGGGCCAACATGGATCCAAATCTCGAAAAGACCCAAAAAATAACCAAACAAACCAAGAAAAAACACTTTCTAGGAACTACCGCGGGCCTTTAGGCAACCAGGGAGCGGTATTGATAGACTATCGTGCTCTAAACAATGGTTAAGGCGCGGTACTGCTAGACTACCGCGCTCTAGACAGTGGTTAAGGCGCGGTATTACTGCTCTGTAGGTAGTTAAGGGGGCGCGGTACTGTGTGAATAGGGGGAAAGAGGCGGAATTTTGAGAAAAGATTTTGACTTTTCAAGGGTTTCCAACCCAGAGGACTTAGTGATCTGTAACATAAGTCTAATGCAGAGAACATGGAAGAGAATGAGGGTAAAAGAACTCAATTCTTACAATCAATGAGTGAAAGAAAACTTCACAAGCAAAGAAAATGGATTTAGTCCCCAGCGGAGTCACCGGTTTTTGTTGCAGATATTTCTCCCTACGGATAGGTAGAAACTCTCTTAGGATAAAGCAGGATGCACTGACTCTCTGCCAAGACAAAAAGGAAACAAATTCTACCTTGAGTTCCTAAACTAATCTTCACAACAAGATTAAATGCATTCAGAAGAGATGAAAGATGTAACTCACCTTCCAATTCGACATTTGTCGCTCTTCTAGCTCTTGATCCCGAAGCTCCAATGTAGAACTTGTTGAAATCAAACAAAGGACAAGCATGCAAGCCTCCAAATACCTTGAAGCAAAGATTAAGTTCAAATCTAAACTAGATACATTTCATATCAAAGTTCCATACAACACAAATGAAATGGGAAAAACAAGACAAGTTATCTTTTATTACAAACTTGAAGAGTACTTACAAAGGTTGCTTGATATCCAAGCCAATCCTCCAGCTCCAAGTGCTTCCTCTAGCTATCTCTGCAGAAGTCTGAAGATCATAGGTTTGATGCCCCAAAAGTCCTCCTTTTGGCTCATGGAAGGCTTCTCTCTTATAGCACATGGGAAAGTTAACCAACAAGAGAGAAGTGTGGATCTATGGAGGGTTTAGTGGATCAGGCCAGCTAAACAAAGAAGGAGTTAGGATCGAACCAAAGGTGCTAATCCCAACAAAATCTCCTCGAAGGTTGAAATCCCAAAATCCAAGGCAAAAAGGCTAATTTCAGACTACCGCGCCCCTATAACTGAGCATAACGCAGTAGTACCGCGCCCCAGAGAAGGAGCAAAGCGCGGTAGTGCTGACTACCACGCCCCTGTAGATGTGCAGGGAACGGTAGTGCTCACAAACAGGGCTAAGTTGGGTTGGCAGATGGCAGAAAAAGTGTTTGCTTTCAGTGTTCAGTCAATGGTTTTCATTCTGAATTTTTAGATGATCTTTAAGGGAAACTGTCGTTTAGGTCGCTAGTGCAAGGATGCGACACTAATACATAATGTTTAATATTGAGGTATAACATTACGGAGACTAGCATAGAACCTATGAACACTGTGGGGAAGGGTAATGAGTTGAAAGTATCTCTCTGGTTATTCAATTGTTGATTGGTTTAGAGACCCTGTCAAAACCCAAAAAATGGCTCAATTGGATGGAAAGAGCTAGTAATAACATTCCCACTTATCGGCACTTGCTCAGCATGGAGGATATGGGACAAAAAAAAGGTCAGAATTAGTGATGATGCATGGGATGGTGCAGGGGAATATTTCAGGATATCACTCTCCTTAGTTTCAAAATTGAAATCTCAGAGGATCCATGTCTTAGCTGATGCGAAAGCTCAACAGCCATAGCAGAAACGAAGAGCAGGCTGGAAATCTTCGTAGGATCTCAAAATGACTAGAGTAGAAGCAAAGGAGTGGAACAGACACATCAACAATCTAGTCTCTAACTTCGTTCATATAAACGAAGACATACAGGATAAATTAGTTTGGACCAAGAATGCCGAGAATGGATATTTCACAGCAAAAAATGTATATGAAGCTGAATGTTAAGAGCAGGCGATTGGAGAAAAGAAGTGGTGGTGGGAGAAAAATTTGAAAATCCACAGTCCTTTGAAAACTATAATTACCTTATGGATTGGATTAAGGAACAAACTGTTGACATGGGAAATTCTGAAAAAAAAAAAAAAAAAAAAAAAAAAAAAAAAAAAAAGAAGAAGTTTTCAAGGGCCGGTCATGTGTGTTTTATGCAAGGCACAAGAGGAACAAACCTCTCATTTATTTAGTTTTTTCCATATGCAGGAGACGTTTGGGATTCAACACTAAATTCCATCAATAACATCAGGACTCCTACAAGAAACAATGCAACTTTGGAACAACGAGCACAAGAATTGTGGAAAAATGATGGGGTACACTATTACAATGCCTTTCCATCTCTTTTCGTCTATATTATTTGGGAAGCACGAAATAAAGCAATATTCCAAAAAAATGGGTTCCTTCTGATCTCACAATTGAGTTGTTGTTGAAAAAATTACAAGAGCATAAATTTTCCCCCAAGCCAACAAAGAGATGGGTGTTGGTTGCTTTGGATATAAACAAAAGCATCCCTTAGGCCTTCTTCGATGGAGCGAGTCAAGGTGAACCTCTCCTTCGAGGAGCGAGAGGTGTTATATATATGTCACACAACAAAAAAATGAGCATCAAATTAGCAACGGGAAGAGAAACCAACAATAGAGCAGAACTAGCCGCATTATGGTCAGTTTTGAAGACTCCAAAGGACACTCAAATCAAAAGGATTCAAATTTTTGGTGACTCTAAACTAGTGATAGATTGGAAGAAAGATCAAACCAATATTAGAACACCTCATTTGCAATACCTGCTAAATGAAATCAGTTGTTTAAAGTTCTTTTTCAAAATGATTTCCTTTACTCACATATACAGAGGCTGACATGCTTTCCAAGCTAGCCTTAGCTTTTCAACCAGGTCTTATGGAGCTAAAGGGTCACACCGATGATCATGTCATCAAGTCCAATATTTTGTTGTAAGCTAAATTAGAAAAACAATGTTTTGATATCCCCTCTTGTAATGAAAAAGAACAACTTTTTGCTTATGATGAAGCCCAAGAGGATGATTAATGATGTAGGCTCAATATAGACATTTAAGTTTATTCTATGAATAAAGAGATTTTTTTCTGATGGAATATATATATATATATGTCTCCTGCACAGGACATGATGTCATCTCGCCGCCACCCCTTGGAGGATAAAAATGAGGATGACATAAATGTCCTGTAGCCAATTAGGATTAAAATTTTTTTTTAATAATTCAATTTAATATAATATATTTCAAACTATAGCCTTGAACTATAGCGAGAGATAAAAAAATTAGCCTCGACACCCAAATTAATAGTAGGTCAACGATATATTAGATGATAGCGAGACTCTATGTTATCCAATTATAGTTAAGCACACAAACATGAAATATATATGAAATAAACATATTTTGTTCGGGTACACAGGGTACTACCAAAGGACCGAACACCAAGAGCAACCACTTCACACAAACAGATCACAGATCAACACACCGATGTTTTGATCTGTGATCTGTTTGTGTGAAGTGGTTGCTCTTGGTGTTCGGTCCTTTGGTAGTACCCTGTATACCCGAACATGGTATCAGAGCTTTTATGAAGTGCCGCTTCCGGTTATGATCTAGATCTTGAACTGCTGTTGCCGAAACTCGAAAGGGTTTCTAGTTCTGGTATTTCTGTGCATTTCTGGGCTGTGGGAGGTGTTCCATTGCGTCCGGAGCATCGTTTCGATTGGGAAATAGTTTTCGTTTGATCGAAAACGGTTCCCGATTGCTCCAGAAACGCGTTTTTCATCAGATCTGAAGGAAAAATGGCAAGCACGCAAACCGAGCAAGAAGAGTTAAAAAAAAAAAAAAAAAAAGCCCCCTTCCTCATTTCCATATTTTACATACCTTTTAAACTAGCTCACTTGGTCCAAAGTTGCTTTATTCCTTAATAGGTCTTGAGTTCAAGTCTTAGGAAGTTACTTTTAAAAAGAAAAGTGCATGCAATTTCTATTTTCAAGTTACTTTATTGTAAAAGTGCATCTCACTTAAATAATAAAAAATAAAAATACAAGTGAGTCACTTAAGCTTTTTATTTATTGTTGCACTATTTAAAAGTAATATCATTGTAAAAGTGAAATCACTTATTTTACAAAAGTGATTCACTTAAAAGCAACTTTTTTGTAAAGTGATTGTCAAAAGGTTCATCTTGGGAAGAGGGGGGTTCTTTTTTTTTTGCTGGACATTCTCTAGCTGCCACGTGACTATTGGGGACATCTTCAACATTTTCTTTGTTCAAGCATAACTTCATCATACAGAGTCCGTTTTCAGTGCCGTTTTTTTTGAAACCACCTATTTTTTCGAGCTCTTCACATCCAGACTATTGGTTTCTGCTTTTACAGCCATTAATTTACAAATATGGCCGCCCTTTATGATATTCTACTTAACAGTTCCAACTATTTCTCATGGAAATCTCGTATGGAGGATGTTCTACGAAGTAGGGGACTTTTCAGAATTACAACAGGGAAAGAAAAAGAACCCACTGATGATGATAAGAAAATAAAATGGGCAAATAGATGTGATGAAGCTCGTGGATTGATTGGGATGTCAATCTCTACTGATTTGCGATTCCACATATCTGGAATTGATGAACCTAATGCTGCTTGGGACAAGTTGGAATCTGTGTTTGGTAAACACAATGAAATTCGGGGTCACCAACTCGAAAATGAGTTGATTTCTTTAAATCCAAGTGACTTTTCATGCATTCAAGATTATTTATCTAAGTACAAAACTCTCAAGCTCTTATGTGCAGAATGTAAGATTGAGAGGGAAGACAAACAATGCATTTATCATATTCTTTCCAAACTTGGACCTGCATATTCTGTTTTTGTATCTACATTTTACTCCATGAAAGCGTCATTGAATGCAGCTAGCTATCAAGAGCCTAGTCTTGAATCCTTTTGTGATTCCTTGATTAGAGAACAAGATAAACTCATTCATCTTGGAATAATCAACAATGCAGATACATCTGGGAAATCCTTATTGTCCCAACAGAAAGAAAAGTCCAAGCCTCCCAAGAAACAAAATTTTCGCAATAATAAGTCAAACAAGGGTCCAAAACCCTCTCAGTCAGCTCCTTCTTTAAAAAATGACAAAGGATCCAAGCCAAAAGGCAAGAAGACTGAGCGTCATTGCAACTATTGCGGGAAAGATAATCATGATGAATCTAAGTGTTTCAAGAAGATGGCAGCCTTGGAAGCAGCAATGAAGAAGCACCACATCAGCCTAGATTCGCCTTCAGAATCTGCCTCTCATGGACATGCACTTTGTGCTTCTGGTTATTCTTATAATGCATCTTCTTCTTCTACTTCAAATGAATGGCTCATTGATTCTGGAGCATCTTATCATATGGCTAAGGATCAAGCCATCTTTTCTACTATGCATGAATGTAACACCAAACAAATATTTGTTGGTGATGATAGATCTCTAAGTGTTGTAGGAGCTGGAACAGTTCCAGTAGATAATGGTCATTTTAGTGATGTACTATGTGTTCCAAGAATTTCCTGCAATTTGTTATCAGTCTATCAGATCACTCATTCTGGTGAGGGTAAAACTGTGACCTTTACACCTCACCAAGTTGTAATCAAGGATTTTAAAGATCCTCAACAGGTTCTAGCTACCGTAATTGTTGATGATATTACCAGGTTGTACAAGTTTAACAACTTTGGGTCATCACCTTTCCCTTCAGTTTTTGTTGCTCATAGTGATAACTTGAGCAAACTTTGGCATGAGCGATTTGGTCACTTGAATTATCGCTCATTGCAACAACTATGTAAAGAAAATATGGTGACAGGTCTTCCGATGGTATCTTGCAGAGATGGTGTTTGTTCCGGTTGTGTACTCGGAAAACATCATCGGGACAGTTTTGACAAACGTGCCTCTTGGCACGCCTCGGTTCCCTTGGAGCTTGTGCATAGTGACTTGTGTGGTCCTCTTCCATCTGCTTCCTTTTCTGGTTTCAAGTATTTCTTAACTTTCATTGATGATTACACCAGACGCACTTGGGTTTATTTCCTAAAACTTAAGAGCGAAGTATTTAACATGTTCTTGGCCTACAAGGCCCTTGTTGAAAAACAATCTGGTCATCAAATTATCAAGTTAAGATCTGACAATGGAGGAGAATATGTTAACAAACAGTTCACTACTTTCTGCACTGAACAAGGCATCCAACAACAACACACTGTTCCATATACACCACAACAAAATGGTGTAGCTGAGCGGAAGAACCACACTTTAAAAGAAATGGCAAATTGTATGATCCAATCTAAGGGACTAAGTCTTCAATTTTGGGCTGAAGCCATAAATTGTGCAAATTACATAGTTAATCGCACCCCCACAAAAGCATTACAAGGTATAACACCGGAAGAAGCATGGAGTAAAGTTAAACCTGATGTAAGTCACTTTCGTGTGTTTGGTAGTGAAGCATGGGCTCACATTCCGGATGAAAAACGGAAAGCATTGCAGCCTAAAAGTGAAAAGTGCATATTTGTTGGATATTCTGAAGATGTAAAAGGTTATAGACTTCTTCAACCACATTCTCATGCTATAATCATTAGAAGAGATGTTAAATTTGATGAAAATATCTTGGCCTGCGAGCCTAACTCGGCGAGTGTGCCATCTTTGGCCTGCGAGCCTGATTCGGCGTTTGTGCCTTCTTCTTCTTCTTCCAACTTCCTTGACAGGTTTCCAACTCCAGTTTCTGATGATGACAGTGAGGATGAAAATCCACCTCCGCCTGCTCATGTTCCTCCAGTTGCACCAGCACAAGTGCTTCCTCGATGGGTTCGTTCAACATGTGAAGCAGCTGGTGATCTTGCCGGTGATCCTAGAGATCAACGTCGAACACGTTCTCAGTTTCAGCGAGCCTCTTCTCTTTTGGCTCAAGTTTCCGAGAATCATGATCCAGAAACTTTTGCAGAAGCTTCAGGGAATCCACATTGGGATGCAGCCATGGATGAAGAATATCGTTCCTTAATGGCGAACGATACTTGGGATCTTGTACCTCTTCCAAAAGGAAGAAAACTTGTCAGATGTAAATGGGTCTACAGAACTAAGTATGCATCATATGGAAGTGTTGAAAGACTTAAGGCAATGTTAGTTGCCAAAGGTTTTTCTCAAGTTGAAGGGATTGACTACAATGAAACCTTTGCTCCCGTCGCCAAAATGAACTCCATCCGCCTTGTTCTTTCCCTTGCAGCCTTACACAACTGGGAAGTCCATCAAATGGATGTCAAGTCTGCCTTCTTACATGGTGATTTACAAGAGGAAATTTACATGGAACAACCTCCTGGATATGTTTAGAATAACTCTAGCCTTGTCTGTCGCCTTAAGAAATCCTTATATGGCCTTAAGCAAGCTCCTAGAGCTTGGTATGCCAAAATGGATAACTTTCTTCTTGACACTGGTTTTTCTAGATGCCATTCTGACCCCAATGTCTATACCAAGAAAGTAGGAAACCATCTCATCATACTTGTTCTATATGTTGATGACCTTATTCTTACTGGTAGTGACCCTAAGCTTATAACCCATGTGAAATCCAGTCTTAAACAAACTTTTGAAATGTCAGACTTAGGACATTTGCATTATTTTCTTGGTCTCCAAGTTCTGCAAACCAAAGAAGGAATCTTTCTTTCTCAGTCTAAGTATGCTTGTGACCTTCTTCGTCGCTTTCACATGGAAGATTGTAAACCAGCCCCTTCTCCCTTCCAGTCTGGAGTCAAACTTTCTGCCACTTGTACTTCACCTGAAGTAGATGCCACATTGTATCGTCAGCTTGTTGGTAGTCTTTTATACTTGACTCATTCCCGTCCTGACCTTTCCTTTGCCGTTGGTCGAGTTGCCCGTTATATGCAGACACCTCATGAAAGTCACTGGAAAGCAGCTAAAAGAATACTTCGATATATTCGAGGTACAGTTCAGTTTGGGATTCATTACAGTATAGGGGGGAAACCTTTGTTGGTTGGTTTCACTGATTCAGATTGGGCCGGCGATCCTGATGATCGAAAGTCTACTGCAGGTTATGTTTTCAGTCTGGGATCTGGACCTATTACTTGGGCTTGTAAGAAACAACAAGCTCTTGCTCTTTCTTCAGCAGAGGTAGAATATCGAGCAGCCGTCAATGCCAGTCATGAAGCTTTATGGCTTCGACAGATCCTTTCAGAGTTTGGATTCGAGCAGCAGCAGCCTACTCCACTTTGGTGCGACAATCAAAGTGCCATCAAGCTTGCCAAAGATCCAGTTCTACATCAACGCAGCAAACACATTGAGCTACATATGCACTTCATCAGAAATCTTGTTCATGATCGTGTTCTCGAAGTGCTCTTTTTCCCTACAGATGATCAAGTTGCAGACATCTTCACCAAGTCTCTTACAGAAGCGAAGTTTTCTAAACTTCGATCTATGTTAGGAGTTCAGGAACTTGTCATTAAGGGGGGATAGGCTCTAATGCCTCCTTCCTTCTCCTAATAGTGTCACTTTTGTAAATCCTTCAATCCTATCCCAAGTTGTTCTTAAGGGGGGATTTTAGGATATTTAGACACTTAGGAGTTAGTTAAGATCAACTTGTGTAATATATCCGTTAGGGATAGTGTGTTTCTTTAGTATGCATTAGTATGCATTTGTATATACTTAATCCGACGGTCACGATATGTTTCCGACATAGAGTGATCCGACGGCTCAACTTCTCTTAGATCAAACCTAACCTTGATCCGTGGCTTAACACCCGATTGGTCCATGATCTCTATTTAAAGAGCATGGAGGGTCATTGTTTAGTTGATCGATTATGAGAAGCTCATTTGTAACTTTCTTTCTTTGCATAATAAATTGTCCCGTAGAAGCTATTTGGCCGGGGCCGTGGAGTGTTTCCCTCAAGAGGGTTTAAACCACGTCAAAACATCGGTGTGTTGATCTGTGATCTGTTTGTGTGAAGTGGTTGCTCTTGGTGTTCGGTCCTTTGGTAGTACCCTGTGTACCCGAACATATTTGATGTATACACTTAATATAGAAACTTATATAGAAAGAGATGAAAGGAGAGATCCGTATACAAAAATATTATTAGCTTTATTTTCATATACCTACCTCTTGATCTACCATAAAATATTTACCTCTTGATTGATCCCTCTAATACACATGTCAAATTAAGTAATTAAAAAATTCATGTGAGCTAAAAATAAATCTAGTATAGATCCATGCCTTAAAACTAAATATAACAAAGGGATGAAATTTGTAAAGATTTAATTTAAAAAAAAATTTAAAATGCAAAAAAATTAAACTTCAAGAAAATGAATCACTATAATGAGTTAAAATAGGTATACTTTTTAACATCTTCAAATTTTATTGTTAATTTAACATTAAAAAATATAATGATATATATATTTTTCTGGTCAAGTGGTACCCCTACTTGTGGGGTTTTCCTTTTGGGTAAGAAACCATGAAGGAGGGTTATCTAAGCCATCAAACCCTTAACATGAGTTGATTTTTAGTATACTGGAGTTTTCCACCACCATTCAGCTTAGGGGTGTCTTAACTCATCACCCATAACCAACTCTTCTACATTTAAGATTAAAAAATAATTGGTAAAATGGTATTATTGTTATATGATGATCACTTTTAATAACCAAAAACATCAGTTTATTACGTTTAAATACTAATAACCCTATCATGTGGGAGTAAGCCTCGGAGAAACCCCATGACTGGATAATAGCAGTGTACAAAGCTCATGAGCGAAGCCCAAGAAATGCCACATGGGGGGCTGGATCCTTTAAAGTAGACCAGTCAAATTTATATTTTATGCTTAGATATACTCAACCATAGGACAACTTTTTCCCGTGAAACCATAGGACAACTTATTATAAAGAGTGTTGTGAATTAGGCGATTAACCTATTTTCAAATAATAAATGATATAATGAACTTCCTTCTTCTTCGGCTTTAAATACGGTATGTGTTTTCACGTAATAACTGACCTAACTAACATCCTTCTTCTTCGGCTTGAAATAGGGCTACAACCTTTGATGTCTTAAGTCCACACGTTATATATTAACTCCACTGCTTGGTATACTTTCACGATCGTGCCTTTTTCTGAAGCTGTGTGTATAGATTTTGCGTAAAACGATTCTGGAGTGCTTCCATGGAGTTTCTTCCTAGTGAACTTGTTCGAGAGTGCTTGCTCAGAGTGCCCTACAAAGAACACGGTATACTGAAAGTTGTCTGCAAAACCTGGAACGCTATGGTCAGTGACCCTACCTTCTACGCAGACAGAAAAATCTCTCGGACGAGCCAGCAACTTATTGCATGCTTGACGGCAACAGATTGGAGGGCCGTCAATGCCGCCTTTGCAGTAATGGTATATGACCCTCTAACGGGGACTTCGTTAAGGCTGCCTCCTATTGATGATCCACAGTGTTCTGGAATACCAATACGGTGTCAGTGCGCGGCCATCAATGGCAAGCTTCTTATCATAGGCGGATTGCACCCATTAAACTATAATCAGATGAAGACTGTATACATTTATGACTTCGCGACTGCCAAATGGAGCCGCGGAGCTGACATGCCTATAGGCCGATCCTATTTCGCCTGCTCTGTCGATCCTTCCACTGGACTTCTCTACGTCGTCGGCGGGTTCGCTAAGTATAGCAACCCTCCGGCGGGTGCGGAAGTTTACAATTTGGAGGAAGACAGGTGGGAAATTCTGCCTCCTATGATCCATAGGCGCGGCCCCGGATGCCACGCTGTTTTCATGGAAGGTAAATTCATGGTGTTCGGCGGAATTGCATTTGAGAGAAGTGCAGAGGTTTTCGATGTGAGTGCGGGAACGTGGAGTAGGTGGGAAAATATATGGGGTTTTGGGGGAAAGCTGTGGGCAAATGGTGGAGTCGCTGCTTTTTCAGGGGAGTTGTATGTATTCTTTGAACGATGGGCGGAGAAGTATGATCGCGAGAATAACGTTTGGAGTGTTGTCGCTTCTCTTCCTCGATACACTCCCTTCCTTATGTGTGCTACACAGTGGCGTGACTGGATTTTTGTATGCGGATCTGACGTCAACCAGATCTCTTACATGTTTAAGCCGTCAACCGGACAGTTCAAGGGATTTAACGGTCACCGTGGCTGGCAGTGTATCTCAGCAACAACCGTGGAAATTTGAATACGATGGGTATCTCGTTTTTCTAATCGATTTTGGTATGCAGGGCGGTTATAATTATGAAGCCATTTAGGTTTGGAACTACTAGTTCAAGGATGACTAAGGATGACTGTATATGCCTTTTATATAGGTTGAGGTAAATTTAGTTTGGTACTAAATGGTATGTTAAATTAGTTTATTTTGATTTTCTTCCAAAGATAATAGTTTGATTTGTTTTAAAAAGAATAATTTCCTTTTTATAATTATTTATTATATAAATTAAAAATGTAACTATTTATTATATTATTTGGAGACACATATATATAGATAGAAGTTATTCTGGTTTGGAAATAAATGATATATAAATGTTTAACTTCATTTTCTTTTAAAAATATTAATTTGATATTTTTTTTTAAAATAATCTTATTTTTATAAATTATTTATAGCATAAATTACACATGCAAAACTATTTACTATATAGAAATACAGTATTTGGCTAGCCTCTTCATATGAAAAGATAGATCTCATTTAATTATGGTATGAAATTATTCTTATTTAAAATAGTTTTTTTCCTATAAGAATAAGTTCTCTTTGGCCCACTCTTTAAAATAGTTGTTGGTTATGTTTTTTTAGTTATGTTTTTTTTAAGAAAAAAATATGAAAAAAAGTAGTGATCTCGTAATACAATTTTAAATTTTATGTTTTTAAGTGTTTGATTTTATTTATTTATCAAATTGGAATGTCAACAATTTTTAATATAAGGAAGACATTAAGTGTTTGATTATGTTTAGAATGGATGTTTGTTATGTTTTTTTTTTAAAGTTTTATGAAAAAAAGATAGTGGTCTTATAATACAATTATAAATTATGTTTTTAAGTGTTTGATTTTGTTTATTTATCAAATTGGAATATCAATAATTTTTAATATAAGGAAGACATTAAGTATTTGATTATGTTTATAATGGAGCTTATAAAAGATATATCAATTTCTTATAACATTTTATATAGCTTAGCATTAAGTACAATGTCAAAATATTTTCTAAAATAAAAAAGAAAAAGAAAAAGAAATGAGATTTCCTTTTTTGTCTCTACAATTCCCAATTATAACTTTAATGGTGTCAAGATGATATAAGGGCATCTTTTAGGTTTTCCAATGTTGCATTTTTCAAAAATATTTCCAATTTTGTTTCAAGTTATTCTCCATTTTCCAAAAATATTTTCAATTTTGTTGTTATGTGATGCTTTGAAATCATAAGATGAATTTTTAGTATGTTATAGAAGAAACATTACTCTACCTTCACCCAATAAATAAAGAAACAAATAAATAAATTTTAGCACATACATTGACTTAGTATTTTGATGGTTCCTTAAGTCTTTACTCCCATACATTGCTAAGGATGTTTTAATGTTCGACATTGTGACTGAGGAACAAGCTATCTTGAAAGTCCAACAGTTAGATCTACTTTATTCTCAGTCTGGCATTTTGTATGACATTATTCTTGACGCACCGAGAATAAGACATGAGCCCACGTCAGTTCCTGGACCACATGCCGATGGCATCGTGGGGTCCGCATGCACTCGCCCTGTAGACTTGGTAGCTAATCAAATGAAAAAATTATCGCTAAACCAATCTGCTCCCAGACAGGTTCACACCTTGTCCACTTCCACTCCATCATCTGATGTACACAATGTGCAATCAACGAAACCGTCAGGTAACCAGCAACTTGGTGGTAAGAAAAAGGGGAGAAATAATTGTAGGGGTGGAAACAATGGAAGTAATAACAATAGAAATCGTAATACTCCTCGTAAATAGAATGCCAACCCTCCTCGGGAAGGCGGTAATGCTGGCGAGGATCATAAACCTAGGCGTAAAGTGAAATTCCCTTGCAAGCTTTGAGGGGAGGATCATCTTACTCACTTATGTCCTCGAATTGAAGAAGCATCAAAGCATTTGGAACAGAGCCCAACTGTGTTGAAGGATCCCCTTCCTCATCATCAAAACATGGCTTCGCATGCTCCCACCACTGGTTATGGTACTAATGAAACATGACAATGTCTTCTTCCAATACTAGTGGTTATGGATGTGTGAATATGGTTCAGTCGGAGGTTTTTGTTGCTAATCGTCAACGCGATTATGGTGCACCACAACCAAATTTGGGGAATGAGCCTCCCCCTCCTGACAATTCCTTGCATATCGAGAAGCCCTCTATTATGCCGCGGATACCGAAAGGTGTTTTTAAGCGCTCCATGCATAATCCTAATGCTCGAGCCGCCCATAACTACTCCATCGTAGAAGATATGGGGCAAACTCTGTGTGCCATGTCGACCCTTGAGGTTTTGCAAGCCTGTCCTTCTCAGAAGCATGCCCTTTTGAGTGCGTTAGGAGTTCACGATGGGGGAAGTCCTAGTGTTATCAAGTTCAATACTACTGATGTCCAGCCTCGCTTACCTTACCATGTGGCTTTTCAAATCCAGGTGGTTTTCCTTAAAAGCTTCGTCAAATGTACTATGGTTGATGAAGGTGCCTTTGTGTCAGTAATGTCATTAGCTTGTTGGAAAGATCTTGGCTCTCCTCCTCTACTCGCGTCTAGAACTACACTCACTACATTCGACAGTAGATCTTTTACGCCGCATGGAATTATCCCTTCCCTTGTTGTCTCCTTGGGAGGTAAGTCTATGCCTATTGAATTCAAAGTGGTTTATGCGCCCATCGACTACAACCTTTTACTGGGTCGGAACTGGATGTACGCTATGAAGACTATTGCATTTACTGTATTTAGAGTTATTTGCTTTCCCCATGAAGGAAAGATTGTGACAATCGATCAACTGGATTATGTTGGCACTCCTTCCACAACATCCATGGGATCTGTAGTCCCATAAGTTTCTAATTCTCAGCCGGCAATTGGGAACATAGGTGTTGGAATGTACCCCTCATTGATGGGAACTTTTAATCTTTCTGCACCTGTGAATTTTATTGGAACCATTACCAACAATGTGCCTCCTCCTTCAAATAATATGTTATTCCGGACCTCCTATTTAGATGATCCGTGGACTTTACCATCCACGAGCTCCACGTTTGGAGACATTGCGCATGCCGGGATGTCTATGCCTTTATCTATAGCGGAGCTCGCTTACGATCATATCCAACAAACCACTGCAGATCTGGATCTCTCTTCTTCCTAGATGTCGGGAGCTCTCTTGATGGTACTCTACCTTCGGAGAAGATTTTATCGAGTCCATTCATGGTAATGATGAGCCTTGGGAGGATTTCTATCATAGATCTCATTCCCTTCCCACCCTTGGTCTTATTGAATGAGATGAGCCTATAATAGAACCTGCCATGCCTTTGAATTTGGATCCATTCATAGTCTCATCCAGCCCTAATTTGACGATTGAGTCTAATGAGTCTTTAAGCTCTCCTATATATCCGCAAATCGGTGCTCTTGAAGAGTTTCATTCTATTTCTAGAATTTCCAACTCCCGTGATGCTGAATTTTCTCTTGCAGATTCCTTCACATCCTTCAGCTTTGCTCTTAATTTTGAAGAAGATCATTTTGATTCCTCAGGTATTGGTACTATGGCACCTTTAGTAGTTAGATCTACGTGCGTTATGTCTAAGGTTAACAATAGTGAAGTTGAAAATGTTTCTACCGCAGTGACTTGTATCAGATTTTTCTTTACGTACGTTTTAGAGATGATCTTGGTACTTATGTTTCTTGGAGACAGGATTTTTAGCTAGACTTATACTTGTTTACTGGTCCTTTTCGACATTTTCTTCGGTCATGGCAGGCATATTCGGAACCTTTTATATAGGTTTAGGCCTCCCCATTGTTATGATTCATTTGAACCTTTTTCCATCCAAATTTGTAGACACCCCTCGAGTGTCCTTATCTTGCTCATGTTTCTTTCGTTATGCATAGCTTTGTCCCATGCGCTTGGAACTAGTCTCACATGTCCCTAACACTCGTCTACTCTCATTATGAGCATTCTTCCATATCTCCTTTGAGCTCGTTAAAAACAGTAAGGAATTCATGAGTTTACTTTTTCGGGCTCATTAAACCTTTACGGAAAAGATTTTTATAAAGTCTTTTTTAAGCCTTTGTTAGACTTTTTCAAATCAAACAAGATTGCTGAGTATACTTGTCATTTCAAACTCGTAAAAGGATTTGAAGCGACATTCACTTAGGTATAAGTTTACCCCTTTTCTGGACCTTTGTGGATTAATTACGAAAAAGGTATACTCTAGTCATACGTGACTAGAAGAGTTCTTCTCTCATTGTTTTACAGTTTTTCGTGTGAGGAGACTAACTTTACGAAAAAGGACTCCCCTTTTATGTCGAGTTGTGATCGCATTGGATTATCCTGCTTGTCACTTGAGCCTTGTGCCAACTCCCACTTACTCACTTATTAGCCATGTGCCTGAGCAATTTACCTTCCGAGCCAAGTAGAGCCTTAATTTATCTTTCGTAGCTTGATGACCCTTTACCCTGAGGGAACATTTCCCTGAGTGTTCACATCCTGCATGCATCTCCTTGCATTGAACATAGGTATGTTCCACTGCTTGGGTCTAGTCTGCTAGCTATTTGAGACTCGTTCCCTCACCTGTTCTACTATAAGCAATTTTACTCTTTTTCAAGCTTTTCCCAAATATGAAAAAGATCAAAAAAATCAAATATTCCGAAAAGCCGGACGGGATTATGGTCACTATTTCTTGTTGGCAGCTATTGTGTCGCCTTTGAACAGAGCATTCATTCCACTCCTTACATTATGAGTCAGGACTATAGTTGGGCCTTAGGAGCTGTACTTGTTTCTCAGTTTTCTCCATCGATTGGTTAAGCTTCCAGTCATTATGGAGCTCTCTGCAATGCCTCCTACATTGCACAGTTTATGTTAAGTCTATGCTTCCTGAGTCTATTCATCTGCTCATGCTCTTGTTCAAAGGAAGTCCTGAACCAATGTCGGCCACTCCTCAGTTCTCTTGACTATTGCATGTTGGCCATCCTTATTGAGTTAGTCCATTTCACCTGAAATCTTCCAAATCTTTCAGGATTGCTGGTACCTTGTCCTAGTTGATGGGGGATGCCTTAATGCCCTCCTTCTAGCGAGTCTCGTTCCGTCGACTTCAACTCATTTATTCTGGGACTTGAGGATTAGAGTTCGGTTGAGTACCTTGAGGCTTGCAGTCATTAGTGGCAGGTTCTCTCGCCATCGACAGTTTTGAGAATACATCAATGTCCCTTGATCGATGGATTCATCCTAGTGTTCGACTTCAACCCATTTATTCACACTCTGATGATGATCTGTGCCTTGATGCCCATTTTCATTATCGGTGGGTCATGTCGCGTCTGTTAACAATATACATCATTGACCGATAATGAGACGATGTCTCATTAGGTTCGACCCCAACTCCTTTATTCACTTGATGGGACTTGCACCATCAAAGACTTGTGTAGAAGACCCCAGGCAATTGTGGCATTCAATATGCTACATATGACTTTGACTTTACATCTGAGATATCACCTCTCAGATTTCAGTAGTTTGTACCTCTAGTTTGCACCAGTTGTCTTCTTTTCAGCAGAAGACCATATCTTACTATACAGGGATCATGGCTATGATCACTTATCACGTGTATCCATTATGTACTGCCTATTTATGGCCATTGTATCAGATTGTTGTACTATACCGACATGTATTTAAAGATACTATTGTATTATGACGAGTGAGTTGTTCTTTCCACTTGTGTCTCCATCACTCCACTTCTGAGTTTTATAATGTATTTCGGCCATCGCACACATTTCAGTCTCTGACCTCACACATTAGGGGGCATCTGTTACACAGAAATATTCCACCCTGTGAGCATCAGCTTTCTTTGGCCTGTAGGATCCATTTCAGTGACTCAGATCCATTTTTTTCCTTCAGTGATACCAGTTTGCCCTATTTTTATTCCTACCCGCATGTTGCATCACTATAGCATGCGTACCCGCGAGTTGCATCACTATAGCCCGCGGGTATCAAGTAAAATTGTAAAAACCACTATTAATTACTTTTTACTTTCAAAAAGCGGTCATTGGGTGACCTTTGGCTCTCCATCTGCCCGAGTAACGTCTCGATGTGTCCTTTCACTTACCTTTAAGAGGACTATATATTGAGCACATATGGCTTATGGACGGGAGGAAGAAGAGAATAGTAAAGGAGCTCTAGTGGATTTTTTCCCTATCTTGAGTCTGCACTCATTGATCCTTGTAGTTGTGAACCATTTATGTTCACCTTCCAAACTCCTTTCTAGTTTGAGTTTTCCATTCATGGAGAATTGAAGTGGTGGAGGCACAAGTGGATTGATCTAGATCTTGGTTCAGATTGGTTGCCGGCAAGAGGTCGTATCACTTTGTACTTCTTCTTGTTCATTAATAGAAATACTCATATTCTCGTCCATTCATGGTGTGAATGTTGTTTATTATACATTGGGTTACATTTGCTTATGATTCTATGGACCATTGTTATTGATAATGTTAATGTCAATTATATATTATATGTACTTGTTAGTTATTGGCTGTCAAGACTAATTTGCAGATTACAAGTAGACGGATTGAAGGCTCCAACAGGGATCTACATCAAACGTTTGGATCGAGGTTGGTTACATTTATCCATTATCTTAACATTGTCATTTATAATAACATTGCTTTGAGAATTGAGTAGATTTATGGTAGTCATCTGTCTATTGTGGTATTCCCAAGCCATAGTGAGTTTTCTCCAATACACCTCTTCCTTTGTTTTGCCTGCCAAAATAACTAGAATTAATGTATTTAACAAATTTGATCTCAAGAGAGGACTTTGGAAAATAGGCGTAAATGCTCCAATAGATTCAAGATAGGATTTGTTATCCCACATGGTCATTACTAGTGGAGGGTTCTGCCCTTTGAATTGGAGAATGCTCCTTCAGAATTTCAGAAATGAATGTAGGATATTTTTAGAGAACTGGAATTTTTCATTGTTTATATTTATGATTTGTTGGTTTGCTTTATAGATATGAACCATTACAAGAATCACCTCAACCAATTCTATGACAGAGTCTACAAACAAGGGTTAGCTCTAATTAAGACAAAGATTGAATTTGCAAAACAAAGATAGAATGCTTGGGGTTAATATTGGCAAAAAGAAAATTTGAACTTGAATATCATGTTTTGAAAGCCTTAGCAAATTTCCAGGTGAGATCTTGGACAAGAAGCAATTAAAAAGACTTCTGAAAGACTTTTGGGTTAAGACTCAAGGGCTTATAGATCCTGGTATGGAAGAAATGATAAGCACTTCAAAGCCAATGGTTTTTAAGAATCCCATCCAATATGAAGCTTATATGACAAAATCAATGGTATAGATGAGATTGTGGTTAAAATATTATAAGTTGATGACCTCATCATCACATTGTATTACAAGAAACCCTCAAAATGATGGATTGTGGACTGCTTCATCATAATTTAGGAGTGGAGATATGATATTAAAATGTCTGAATCTTCATGTGACACTATGTATGCATGAGAAACACTATAGACAGTTGACATGGCTGATTGTAATTCTGCACAAAGTCTTGTTGCAATAGGTATGGAGTTATCAAGTCATGAAGAGTCACAACATCTAGCATATTTTGTGAAGCAAAATAGATCAAGATAATTTTTGGTGATTTGAACCTACGAAGAAATAGGGCACACTTCTCTTTTGTATTAACGAAACTGCTATCCAACTCAAAGAATATTGTTATTAAAGGTTTGTTTATTTATTGTGTGTTACCCCCCATGGACATCATTGCACATATGTTAAGATTTTACCCTTGGGATATTGATCCATTTGGAGGTGGCATCCTAACTTGAAGGATTATTATTGGCATGTGGACATAATTTTGAGCCTTTTGGAGGGGCTCTTTGAGAGCAATTATCTTTTGACAGAGTGCCCAAAATTGTGCCATCTCGATGCCATTGATGCAATGCAACTGTGGGATTTCAGGAAAGTAATTATAATAGAAAATCTGATAAATATCGAGGAATTTGGTGATTCTAGAGCTATTGTTTAAAGAGTTGAACCGTCTTTTTGTCATGCATGCCTTTTGGAGTATTTTCCTGATTCCCATAAATTCTACCAGCAGCAACCAATTATCTTTCTTTTCACCCAATTTATCTCTAAAATCCTGTGAAAAATAATTCCACGTTGCGATTCCACCCACTGTTAAAATTTTGTACCATTTCCTTGCACCATTCTCCAAGTTTTGGGTAATCAACTTTAGCAATACATTTTCAAGCTCAATATCCAAATCCTCAATAAGCTTACTATTGACATCATGATGGTCTTCTATAAAAATAACATAATTACCATGAAATATTGTAAGGAATTTATGATAACCCTTTGAAACTATGTGTGGTCAACATTCTATTGCAATGAAATTCAATGGTGCATATCTATCTATTCTCCAATTTGGCCTTTAACTAACACAATTGATTAGGCTAGTCAAAATAGCAATAAATTGACAAACAATCACAATCATAATGAGTATTGAGGAAGAAATCAATACTAGAATCAATGGACTTGAAGACATGAGTAAAAAATCTTGGTTGAAGAAGGAAATGACTCTTCAAACAAAGAATCATTTAAACTAATTAATGGCCCAAATTGTTGGTGCATGGAAGGATCAGAAGCTAGAGGCTCCTCTGGCCATGTGAAGTCTAAATTAAAAGAAACAGGATTATAGGAAGGAGCATGAGCAAAATATTAATGTGAATTAAAAACCTTCTAACAATGAACTTTGGAATCAACTATAGAGAACTTTGTTCTTGCCTAATACAAAAAATATTTTGGGTCATCGAATTGTGGAAAACACTTTACTGAGATCAAATCAAGCCGATCTTCTTGATAGATCCAGGTTGACTAGTCCTCCAAGGAATTGCTAACAGACATTCTTCCTTTTACCTAGTTACAATATGTTGTTGAACATTGAATTTTTTTCTATCATTGTGCATACATGTATGCAAAAAATATGATTCACAAGGAACATAGTTGGACTTCCCAACAATGGGGCCAAAAACTCTGATATGCTGAATCAACCTCTTTATAATATTGCATGAGGAAAGAAACATATCAAGAGTCATCAAAAGGCAATCTAAGGATGGTGTGAAGGTCCCTCTCACTTAAGAACTAGTTCAATGTTGATTAAAGGGCATTGTCCCTTTAAAACTCTTCAAATACTCAATAGATCTCTTGTAATCACTTTTTGCAATTAAGCTATCATTGCAGTACTGAAATAACAGAATTTTGTGAGTTTTTTGAAATATTTATGATCACAATTGCCACTACATACATGGGTTATCTATTAAATATGTATAAACACAAGATGTGGAAGTACAAGACATAGAAGAAAGTCATTTTTTTAAGGAAAGGCTAGACTACTTCCTTCTCATAGTTTGTGTTGAAAGATATTTAATGGGGAAATGGGTTTCAAATAATCCTTCTCTATTGAGAACTTCTTTACCCAAGGTCATCCACCAAATGCTTTATTAAACCAATCCCGTCACCTACCCTTATGCATTGCATACTTTCTGACTTAAGATGACTTACGATGACTTATTATAACAATGGATGAAAAAATACATTAAATATTCAATTTTTTAATAAAAACAAATATATTCATGTACATCCACCCAAATCCAAACTATTAGACACAAATATGCAAAGTTTTCTCATATATATGGGATGTAAGGGTTTAGAATTAGGTTAGGGTTTCAGGTTTTATTTTCTAATCTTTTATTTTTTCTTTTTAGGTGATTTTTCCCAGCACATACCCACCTATATGAAATTGTACAAAACCAACTGATCCAGACTAAAATGACCAGTTTCATATAGAACTGACCATTTTCAATTTGATTGGCTAAGTTTTACTCAAAAACACTAAGAAATGATCTAACTGGTTGGTTAAGCAATGTTTGGTCTGGTTCTGATAACACATCAATAGAAATCTATCAGAGGAAGGATGCTAAGTACATCAATGGCCCTGTTAGCTAAATATTCTGCTGATGCAGGATAGAGTGATTTGACAGTGAGCTGAAACTTGAAGGAAGATCTTGTGCAAAAATGTTGAAGGAAGATCCAAATAATTGAATGAAGTAATTCCTAAAATTGAGTAAGGTAGTGCATCTTCGAGGACATTGCCAGCAAGTTTTAGGTATGAGATGTTGGGAGTAAGTTGAAATGGGAAGGGTATTTGAATATTGAAGTTGCTTAGATCTGAAGTCATTAAGGAAGAAAGGCTTGATAGCTGGAATCCCAAGCATCTTTTCAATCCTAGCCAGGAAAGTTTGATTTCTTTTGCAGTAGATCCTGAGTAGTAGATTCCTTTCCATGCATGACCATATGGATCAGATCCACTTGAAAGCCATCTTGAAAGCTATGATGAATACTGTAGACTAGTATAGATTTGTTAGAGAAGACACTATGATAACTTTGGCCATCTAGAAGGAAAATAGATCTGAGTTCCAGTGAAATAGAGCATTAAAGAGGATAATAGGTTGAAGGTTCAATGTTGGATCAGGATGGGATATTTGATGAAGGTGATTGGAAAAAGCTGCCCTTGTCACATTCATATTAACTCAATTGAAGATCCAGAGCAAATGGTGTGTCATTCCACCATTCTCTCAATTGTGGAAAAATAAAAAAGTAATCTCTGCAAGGATACAATTGTAACCTTCACCTTGTGTTTTAACAATTGTAGGATTTAAATATCAGTCAAAGTTGGATCATAAGAAGCTTTCCACAAGATAGTTGGAGCTGCCTAACTCTAAAGTGAAAGGGATCCTTCAACTATAGAGTGCATATTACCAATATTATATTTATGAGAACCTGAGTTCGTCATTTGATCAAGAGAAAATGTCACCAGAGTGCTTAGGGCATTTTTATCATCTTTAGGAGAATTTTGAAGTGCCCCGAGAAAGTATTGAAGTGCTTGGGGCGTTTTCCTTGTCAATGGGTGAGTTTTCAAGTGCATGGGGCATTTTTCTTGTCAATGGGTGAATTTTGAAGTGCATGGGGTGTTTTTCTCATCACTGGATGAATTTAAAAGTGCATGAGGTTGTTGTTTATCAATGTAAGGATGCTTGTATCGTGTTGGGATGTTTTAAAACAGTGATGGCCATAGTTATCACATGCCGAGGAAAATGTATGTACTGGGGCATTTTGTGATTTCCTGGGTGATTATATCATTGTCGGGTGTTTTTCTCCCTTTTCTAGGGAAAGTATTGAAGTGCCTAGGGCATATTTTTCATCATTGGACGAATTTTGAAGTGTCTAGGGCATGTAATGAAGTTCTTGGGAAAACATGGAAGTGGATAGGGGCGTTTTTGTCTTCGTTACGAGAATTTTCAAGTGCCTCGGGAAATATTGAAGTGTATGGGAGATTTTATCATCATTGGGAGAATTTTGAAGTCCTCGAGGCAAGTATTGAAGTGCATGGGATGTTTCTATCATCATTGGTTCAATTTAGAAGTGCCCGGGGCAAGTATTGAAGTGCTTGGGGGCAATTTTGAAGTGCTTGGGGAAAATATTGAAGTGATTAGGGAATGTTTATCATATTCAGAGAATTTTGAAGTGCCAGGGGCAAGTATTGAAGTGCTTGGGGAGTTTTGCTTGTCAATGGGTGAATTTTGAAGTGCATGGGGCATTTTTCTTATCAATGGGTGAATTTTGAAGTGAATGGGGATTTTTCTCATCATTGGGTGAATTTAGAAGTGCATGGGGTTGTTGTTTATCAATGTATTAAGGATGTTTTTATAGTGTTGGGATGTTTTAAAACAGTCATGGCCAAAGTTATCACATGCCGAGGCAAATTTGTGTGTACTAGGGAATTTTTGTGATTGCCTGGGTGATTATATCATTGTTGAGTGTTTTTCTCCCTTGCCTATGG